>JAOXOE010000256.1:55872977-55911323 GCA_028565055.1 Phoeniculus purpureus
GATAAAGGTTGGACTCGATGACCCTGGAGGTCCTTTCCAGCCATGATGATTCTGTGATTCTGTGATTCTGATTCTGTGAAGGAAGACTCAGCCTGCCCGCACAGAAAGCAGAGCCAGCTCACTTCCATGACTCAGGCTCAGTGAAGCAAAACCTGAATTATGTAGGGGAAATTGCCCAATTAGAAAGCAGAGACTGGAAAACAGTGGCTGAAAGAGCACTGCATTCAGAGAGGCTCTTTTGGGATTTGCTGAGCCCGCTCTGGTGGATAATAAACTCTGCTTTTCCCACCCCTGTTTAAAAGTTTTGACAAAGTCCATGAGGTGGGCAGAAATGAAAAGCCATTTCACGTGACTGTGATTCTGACAAAAGATAAAAGAGGACTTGTCAATGCAGACATTTGAGCCACTATTACAAAATCCGTAAGTGATAACTTTTTATTTGTGCATGTCGTGTTTCTCTTGTGATGGGTGCTTCCTATCAGACTGTTGCCATCTAATTTGGCCACTCCCCTGTCTTTGGTGGCCTGATCTTATAAATTAAAAACTAACAGGCCACGTGTTCTTCTGGTGGGTGTTGCAGAGGATGCTGAAGTGCATCATGACGGGTTGTTCCAAACAGCTAATCCACATTTTGTACAGGCAGAGCATTTAATCAAGAAAGGAAGGAAAAGTTCCAGAAGAATGTTTTACACATTTCTGTTGACTTAATTGGATGTGATTGTACTGAAACTTCTCTTTTCTCCTTTTGAGCAAGATTGGACTAGATGATCTTTCGAGGTCCCTTCCAATCCCTAATGTTCTGTGATCCTGTGGTTCTTTACATGCTACTTGGCCCCATGTCAATGGCTTAGGAATGATCTTCTGCACTTACCTGACATACTGTCAACTGATTCTCATAGATATGATAATTACCCTCCGTTAATCTGTCAATACCTCTACAGCCGGTCTTCCTGCCTTCAGAATAATTCATGCCATCTATGTACAGAATCAGAACTGAAACCCCACAGCTGAGTAACCAGTCCCATTACAGTAACACTTTGGGTTTCTTTGAACTCTCTTACTGACATCTATTCTGTATCTGTTCTATCAATTTTGAGGGGACGTCAGCTCTGACCCCACACAGAATGTGTTGGGTTGGAAGGAATCTCCAAATCTCATCTAGTCCAACTCCCCTACAACAAGCAGGGACATCTCTCACTAGACCATGTTGCCCAAGAGCCTCATCCAGCCTGATCTTTAATGTCTCCAGGCATGGGGACTCCACCACCTCTTTAAGCAATCTGTGCCAGTCACCCACCAGTCTCAGATTAAATAATTTTTTCCTCATGTCCAGCCTAAATCTATCATTTTTCAACTTATAACCATGATCCCTTGTCCTATTGTTCCCTGCCCTTGTGAACAGTCTTCTCCAGCCTTATCATATGCCCTTTTCAGGCTGCACTGGAAGCTCGCTGTAAGTTCCTACCAGAGTCTTCTTTTCAGGCTGTACAACCCCAACTCTCTCAGCCTGTCTCAGTCCTCTGAGTGTTTTTGTGGCCTTCTCTGGACACATTCCAACAGGTCGTCACCCTTCTTGTGTTGGGGGCTCCAGAACTGGATGAAATAATCCAGATGAGGTCTCTCCAGAGCAGAGAGGCAGAATCCCCTCTCTTGATCTGCTGACCCAAATCTTTCTCTGAAGACCTACAGAAAATCCTCTGATTCTTCATTCAATCAACGTGGATCCATTGGTTGAGCAAGGCAGAGGCCATGCTTCTCCTATGCTTGGCTACATCACTGCACAGAAAGTCCCAGAATTTACCAAACTACAATTACTTTTTTGCAGCAGAGTATAGCCTAGCAAGTATCCCAGATCTCAGACATATCAGACTTCACTGTAGCCACCTAGCAGCACGAGAGGACAATTGCCATGCAACCTGACAGCATGAAGGTTTAGCCTAAGCCAGAGCTATCTGCACAACAGAGGGCTGCCCTGCACCCCAGCTGTGTCGTCTGCTTACACAAAACCCTCACAGGGTTAAATAGTCCTTCTGCTGCAATTTTGCCTGCAGTGGGAACTCCATATTAGATTGTGACAGGAATGAGAGGGAAAGTGTGGGGGAAGGAGACAGCTATTTCCATTCTGGTCTATTTGCTATGTGAGATGTAGCTTGTCCCGTTCCAAGTCAATAATTCATAACTGCATGCAGCACCCTCAAGATCCATTTGCAGGATGTCTGACCCCAGACAGCTCCCTTTAAGCTGCACAGCAAATCCTCTCCCTAGACTACTCTACTCTGACCTTCCCATCTCTACAGTGAGGGCTAAAGATGAACCAGCAGCTCACCCAGAGAGATTTGGGATATCACAGAGGAGGGTAAGACTGAAACCATTGCAAGCTGTTGTGCACAGCCATTGAAAACTCAGCAGGCTCAACTGTAGGAAGGGCTCCTTCAGCTGCAGTTGGGGTTTAAGGCAAGCCAGTGCAGCACACAAGGCTCTGCTGAAAGGTTAAGCAATTTACTTTTCATGTCCATGAAAGTACATGGGCCTTGGGACTAATTTCCATCTCCCTCTCTACTTCTATTCATCCTTAATACACATGAAAGTACATAATACACAGCTAAAGCCATCACCAGGCTGGCTCACAGCTCTCCGCCCGCCTTTTCTCTTTCAAAGCATTAACCAGCTTGGGAAAATACACAGAAGTATTTGACAAATACTCAGAAATAAACTGCTGGATGAAAGAAGGGGTGGGTGTGCACGGACTACCCATTACAGCCCTTCCTACAAAGAGCATACTAAAAAAAGGTTATGCTCTTGAGCAGCTAATTCATAACTGAGATGCAAAAGAGGGTGAGAAAACTGGTATATTCACTAAAAATACAGGTAGTAGTAAGCTGTTGCCATCCCCTTCATTACTGTTCCTAGTAGAGTGACAACCAATGCCTTCACTTTGTCACAAGGATGCAGTCAATAACAAGGTGCTGTTGTACTGCCATGAATACCATCAGGTTGATGCTGTGGTTCAGGAGACCACTGTTCCTTCCTAGCTCACAAAGGAAAGAGATTCACTGCTGGAGTGCCTTTGTGCTAAACCATAGAATCTTTAAGGTTGGTTGGAAAAGACCTCCAAGACCATCATGGCCAACAGTCAATCCAACCACTAAGCCATGCTCCCTAGTACCACATCTACACGGTTTTTTTAAAAATCACCTTCAGGGATGGTGACTCCACCACCTCCCTGGACAGCCTGTTCCAGTAGCTCAACGAGTGATCACACCCGTGTTGGCCAGTGTGAATCTAGCCGTTCCTCTTTCCTTGTCCATTTGCTCACGAATCACAGGAACTAGAAAAATGTTTCCCATTTACCCCAGCCCCAAATTCCTAAAGAACACACACATGTAGCCTGTCAGGCAGGCAGCTGACAGGCACAAGATTCAGATCTCTCCAATGCTTGAGTTATCTAACGCTGTTGTGAAAAAAGAGCCTTGCAACCCAGGTAGGATGCTGATGAAATATCACCATCATTCCTCCTGAAAGTGAATCAATTTATCACCGTGTTGGTTGCTTTTATTCCAGAAATCCCAGGTACAAAGTGAACAACATCACAATACTAAATATTTTTAGGCAAAAGTGAATATAATTATGGAACGAGCGGCTATCTATGAAATGTTCTGCTCAGGAAAAGCACTACTCTTGCGATATTCCTGGAAGTTGATGGCAATGCAAAGCCAAACAACAGAACCTCCTTTAATTTCACAGTCTGTGATTTTTTCATAAAACTTATAAAGATCAATTATTTCCCATCGATGCAGAAGTCAGCCTGAACAAAGTGATTTTTGCATAAATAGTCTTACACAGCTGACTGCTGTACAAGGAACAACTCCTCTGTTCAAGGACCATTCAAAGTAGGGTTACTTTTGCTTCTGTATTAATTAATCTGATTTTTCACGTTTCCTGTTATGGGGGTTCCTTGTTGTACACTCAGCTCTGTGTGACTTCCATAAAACACATGCAGCTGAATAAAATAGAACCTGAAATCAAAGTGCATCTGTTTACTGAGGGGCTGTGCAATATCCCAGACACAAAATGAAAATAGTGAATAAATGCTTTGCACATCCACCTTCATTTTTTAGGTTTAAGACAACAACAAAACCAAAACCAAGATGTATTTGCTTTCCTTTCCCCTGGAAGCAGAAGAAGCTTTTGCATCCCAGTAGAAGCTAGAAGCACGGCTGGGTGTGACTTTTGAAGGAACGACATTGCACTATGTTGTATTCTGAGATCTGTGATCCTACAGTGGATTAAATGAGTTGAGGTGCACCTTTAAAACCTTTGTGTGAAGGACTGAAGCCCACTGCAGCAATAAAAAAGACTGTTGTACATAGGCTTTTCACCTCCCACATTTACCCTGGTAAGTACAGCACTGTCATGCCAACAAGCAACCCCTGAGAAAACCAGGGAACAGTCATTTTTTCTACCAGTGTTAAGACGGGTAGGGGGAAGAGCATGAGAGAAAATATGAATCTCTTTGAGGCTGGTTCATGTTTTGTCTAAGAGCACCGTGGCTGAGCCCTTCAGCACTGCAGAAAGAGACACTTTAGGCTGCTTTGTGCTGTGCGGGTGGACAGTGGATGGATCACTGAGCTTGGCCCAGGTGAGCTCCTTCCTCCCTTTCATAATGGTGCTCTGGGTGGGGAGATCAGAACGTTACCATCTTGGTGTCTTGCAAGACATTATGAGCTAAACCAAAAAAGAAGCAACCATAAATGCTTCACCATGCTGTATCCAGCTCTTGGGTGGAGAACGAAGAAATCAGGAAAGGAAGGAACGAGAAAACTCCCATCATAAGAACAGTTTTTTATCAGAGCCACTTCCTCTCTGCTCTGTCCTTACATGCTCTGAGCATGCAGTACTTACAGAATTTCATGTTTTATTGATCATCCCCTACTTCAGCTCACCTAATGGGTGGTACAAGTTATTCACCCATTTGGTAGAGATTTTAAATCACACTGAAACACAAGCATGACTCACAGAAGGGTACTCTCTGCAGATTTTATGCAAATGCTGGAGCAGCTTGGCTCACTGCTCAAATACAGAAAGGATTTTGCAAAACAAAACCAAATGGCTCTGGCTCCACACACACACTGCTCTGCAGTCTTTTACACATGCACAAAATGGAACACGACTCGGCAAAAGCAGAGTGTTTCACCCGCTTTCCAGCGACACCCATGAGACAGCTACTCAGGCAGGTTGTTTAGGAGCACACACAACCCTCCACATGCAAGCAGTGTAATCACAGACTGGGTCAGGTTGGAAAAGACCTTACAGATCATCTACCCTAACCTCCCTGCTATGGGCAGTGACACATCTCAGCTAGACTTGGTTGCTCAGAATCTCATCCAACCTGGCCTTGAACACCTCTCGGGAGTGGGGGTGGGCAGCCAAAGACTGTCTAGTCTAAAACTACTTTCCTTCAGTTTAAAACCATTTCTCCTTGTCCTACCACTAGATCCCTTTGGGAAAATTTCCTCTCCAGCCTTGCTGTAGGTTCCCTTCAGGCACTGCAAGATTGCTCTAAGGTCTCCCTGGAGTCTTCTCATCCTAGGCTGAACAGCCCCAGCTCCCTCAGCCTATCCTCATAGTAAAGGTGCTCCAGCCCTTGGATTATCTCCGTGGCCTCCTCTTTACTTGCTCCAACAGTTCTACGTCCTTTTCACGTTGTGGACACCAGAACTGAATACAGTATTTGACGTGGGTTCTCACAAGAGCAGAATAAAGGGGGAGAATCACCTCTCTTGCCCTGCTGGCCACACTTCTCTTGGTGCATCCTATGACACAGTAATGCTACTTTTCACCTCCCAGCAGGGTAGTAAGGACTCCTGCTTTGCTGGACTGGACCCTGCATAACAACTTGCCACACGAGACGATGGGAAATACTTCATTTCCTATCAGGTAACAATTCGAACCCCTTATTTAAGTAAATAGAGCGCAAACTGAAGGTTCAGTCCAGCTGGCAGGAAAGCTCATTTCATTAGTAACAGTGATTTAACCTGTAAAAAACAAAAGGGAGGTAAATTCACTTAGAACATTCTGATCTGAATATGTGGTCACAGCACTCAGACAAGCATCTTGGTTAGAGGGCCCTTGTGACAATGAGAGAAGTTTTATTAATGTTTCTTGAAGAATGGCCACTGGTGGCCTTGGGCAAGACAGCAGGACAAATACATACAAGGGCAGAGATGGCAGGAAAGGGTTTCAACACTCTTTGTTCCTGGAAGGGCTGAGGATGGCCAGCAACCTTGCTATGGTAGAGAAAGGGCCAGAGTCACCGTGACTGCCACATTACTTGTGTTACCACACAGCAATGTAACTGGCAGGTTTTTGTCCCCATTTCTCTGCTAACCTGAGCTGCTTCTTGAGCCATTCCTCTCACAATTCTGTGTCGCTGCAGTGTTGCTTGTCTTTGTGAAGGAGAAGAGCACCTGCATCTCCTATGGCTTAGAAAGAACTCTGAAAACCCTGCTTTGAAAGGACCTCTGGGGCTGCTGCCTGACGGCTCTGAGAAGCAAACGATTTGACTGCTATTGAACTGCAGTCTTCTGTGGCTGAAAAGAGCAGCAGGGGAATGCCACATTCTCTGGTTGGTAGTGCAGCTGCTGAAGCTGCTTCTTACAGATTTTTAAACACCAGCCTTCTCTTCCATAGGAGCTGTGCTGCAGAAACAGCACATGCGGTGCCTCAGATGTCTGGGTGGAGGGATAGTCTAAAAACATACATAAGCTAAATATCCTCCTGCACTGCAGAATTACATTACACACGCATGCAGTGTGGTTAGCTATCACGGCTTAGACAAAGTCAGCATGTTCACACGAGGCATCTCAACACACGTACCTCTAAAGCCCTATGAAATCATCCGTGCCAACACCACATAACACAGAAAAGAAACGAGCTTTGTACCATTCCAAAAAAACCCATTTCTAGATTTTTCTGTTCAAATTAGACGTGTCTAGTCTTTGGAAAATGGTGCTGAGCACGCACACAATATGAGACCGTGTGCGTATATCTAGATCACATCGGCATGCATACTGTACACACAAAATCACACACGGATATTAGATACATTCAAGTAATGTGTTTTTTTATATATAGTGATTTTTAGTTACTTCTATGTAAATATACACATTCTCTGTAATACAAATGTGTTACTATGTGAGAAGAAAACATCACGATATGTTTCTAGGGAAATCAGAGCTAAGGTTCTCAGGCACATCACTTCTCTAATCACAGGAAGGATGTTTGAGGTAGTGGGGGGCGAGGAAAAAAGACTATGATATGATATTATCTCACATCTGTGTGCAAGACAGAAGTTGTCAGGGCTATGAAGAAAGCAGGGAAATTATTTATCCTCCAATGACTGCTGAGGTCAGATACTGCAAGCCAGGAGATATTCTCTCTCATATAGTAAAGTCACCACCAAACTTCTGGTGATTCCCATCTAGCTCCTCAGCAAAGTCCTCCATCAAGTCAAAGAAGTGGCAGCATTTTTAAGGTAGCTATGAAAATCATAGAATCACTGAATGTGTTGGGTTGGAAGGGACCTCCAAAGGTCATCTAGTCCAACCCTCCTACAAGAAGCAAGAACATCTCTAACTGGAACAGATTTCCCAGAGCCCCATCAAGCCTGACCCTGCACATCTCCAGGGATGGGGCCTCTGCTACCTCTCTAGGCAACCTGTTCCAGCACAGTAAACAGTGAATCTACTTTCTTCTCTCATCCTTTGACAGCCTTACACACCACACAGCCATAGAAGCATGCAGATTATCTACCCTTATACTCAGGAGTGTATTTCTCTAAAGCATCTGTACATTCATGCTCAACATCCAGCAGAGTGGCTCTGCAGGAGTTTAGGACAAAGAGTCAAAAACGCGCTTCTACACGTGCATAGATTGTCTAAACCTCTGCGACTCGTGAGCAGAACAAACACAAATGAGTGGAGAGGACTGAACAAAGCTGTGACCTTTGCATATTGCATTCTTTTACAGCATTTATGGAAGATTTTACAGGGCTAACTCTGAATCACTACTTGCCTTTTCCCAAGCATGTTCAGCATCTGCAGCGTCTGGTAAACACGTAACTATCTGCTCTTCTGTAAAGGTGGTGCTGATCACATTCGTGGGTCGTGCAGCTGAAACAGAAACCAGCCATGATGTATGAAATGTGCTGAGGATACAGGACGCACTGCTTACTAGGAAAGTCTCAGCAAATTCACTTGTAAGGTGTGCAACCTCTGCGCATCAGGACCACCAGCACCATGTACCTGAGTGTGCTGCAACGAAATCATTGCACCAACATCTGCAGACTCTGAGCTTTCAGTGGAGAAGCTGACAGCACATTTCCCTCTCCACAAGGGAGACTAACTAAATCCTTTTGGTTTCTCTCCCTCTCTCTGTCACACACAGTTTGCACACAACAGCCCTGGTATGCTCTTCTTTCCATCCTTCCATAGATGCCCTGACCTCTGCAGGCACATGCAGCTGGCCAGAATCCTGTTGTGCAGCTCTGCGACTGTAAAGGTTACAAACTGCTCCAAAACTTAGCACCTTCTGCTCCTGTGCCAGTACCAGCATTTGTTTTGGGTGTTCTTCCCTATGCTACCCTCAGATTGCACCAGTAATGGGTGTGGGAGAGAAGAATATCTGATGTCATTCTCCTCCGTGACAAGCATTCAGCTACCAGATTACAGTCACACCCGTCTCTGCACCTTTCTCCAGTTCAGCTTAGTGCAGCTCCCCTTCCATCCAGCCAGACTACAGAACCTGCAAGCCATATCACATGAAGGCAGCCTGTCTTTGGGTGAAGTTACCTCAGAGTATTTACTACATCATTTGGTAGTTTGCTCCTTAATGGGCTCTATGCTGGCTGCAGGCAGATTCAGCTAAGGTATGTTAATTATAGCAAGCAGTCAGACCTATGAAATATTGGCCCAGTAATTACCCACTGGAAATTTTCATCTTACTGAACCATTTCTGAGCCCATCTAAATTGCTTCCCATCAGCCCAGCAGGGTTGTTTTAGAAGCAGTAGTGAGTGGTAGAGTACAAAGAGGGTGAACCTCACTAATGAGAAACCCTTCCTGAGAGAAGTATGCAAATGGGATTAGTTTCATCCTTTATAGTCAGCAACATTAAATGCTGTGTGGCTGCCCCAGTCATTAGAGCAAAGGCATCGTGCTGGAGACACGCACTGCCCTCTATCCCTGTTGCTTCATTCCTCAGGAAAAGTCACACTGGGAGGAACTGAGCAGTCACTACCGTTCACTAAGCAATGCAGCACAGAGGAATGAGGAGGCTCTTGCAGGTAACAGAGTCACACTGGAGCCAGTTCCCATTTCTGAAAGCCCAGGTGTGTTCCAAATATGCCCTTCCCTGTGCGCTGTGCTCACAATCTGGAAATTCATAGAGGAGTTTTAATACAGAATTGCTCAGAAAAGGCAATGAAACACTGCCCAGCTGGCACAGCTCAGCATTAGGTGCTGCTCTGACTTAATAAACTGTGAGGGACCACCCCAGGCTCTTACCGACGGAGATCTGCCTTAGTGTGTTGTTGTTAACAGACCTTTGAGGTGCCGCTCCACTGTGGGATGGACCCACTGACTGAAACTCAGCATTGGTACTGTAGACTGAGTGTGATGGGTACAGACCTGTACCAGCTCCTTCCCCTTGCTTCCTGTGTCGTTTTAATTGATCTTTCTTTAGCTTCTTCCCAGAAATTTCTAACTACACTGCAGATATTTTTTGAAGACCAACGCAAGCAGAGGGGGGATGCAGGACACTGGGTTTCTTTCAACCTGTTCCAGATGAAGTGGCCTATCACGGCCACTATCTCTCTCCCTCTCTCAAGGTACTTCTCTTTCATGGTGCTACATTCCCGGAGTTGTCCTCCGTTCTTCCACCCCATCTGTTCAGAGATGAGGATTCAGGAAAAAAAACCTACATGAGTGCAGACCTTGCAGGAGGTGAGTTTTGTCATTATTCTCTTTAATGGCAAAGATTTCCTTTTCATTTTCACTGCTGAAGAGAAAGGAAGAAGTGTAAATAAGAGACTAATGCCACTGTCATGCTGACACGCTGTAATGAACAGCACAGTGTGCCCAGAATGAGAAACGTAGGGAAGAGCTTCTGCAAAACTGACATTTCCAGGGTCACAGGGGATGTATTTATGGAGCTTTACTTTTTCCTGGCTCACTGTGTAATGGAATCACTGTCATGCAGAACCAGGAGGTGCTCAGGAGGCACACAGGACAGCTCTCAGTGAGACACCTGACTTCCTCCTCCAAGACGGAGTGTGGCATCCCACACACCTAGTGTTGGTGTGGAGGCTGAGGCTGTGAGTGCAGAAAGCCCAGTTTATCAGAGTGTGGGATGAGCTGCACCTCATGTTCTCTCTGCCCCTGCAGCAGCGCTGGATCAGTATGGTAAGAGTGAGCTAAGGAAGACTTTCCTGGTATCTAAAGATTCTCCTGAGGTATATTAGACTAGAGTCTTCTGGTCTATCAGCAGAAAGTAAACCACAGCATCAATTACGAGTCCAGACAAATCCCGTTTCATGTTCCTGCCATACTCCAAACTAAAGTCTGACCCTAATCAATGGGAGACATTTTTTCAGGCAGAACTATCACAAGCATGACACAGCAAGAAGCTAAGGACCAAAGCTTTGCCGTTTCTCAGTAAGAAAGACGCTTGGAAACACTTCTTTTAGGGTGATGCTAAGATACAGGTGAGGACTTGTAGCAAGTCAGGTAGGGTCAGAGATGACCTGAGAAGATCACCTGGTCTGGTGATGATCTGTAACAAGAGGAAGCAAGTCTGTTTTAACCAAAATATTCCCTGATACAACTATTTGGCAATATTTGAGTTCATCAGTGAGTCAGACACAAAGGGAATGAAGCTGTTTGCACTTACTCAACCAAACCTCATCTAAAACTGCCTTTATGAAAAAATCTTGAGTGCTGCTGGAGAAAGGGAACTGGAGTAGGGGCAGGTGGGTAATCACCAGTTTGAGCTAAAGCTCAGATTGGGTATTAGGAAAACTGTCTTCCCGGAGGGAGTGGGGAGGCCTTGGAACAGGCTGCCCAGGGAGGCAGTGGAGGCACCGTGCCTGTTCTAAGAACAGGCAGACATGGTGTTTCAGGAGACGGTTTAGTGGTTTGGGGCTGTAGGGAGAACAGTAGGACTTGATGATCTCGAAGGTCTTTTCCAGCCTTGATAGTTCTATGAATTTGTAATAGGATTTTTAACTAAAATCAAAACCACAAAGCTGTCTGCTTGGTCATTGCAACCGAAGTCCAGAGGGTGCTGTGAATTCTGCTAGCCTTAAGCAGAACGTGAGTCGCAGCAGTTCTGCCCCTCTCCTACCTCACAATCATATGTTCACATCTTAATTGATGCTGACCACAGTCATTTCATCCTCCTTACAGAGCAAACCTTACTGACACAGATCGTTTTACAGCAAGTCCTTTGCTGTTTCCTCCTCTGCATTTGTCTCCCCAGACACCTGTGCAGGAACCCAATCAGAGCACCAGCTTTCTTCCACTCATGCAGAAACCTGAAAGGTTATGAGACTCCCTGCTCAAGACTGTCTTACAGTCTACTATTTTAAATAAGGCCCTTTGAAAGAGCACTAAACCTCACCAAATGCCGTAAGCTCCTTTGAAGAGCCGTAAGCTTCCTTCTGCAAGCCAAACTTCGTTCCAAGACTGAAATCACAGTCAACTTTCAGCGTAGACTTGCAACACAGGGAAGGAGTAAATGTCACAAAGCCATGCTGAGACAGACCTTTATGTGAAAGAGAAAGCTACGTGTGAAATTCTGAAGTACTTGGAAGCAGTGAATCTGAGCATTAGTGTCCAGAGAGGCGATTTATGTGATACACAGATTTATTGGACCTTATGGGGACAAGTCTTTCTACTAGTGGCTTAGCAGTAGAGTTTTCATTTGCATGCTCACAAGAGCCTCCTGAATATTTCTTTGCCTAGCAAGCATTCACAGACAGCGTAGCAATGAAGTTCAATGTATTTTTAACTTATTTACATGGTACATCCATCACTGGCTATGCCATTTTGGAGACAGACCCGCAAGCCTCAGAGCATGACTGTGAAGCAGACCTGCAGCCAGAAGATGAGTTCTGCCTATAGGAAAAGATGCTCAAGAGAACATGCTTTGATGAGTAACTCTTGTGTCTCAGACATTAAACAACAGCCAGAATGACACAGGGAAAACTGACAAAGAACTGCACACCAAGAACTGCAAGGTGGATCTACTCAAAGATCATCTAAGGAGAACCCAAAGAGCTGCCAAAGAGCTTGCCTAAAGAGGCAGTCACGGGTTCTTCAGAATCAGTTCTCCGCAGCTCGTGCCTGCCAATTGAACTGTAGGGCTTGGCCACTTTTCTGCAGAGTAAGCTCCACAAGCAGGTGGGGTTATTTACACAGGTGTATTAGCTATCAAAGAGAAAAAGGGTAGGAAACAGGACAAGGGCAGCTGAACAGCAGCAGAGATGTGAAGGGTACTAGGGCAAGCAGGAGCCTGTGGGAGCTGCAGGGGTAGAAGCCTGGTGCTCTGGACTGTGATGAGTGTGCAGAACATAAACAAAAACAGCTTCAAGAGCCCACAAGTCCAAGGTGAGGCAGATATTGTCTGAAACCACAGCAGCAAACTCAGCAGTGGGAACAGATTAGGTGAGCCCAGAGTAGCAGCCTGGTGAGGATGAAGTCACTGTGAGATGTCTGTGGAGAAAATGGGCGTCAACCCTTCCAGGACAAGTCTGTAATAGGTGTGACAAACATCACTCCGAACCCCTCTCCCTGTGTTTACAAAAGGAGCAACTCACATTTGCAGTTATTTATTGCCTGATCTGAACAGCGGCTGCTAAATCTCTAATGATTCCTTTGGGCAGTTTGGAGGTACCAAGACCGCCCTACTGCAGATGAGGAACCTGGAAAGCTGTGCAATGCAGTTTAGATGTAAATAACAGACCAAAGTCGCTCTCTCCCTCACAGCAGTCAGTACAGCAGGATTATATTTGCTGGAAGCTCCAGTGACACGAGATTTAAGTGGCATAAAAAATGTAAATGAAAACCATCATCGTGCGCACACCTGCCAGAACCCAAACTCTCAGTCCAGGGAGCTCAGCGGTGTCGCACAACTCCTGAGCAAGGGGAGTGCATCAGCACCATCTCCTGGAAGCTGCCTATCTCCAGAGATTAGAGAAATAGCAGGAGAGAGAAATCTCATCTCCACGTGGGAAGAACAGCAACATCATGCTGCCTATGCACCAAGAGTAGTATTTTCAGTTCCTATCATACATTGTCTTTTGGTATCAGGATATGTCTCTGCTGGTTGGGACTGATAAACTGAACATTTTGCCTTGAATTACAGAATTATTGAGGCTGGAATAGACCTCTGAGATCATCAAGTCCACTCTGTGACCTAACATCACCACAACCTAGACCATGGCACCCCACCACTGCCCTGGGCAGTCCATTCCAGGGTCTGATCACCCTTTCTGGGAGGAAGGGCTTCCTGACAGCCAACCTAACCCTCCCCTGGCAGTATCAGGCCCTGCCCTCTCATCCTGGGAGAAGACTCTGGTTGCCTGGGAGAAGAGCCTGACCCCTGTCTGTCTACAACCTCCCTTCAGGAAGTTATAGAGAGGGAGAAGGTACCCCCTGAGTCTCTTCTTCTCCAGGCTAAACAACCCTAGCTTCCTCAGTCTCTCCTCACCAGACTTTCCTTCCAGTCCCTTCCCCAGCCTCGTTGCTCCTCTGGACCCACTCCAGCCTCACAATCTCTTTCTTGAAGTGAAGTTACCCTGAGGATGGCCAAGCTTTTTGTCAAAGACTGAGGCGAAGAAGGTGCTAAGTACCTCAGCCTTTTCCCTGTCTTCGATTAATGTTCCCTGCTTCATCCAATATGGAGTGAATATTTCCCCTGGCCCTCCTTTTGTGGTTAAAGTGTTTATAAAAGCACTTCTTATTATCTTTAACAGATTTGGTTAGATTAAGTTCTAACTGAGCTTTTGCATCTCTAATTCTCCTTCTACATGACCTTACAATATCCTCAAACACTTCCTGGTTCACCTGCCCTTCTTTCCAATGAATGTAGGGCACCACTGTAGGGAGCAGAGTGATGCATAAACACCCCAACACATGCGTTCTTGGCACATAAGGACTGGAGTGAAGAAAGCCCCAAAAACCTTCCCCACATCATGCATTGGCACCTGAAAATCAAAGTACTCTGAAACCGTAGCACAATGGCCCGAGGAGGTTTTGAAACATGCATAAGCAGTCTTGGCAGGAAGAACATCGGAGTGTAGCCACACTTCGATCGTACCTCCCATGAGCGTAGCCAAGACTGTGGTCTCCTTACAAAAGCCAGAAGAACAGTATCAATATTTGGCTGGAGCTCGGAATAAGCCATTCAAAGATAAGTGCTGGCAGTTTCCTTCACAAAGTGCTGGATCCTGTACTTGAACATAATGGCCTTGCAAAGGGCAACCCATTATCAGCTCTACAAAAAGCACTGAGTCCACTTCCTAGCGCTTTCTTTGCTCACTTGAGAGTGGAAAATGATGATGTAGGAGGGAAACCACTGAGCGTAAAATGCTCCCTGGCTCCCAAAACTTACACAGAGAAGAAAAAAATACAGGAACTCTTGCAATGTCCTCTGCCAGCTTTTTACGCTGCAAGATCACTCAAGCAGAGCTACTGGTAGCACCAGGAGTAGGGCCAACTGGCACAATGAAACCTGTTTGTGTCTGTGGGAAACACTAAGGTCCTAGAACAGATGGAACTTTGTTGTTGCAATTAAAACCGAAACAAACCACCAAAAAACATAATTTTGAGAAGTCCTAGGTTTAGTGTCTCAGAAAGAAGCTGCAAACTTCAGCATTTCCTGAAAGCTAAACAGCAAACTCACAGCGTCTGCACAGAGGGCTTCTAATATGAAGGTTAGAAAACTAATTTTCTCAGAAAAAAAGATTCTCAAGACTCCTCTTCTCTTCCTGGTTTATATAGAAGACCAGTTTGAAGGTATGAGCAAAGGCTAGCATCCTTTTCTCTTACCCCTGACACAGATGCAAGGCCTTTATTTTTATAATGACTCAATTTATTAGCAAGTTTTAAAGTTTAAGGACACCTTCTGCTCATTTTCTGAAAAAATTATCATGAGTGAACTTGGCTTCTGTGTGAGCAGAGAATGACACCCCAAGGACAGGCTTAGAATTATAGAATCATCAAGGTTAGAAAAGACCTTCAAGACCATCGTCTAATCAACTGCCCTACAACGCCCAACCACTAAACCACCTTCTGAAACACCCTGTCTACCTGTTCTTAGGACCCCTCCAGGGACAGTGCCTCCATCCCCTCCGTGGGCAGCCTGTTCCAATGCCTCCTCACTCTTTCTGGGGAGAAGTTTTTCGTAAGACCCAATCTGAATGTCCCCTGGTGCAATTTGATTCCATTTCCTCTTGTCCTATCGCTGGTCTCTAGGGAGAAGATGTCCCTTTGCTCTTCAGCCTCTGAAGACAAGTCACCAGGACAAATCTAAATGCAGCACTGTGATAGGCAAAAACATTATGCTCTTTTAAACACGAAGAGATAAGTGTTCTCCCCTCGTTCCGATCTCACAGATCCTACTCCACAAGTTAAGCTGGTCAGGGAATAAGAATCTAGATCTGCTGGGATTCCGGAAGAGAGAATATTAGGGAGATGTAGCACACATTTCATGTCTTACCTACCACCTCCTAATCATACTGACCACAAGGTACACCACTTCTACCCCAAAATCAACAGAACAGGTCTGGTTTACTTAGAAAGAACCACAGTGGGAGGCTACACAGCTCATGTACACGAAAAAAGGCCAGATACATAAGTCAATCGCTGCTTAAGTAGAGCAGAGTACCACCCAAGTTTAATGTCTACAATACCAAGTCAATTTCCTATTTCAGGCTCCAGACTTTCAGAAGTTGGTTATAGCGAACCTTAAAATAAAACAGGAGGAGATGGATTCCCGAAGCAGTCCATGGCTCCACCTCAGGCAGATAGCTGTTGTTGGTAGCAGAGAATCACAGAATCACAGAATCATCATGGCTGGAAAGGACCTCCAGGGTCATCGAGTCCAACCTTTATCCTATTATCTAACTGCTAGACCAGATCCCTAAGTGTCACATCCACTCGTTCCTTAAACACCTCCAGAGATAGTGATACCACCACCTTCCTGGGCAATCCATTCCAGTATCTAACCACCCTCTCAGTAAAGAACTTCTTTCTAACAGCCAATCTAAGATCATAAGGTTTAAAGCTCTTATCTTTACAATCCACGTGTAACTTCCTCTGCAGTTCCTCAGTGCTTTCAAAAGCTTGGAAGGCAGTTCTGCTTCAGTCTCTGCAAGAAGACCTTATGTGACACCAGAGGGTTTGTGGGACAAAGGTGAGACAAGCTTCTGCACTAACGTGCTCAAAGCAAACAACAACCCAAGGACACCACACACCTCGTTCTATCAGGTACATCTTTTCTGTGTGTGTACTTAAACCTGTAGTACAGTGGCTAGTGTATACGGTGTATAGCACACACTTGAGAAGGGACGCAGGAAGCAATCATGTTCCCAAGCCGGGGAACAGTTACTCAGCCTGTTACAAGACACTTGATGCTGCAGGTATTGAGATTGTTCAAGAGTCCTTTAAAGAAAAGTAATTATCACTGGTAAAAGGCCTTGGGAGCTGGAAATTAATCCCGGGAAGTGCTACTAAACAGAAGCACGGCCCCCAAACACTTTGGTAAAAGATAAATAGTTTCTCAATGACAAGCAGACAGATATAAACATTAACAGTCATTTTCTCTTAAAAGGGGCCAAAAGATCAACGGAGAGGTTTGGCTTACTAAAATAGCCCAGCCTTTTGCAACCAAATGAAATAAGTCAAGTTAGAAACTTTTAATTAAAAGTGCTTTATAAATTGCGTTCTTTATGTGTGTTTGCAGTGATCTATTTCTTGGTTCTCTGGAGCAATCTGTTTTCCTCGGCTTCTTTTTTTTCACTTAATAAATTCTCCTCATTTACAGCAAATGTTAATGCCCAGCTCTTTATTAATAGGATAAATATGGACTTCAGCAACACTAAATTAGGTGGTGTCACTAGGAAACGGTCATCCCCTTCCCAGCTCGAGTTCAGCATTCAGCATCAAACCTGCCAGTGGTTTAGCAGCACGAGAAACATTTAAAGGAAAGCTTACCTTCACTAATCTCAGACTCTTCCAGCTCTGGCCCCCAGGCAGCAAGGAGAAGACTGTCACCTGGTGTAAAAATAGAACGAGGAGAAAACAACAGAAGGACTAGGTCAGGACAGGTAATGACTCAAGATCCAGGAGAAGACAGTAAAACTATGGATCTCTAACCACCAAAGGAGCTTCCTCTTCAAAATGCAGAGCATAACTCCAACTTCCCAAACCCCACCACACCCCCGATACCAGCCATGGGCTATAAAGCACCTTGGAAAGGGCTTTTCCATTCTCCTTTACTGCTGGTAAACACAGGTGACAACAGTCTGACACTGCTATCACCTACTCTGCTGCTGAAGTCGCAAAGACCTGGACAATAGAAGGCTCTAGTTCTGTCAGTTGGCAAGGTCTCCCAGGAAAAGTCCAACATGGCCTCCAACCACCACATCACTGCATTGTGCTGTAGATGATGAACCTCCTCTGGCAGGGGGTTTGCACTAGATGGTCTCCAGAGATCCCTTCTAGCCCCTACCACTTTGTGAGTCTGTGACTCTCTCTCTCTCTAAGAATTTGTCTTTTCCATAATTTACAGTGCTCTCAGCCTTCCTTCGGACATTCCCTATGATTTTGCCACTCAGGGACCCTTAGGAAGCAGAGCACGCCTGTGCATGAACAGTGTGAGAGGAAGACAAGGGCTACGTCTGTCAGGAAACGCAAAGGCACTCCTGATTTCTTTAGGGCTGCTGTGGCTGCCCCCGAAGGGTCATCAAAGCTTGTTTGCTCTACACAGACAGCTGAGCTTTTAAAGTCATTTCAAAGGTGTTTAATGTCTTCACCCTCACAGAGAAAAAGCAGACTAGAGAGCTGATTGTCGATCGCAGTGCTGTCAGGAGAGGGGTCAAGTTCTGCAGAAAGCCATTATTAGTTTCCTTTAAGGAACAGGGCAGTCCACACGTTGGGCAAGACTCTTTACTGTCCTGGACTAGATCCACAGCAAAACATGATCATTTTCCACCCTTTACCTGCATTCATTTTAATGTAGTACTGTGGTCGAATGACCCTGGCTGGACACTGGTTGCCTACTGTTGGTTCCTCCCTCAGCTGGACAGGGGAAAGAAAATACAGCAAAAGGTTCATCTCATGTCAAGATAAGGACTGGGAGAGATCACCCACCAGTTACTACCATGGGTAAAACAGACTTTACTCAGGGAAATTAATTTAATTTTTAACAATCAAATCAGAGTAGGATAATGAGAAATAAAAATCAAATCTTAAAACACCTTCCTCTCACTCCTTCCTTCTTCCTGGGCTTAACTTTACTCCCAAACTCTCCACCTCTTACTTATAAGAAACTCAAGGGTTCAGAGACAAGGGTTGTCATGAGTTCATCATGTTGTATCTGCCACTCCTTCCTCCTCAGTGGGAAAACTCCTCATTCTGGGTCCCTCCCCATTCTGTAGGGGAGACAGTCCGCCATGAACTTCTACAATGTGAGTCCCTCCCATGGGCTACAGTTCTTCAGGAACCACCCCAGTGTGGATCCTTTCCATGCTGTGCAGTCCTCCAGTACAAACCGCCTGTAGGATTGCAATTCCTACCAGCAAACCTGCTCCAGTGCAGCCTGGCTAGAAGAAGCCTTTTATTAAAACTCCAGCATCTTCCGACTGCCATGCACCTCAGCCATGCACCTCAGCAGAGACAGTTACATGTGCCTGGAAATGAGGAACACAAGTGGGAATACCTAGAAAATGGACTGATTGCCTTTGAGGTAACCATAAAGCTGATGACTACTATCACCAAGCCTTTGTTCGTCTTTCCTGCAGGCACGTTTGACATGAAGCCTGGCCTGGCATGGAAGATGTACAAATATGTGTTAATTTGGCAGTCTGACCTGGATAAACCAGGTATTGCTTCCATAGACACAGCATTTACAAATGCCTCTGGAGACTAGACTCTCTCAACTATCCTCAACACTGTCATCGATCTTACTTGCTGCCCTTTTGCATTTGTATCCCTTTAGTCTGGTATCTTCAATAATTCAGCCATCTCATTTTCTGATTGCACAGGGTTAGGCTCGACTCACATTTTATTTGAGCAGCTTGAGCCCGCAGAGTACAGGCACAGTAAGGGTAGGCTCCCGTGTGATAGATCACTTTTGTGGCAGCGTTTTGCTCTTGCTACAGAAGCGCCTGTTCATATTTTATTGAGTAAGTCCATCTGTGAATTCCAGAAATCAAAGTATGAATGTTTCATTCCTGGAGAAAATTAGGGGCTGTCAAATACACGTACTGATGCCCGAGGACATGAGCGGGCTAACAGCATGTCTAACCTTTACTAAGGAAAGCTATCAACACTATTCCAACACTTCTTTTTCTTCTCCTCTCATGAATTAGGAGATGGAAGGGCAGGCATCTCTTCTTACAAAAGACCTTCATGCAACACAAAAATCATTTAAGCACTAAATGTGGCCTCATTGACTCTTCTCAGGAGCAGCTGTACTTGCAGTATGTTTTACATCTAGCTCGTGTCAAACAAAACATTACTCATAAACACGAGAAAAAGATGTTTTAACTCCCCCTGAAGTAGAGTGACTTGAAAGTACTTGGTGAAGGAACACTGGTGACAAACCACGAGCACTAAGCATATTTTCAAGATTACTCTGACTGGACTTCACAATCCATATGACCTACTCCAGAGTAAATCTGCAGATAATAAAACTAGAAGAGGTCCTGAGGTATTCCACAGCTTGTTCTAAATGGGAGGCCCTCTGTCTTGTGCCCCTGCGGGGCCAGAATTACAGTACAGAATTACACCCAGCAGGCAGACTTTCCCTGAACACATCCTTCTTTCTGTGAAGGAGAGGAGTGGAGCCACCACACCAGACATGATGGCAGCAGCTGCTTCTCAAGGGCTTTCTTGCCTCTCTGCATCCTACGGGAATTTCATGCTCCAGACCAGTACCAGTGGCTGCACACAACGGAGTTAAGACCAAACAAGCAATGATCATGTGTGGCCTCAGAAGTATTTACCAGCCCTTCATAATCACAAACTTATATCATTACAAACTTAATCACAAAGCAGAGAGAATTCCTAATGCTGCCTCTACAATTCTAAACAGCCTTAGCTGCTGGCAGAAGTAAGCTAACATCTACATTTCCCAAACGACGGCTCGTCTAAAGATACTGCATGCAAAAACACATCAGAAAGTGGGTTTTTTGTATTTTTATAGGGTGGTAGGGGTTTTTTTGCTGGATTTAAGACACAGAGTACAAAATGTGTCACGGTGTTCAAAGGGGTTCAGACTGTGGTTTGGCAAAAGTTCTGCTTGGAGACATACTCGAGGTTTTCTGCCCTTGGCAGCTTTATGCTTCTGCTATCAGCGTGTTCATCTTCTCTCAGGGTTCAGCATGCTGCACGCTCCTGCTATGGTGTCTTCAAATCAAAATAACGAGACATCAGCAGGCGCTACCTAACATATGTCATTGGCAGTAATTGACAGGGACTGCTTACTTTGCAAGACCCTTGTGGCTGTAACCTAGGCAAAGAGCTTCAAATCTATCCTGAGCCATAACTCTAAATTTAGAACCATTATGGTCATTTATTAATAACAGCAGCACTCAGCACTTGTGTACAGCAGTGCCTTTTATAGGAGAATTCTGAATGTGCAGTGAAAGCACTAAACAAGCTACATAATGCCTTGGGTAGCTCAGAATTATTATTATCCCTTCATTTTAGAAAAGAGCTTCAAGAGGGCTTCTCATTTAATTTTTTTTTTCAATAGCAACTATTACTGCTTCACCTAAATGTTTGCAAGGAAAACCAGGTTTGCCTCACTAAGTTGCTAGTGGATTCTGTGAGCTGCTCTGCTTTTACTCATAAATTTTAAGGCCATGAGGAATGACTATGATCATCTAGTTTGACCTCACTGATAGCACAAGACTCTTCTCTCTGGCTGGAATACGGAAATTTTCTGGTATTGTGGAGCAGTACCATACCCACACCCTTACTGAACGCATTATACAGCTTATAAACATATGCCATATAGACAGCCTAAGTAAATCACTCCTCCCAGAATCAAAACAGAAGTTTGGTAGCCTGTCAATCCCACTCATAAATTCATTTCACAGCTGACCTTCCTCAGCTGAGTCTATGTTATTGCCAGCACCTGCACTGCAGCTCAGCGGTTTATCGAGAGAGTTCACGCACCACCACAGTTAAACACTGCGGAGCTTTGTTGCGATTAGAGCAGCTTGCAGCTTTGCATCTTACTGCCCAGAGCGAATTACACCCTTACCGTGATCAGAATATTCGGTGCTCAACAATGAAGGATGATAGATGCATGCACAGAATATTCTACAACAATCACTCTGTGCCACGTGCTCCCCATCAGTATAGCAATGAACCACTCTCTTCTGAGGTAATGATAACCACAGGGGTTTTCCTCTCTTCTTTTCTACTGAACTCATTTCAAACACACAAGATGTGAGAAAAAAAAATGGAGCAGACAAGACAAAGTCATTATGACTATGCATGAGAACCTGCATGAACTTACAAGAGATTCATAGAATCATCAAGGTCTGAAAAGACCTTCAAGATCATCAATTCCAACCATCTGCCCTACAACCCCTCACCACTAAACCAAATCCTGAAACTCCATGTCTATCCATTTGTTGAACACCTCCAAGGATGGTGCCTCCACCCTCTCTCTGGGCAGCCTGTTCCAAGGCATCTCCATTCTTTCTGGAAAGATGTTATTCCTAAGATCCAGTCTGAACTGGTGCAACCTGACCCCGTTTCCTCTTCTCATATTGCGAATTGATAGGGAGAAGCAGCCAACACCCACCTCACTACAACCTCCTTTCAGGTAGTCATGGAGAGCAACACGGTCTCCCCTCAATATCCTCTTCTCCAGGATGAATGTGGAATGAGAACAAAAACCACCACAGATGAGCAGTGGAGGTACAGGTACAGTAGAAGGAGTCATCTACATCACTACAACCAGAAACTGTTCTTCTTGCTGGTTTGCTTCGTGCTATAAAGGAGTAATTCTGCTCACGCTGTCCTCAAGGGAGATAGGCCATGTGTAAATCACCAGGCACTGTATTTTTACTATTCAGAAGTTTTTCATTAGATACATATACAGGATTTTCCCTATTCAAAAACACTCTTGTCCATTGTTGACACAGCAGCTGATGACACAGCAGCAGAAAGACCCATTCTGGACACCGAACTGGGCTTCTAAAGGTACCTTGTTTTACATCAGAAGGTGGTGTGGTTTAAAATATTCTAGGTTTCAGGAGAATGTATGGCCAAAGTGCTTGCAAAAAATACCCAGGAAATGGAAAGAGAAGATATGAAGAAATTATAAGGGGAAAATGCTTCCTACTAGCGGCATCTTGCAAATAAGTGCTTGAGGAGGCTCATTGTGCTCAGGGGTAGAGATACAACCGCGGTGTGAGTTCGGCACATTCTTTTGCTTTGTTTCAGGAGCAGCAGTTGTTTGTGTGTCCTATCAGGGTGTCACACACGGAGAACAAGAAAAATGCATGTCTTACCTACCAGTCTGCCTTCCAATAAACCCTGTAACAAGAAAAGAAACACATTCAGGGCACACGTTAAATCAATACTCTCCGTGTCAAGCACAAAGAAAGATGTTAAAATTTGTGTTGGTGTTCAACCGGCTGTAATTATGATGGCAAAGAAAAGGAAAGGACATGGAAAATATTGCATCAAACTAACAGGACATAGAAGCTAGGGACTTAAAAAAAAATGTAAACCCCACAGAACTCTGTTAGGCTCGTGATGCATCTGCACGACACTGGCAGACTAAGCACTTGGTGGAGGTAAGTACTTGCTAGGAGGATTGCTGTTACACAAACAGAGATTTGCCCACAAAAAAAATCATCCTGCTGTTACTGAATTTGCCAGGGGAAATTTAGGCTTGAGGTGAGGAGAAAGTTCTTCACTGAGTCACTGGCCACTGGAATGGCCTGCCCAGGGAGGTGGTGGAGTCGCCGTCCCTGGAGCTGTTCAAAGCAGGATTGGATGTGGCACTTGGTGCCATGGTCTAGCCTTGAGCTCTGTGGTAACGGGTTGGACTTGATGATCTATTAGGTCTCTTCCAACCCTGGTAATACTATGATACTGTGATACTGTGAAAACTGTTCATTTTGTTGGGTGCAGTACTGTCGATGGGATTAAACCCCAAGAGGAAATAAATTAAATTACTCAGTTAATATGCTAACGGGCTGAAACAAAAGGACAACAAGGAAAGTTTGGAAACCACATATAAATTGCAGGCAGAAGGAAAACTAACTTGATTTGCAGAAAAAAAGCCCCAAAGCATTCAACTCACTCCACATAAAAAGCAACACGAATAATTCGCCCCACATAAAAAGTCATATGGGGATCAATCACACGTTGTCACATAACTGAGCCGAACCGCAAGTGTCCAGCCCCTCAAAGGGAAGGGACTTCCAGCTGTTCCTGCTTCTTGTGGAAATGTGGAGCCCCTCAAGTTCATGTACATGTAGCTCAGCATCAGCAGGCATTCTGAAGTCCAGCTCTCTGTTCCATTTGCTTTCCTCCATTCCCAAAGTGCCAATTCCTACAGCCATAAACAACAGGAGATGGCAGGATTTGCTCTTCATTTCAGCATACCATGGAATTCAGACACAGCCTTCCTTCCGCTGATCCTTGAGGCACCCCTCTGTTTCTCTCTATTCACCATGTTCCCCAGGGCAAGATGGCTGCTGCGCTTAGCTCAGTGCCACGTATGTCCTCTGAAACTCAGATGAAAACACCACTAGCCACAGGCGTTCAGCTTGACTCTGCCCCACCGACCACAACCCTCTGAGTTCAGTCCTTTAACCAGTTCCCAGCCCACCTCACTGTCCAATCACCCAATCCGCTTGGCTGTCAGGATGCCACAGAAGACAGTGTTGACAGCCTTGCTGAAGGTGGACCACAACTACTGCTCTTTCCTCACCTATCCCCACCAAGCTACATCTTCATAAAAGATTAGTCAAGCAGGACCTTCCCTTGGTGAATCCATGCTGACTACTCCTGACAACCCTCCTTTCCTTGAGTTACTTTGAGACAGCTCTAAGAATGTACTGTTCCATCACTTTTGCAGCGATGGAAGAGAGGCTGACTAGTCTGTAGGTACCTGAGTTCCCATTTTTGAAGACTGGAGTGACATTTGTCAAGGATGATGGAGAGTGACTTAGCAGTATCTTCTGCCAGCTTCTTCAGCACTTGGGGGTGCAACACTTCAGGGCCCATGGACTTGTGGGTGTCCAGTTTAACCTAGTCCTCTTCAACCAAGGCAAAGTCTTCCATCCTCCTGTCTTCCTTTGTGTTCTTCAAGGACTGGGATTCGTGAGGACTGGTCTTAGCAGTAAAGACAGAGGCAAAGAAGGTAAAGCAGGTCCTTCTTTAGAAGACTGCAAGCATAGATGTGACCTGTGAAAGGAGCCAGTATCCAACATGGTTCTAATCCCACCATCTGCCACGTGAGGTGCAGGTGTTACCCACACGTGCTGAACAGTTGCGGACAGAAGGGCTCAGACAACAGGACTTGCAGAATGAAAGGCTAAGAGGACAAATGATTCCACTCTGTGAAATCAAAGTCTCAGCAGTTATTTGTCAGAAGTGCCAAGTGCCTTTTCTAACAGCGCTCTTTATAGTCATGGCAGCGACACTGACTTCTGAGGATGGCAGAAGTCAAAGTACAAAAATACAAGGGACCGGCACAGTGACCGCGCTGCGATAAAATTGGGGCACATGAGAAAAGGCAAGTGGAAAAATCAATCGTACAAAGGGTTACGGACTTTGATGCTTTGCTGTCTGTGCTTTTCTGCATAGAAGCACATGGGGGGGGTTTTTCCTTTTGATGTGTTTTGAGCTGAAATGTCACAGCTTTATTCAGGTAGAGAGAACACCAGTTTGCATGCTCTTTAGAATGTATCTGCCCAAAAAGAAAACCATCTTACTACAAGGCACATGTCTCATTACCTCCGACACACATGCACACGGTTCTTACTCTTAGACCTAGAAGTCCTTGTCATTGATTCATTACTGAGAGCTCCCATGAGGTCAATGAAAGCCTGGAAAATGTGACCACATGTCAGTTCTTGCCCTTGGTTGGGTAGTTCCTGACACGTTCCTTATCCAAGATTAAAGTGTCTTTATCACATTTTATGAATCCAAGTTATTTTAAAGTAATTGACTGGAATTAAGACAAGTGTGATTTGCACATGCATCCGCTTTGCTACGAGTAATAGCAAGGAAATGCAGCACCTAAGCTTCATCTGCTTGGATCATCCCTGGGTTATGTTTCATTTGTTTGCCTCGTACTGATGTTTTCTGTCTGGAATGGTTTGATATTTTGGATGATAACAGCTGTTCGACGTGTTTCCACATGTATAAAGATACTTCTAATGTATAATAATTTTGTTTTAGTTAAGTGTTGCTGAGATAGAAGTCAAAGGAGAGAAAGAAGCCTTCACATACCTACTACTCCACATACGTACACTTTCCACTTGGGCTGTTTTTCCTGAACTGCATGGCATAAAACCCTTATGTGTTGCTTAAACTCAACATTAGCAAAGTTTGAAGGCCAGTCCAACTTTTATCAATGCAATTCAAATGAAAAGGCACCTGGACATTCTTAGGACTTTTCTATTTTAAATTAAGCTAAAATTATTGATGAATTTTTGCATATTCAAACACAACGTAATGATTTATAATAACGAGGGAAACTGTCTCAATTTCTATCCAACATGACGCAAAAGCAGGATATTTCTTTTACTTCTCCCCTCAAGCATAATCGATATTCATCTGCAGTAAGATCTCATACGGTTTGATTTTTGGGTATTCAAAACAAAAAGCTTTCTAGTGATTCATTTTTAATATCATTTGACAAAGGACTAAAAAAGACATCTAGTTGCCAACAGATTCAACTGTTCAATTATTTTAGGAGCTGCTGCAAAAAAAACCCAATCTGCCCTAAGAATTGTAAATTTAAAGAGACAACAGGCAGCCAGGGAAAACAAACATGTCTAAAATGTTTGTTTGTATGCTTAGGGATAAATGTATGATATATGCTTAAATGTATGCTTAGGGATATGGTCTAGCAGTTCGCTTAGGGATACGGTCTAGCAGTTAGATAATAGGATAAAGGTTGGACTCGATGACCCTGGAGGTCCTTTCCAGCCGTGATGATTCTGCTGCTCTCCAACAGCTCAGTCCCCAACCTATCCTGGTCCCTGGGGTTGTTCTTGCTGAGATGGAGCCAGCAAAGCGCTGGACCCCGCAGCAGCACCCAGCAAACCCCAGCCAAAGCAGCGACATCCCCTCTTCTTTTACCAATCAAAGCACCAACATCAAGCTCCACATCAGATTCCTCGTCCCTTTCGCAATCAGGCTGCAGAGCCCTGGAGCTCCTGCCCCTTCCCAGACCCACAGGAGCCCAGCCAACAGCAGGGATGAGCTGAGCTTTGCCGCTGCCGGTCAGAGCATCGCAGGGCTGTGCACGGGAACAGAGAGTCACTCACTCGCCGCAGCCGAGCGCCCACTTCATCAATGCAGCCCAACAGTTAGTGACATTTCCCACCGGAGCCGAGCGCTGTTTACAAATTCCGAGGAACACCTCGAGCCGTTCCCGGCACCGGCGCGCTGATTTATTCCGCGAGAAAAATGGGTCAGAGTGTGTGGGTCTGTGCTTAATGCGAGAAGGGATTTGGAAATGAGAAGTCAACTGGCATGAAAGATTGCAGGGCAAGCGGCAGAGCGTGTGGGTGGCCTCTGAGCGCGTAATGGGGTGTTTGCAAGGGAAGGCAGCGCGCGGGGCTGGGAGCTTTCATAAAACAGGTCCCTTTCACCCAATCAGTAGCATAATTGCAATTTTCCAAAGCAAATTGCATCTTAACTCCCTTTTCTCAGGGAGAGGCTGGCACAAATGGGACAAGGGATGAGAAATTACCCGAGCAGCGAGCAAGCACGTGCGTGTGTGTGTGGTGCGAGCGGAGCTGGGGGTTCTGATCTGTTCTAGCCTCCAGCTTCCAAAGGGATCAGATAGGGAATCATTAGGGACTGGAAGGGACCTCGAAAGATCATCTAAGTCCAGTCCTCCTGCCAGAGAAGGATCACCTAGACCATGTTGCACAGGAACACATCCAATCATAGAATAGTTTTGGCTGTGAGAGACCTTCAAGATTGAACCCAACCTTTTCCCAGCCCTATCAGCACCACTAAACCCTGACCCCCAACACAACATCTACCCATCTCCTCAGCACCTCCAGTGATGGGGACTCAACCTCCTCCCTTGGCAGCTGTTCCAGTATGTGACAGCAATTTCAGGAAAGAAATCCCTCCTGACATCCAACCTGAACCTCCCCTGGTGCAGCTTAAGGCTATCTCCCCTCATCCTATCACTGGCCACTAGGGAGACCAGGCCAACCCCTGCCTTTCTACAACCTGCTTTCAAGTAGCTGTAGAGAGCAAGGAGGTCTTCCCTCATTTCTCTCTACAACCTCCTTTCACATAGTTGTAGAGAGCAATGAGGTCTCCCTTTGTTTCTCTCTACAACCTCCTTTCAAGTAGCTGTAGAGAGCAAGAAGGTCTCCCCTCAATCTCCTCCTCTCCAGGCTAAGCAGCCCCAGACCCCTCAGCTGTTCCTCACATGACAGTCCTTCCAGAGGATGGTCCTGAGCACCTCAGCACGTCAGGGAAAAGCTTTGTGTGAGACCCACAGGGAACGTGGTACCAGACCCCAGCGATGGTCCAGAAGGACCCCCAGGGATGGAACAAGCAGGGGCAGGACAGAAGAGTCATCGGGTCATAGTGCAGATACAACAGGGTGTTGTTTCTATCAGAGTGATCTACTCTCTAACAGGGCTCCCCAGAGCTGCCCAGTAGCATAAGAGCACCAACCCCACCCCTACCTACTCCATCCAGAGCTTCACATTGAAAATCAAGTGATTATCTTTCGAGGTCCCTTCCAACCCCTAATGATTCTATGATTATCCAACTCTCTTACACAAAGCCAACCCCTACCTTCGGAGGGCACAAGCACAGTCGGAGATGAAGGGCTCACAGGGGTATCTGTGGCTGCATCACCCTTCTTCATCAGCTCCCAGTGCTCAGGGCAGAACTGGACATGCCAGATTTTAGCTGCTGTGGGGGATCAGCACAAGGAGCATCAGGCAGGGAGAGCAGCTCTGGCTCCCTCTCCTTACTGAGCTCCCTCTCCCTGTTGCCCCACGAAGGTGACCACCTTCACACCTTTATCAGCCAGCAAGGCAGCTCCAAGCGAAGGGGGTTACACAGGCATTGGGGGTGGAATATGTCAGGGGTTTTAGCTTGTAGGAACTAGGCTACTTCTTATAAGAAGAAAGTCAACCCTCAGAGGGTTTAGACTTGAACCAGGCAATAAACACCAGCACCAAGGTTCTATTTGGGATGGAAGTAGCCTAGTCTGCAGAAGTCATGATTCCACCCAAATCATTAGAGATATAAAATTATACTAAAATATGATGATGATGAAGGTCAGGAGCCCTGTCAACACCACAGGGAGACTTGCAGGAGACAGGACCCAGCTCAGCCCAGGGCCATGTAACAGCATCACAGACCCAGCTCAGCCCAGGGCCACTTAATAGCGTCACGGACCCAGAGCCCTACTCACACCCCTCAGCTCCCAAATGCATCCTAAGCCACACTGAACAGGGAGAAGAACCCCAGAAGAAACCCTCCAAAATCACACCAAGAAGAAAGAAACAAAGAGAAATCAGCTACTCACAAGCTCAGCAGATAGCAAGCCCTCACCATACCTCCAAAACCTCCCCTAGAGCTGCCTGGACTGCCATTTATAGCTGCTCTGGACCTGACTGACCCTCATTCTCATCCCCACCCAGACCTCCTCCCACCTCATTAAAGCCTAACTGGAGCTCAGGTGCTGTCACTTAGCTTGTGGGGTGGTCCGTGTGGCTCTGTATCCCAGTAGTGGCTCCCCCTGAGCTCAGCCAGATGTGCCCCCACATGCCCTGAGCAAACCCCTGGAGGGGGACTCAGCCTTCTCCACAGCTCCCAGTCACAAATCAGCTTCAGCTCCCCTTTTCAGTGAAGGTAAAAGGAAGCCAGTTGGAGAGCCTCTGCCATTATCCTTCAGGACAACCCCCCAACAATTAAAACCACCCTGCACAGCCCATTCTCCTCCCGGATCCTGGATGTCTGTGACAGTCAGAATAGCACTCGCCAGGACCCTTTTCTTCTTCCCTTCAGAAGAACCTCACAACTGACATGAGACTTGAAAGCTGGGAGCGGGGCTCTCGGGGAGAAGATGAAACGCTGCTCAGAATATAGGTTTAGGTGCCAGATGGGAATTACAGCCCCGATCCGTCCTCCCCTGTCACCGGAGTCTGTGTCGCTCTGTGGGCTAAATGGAAGCGAATACAGCTACCTCCCCTGTCTTGGGAGGGGGGTGAAAAAATGACATTCCATTTTGTCTCCAAAAAATACACATTATTTAACTTATAAAATATTTAATCTCCGTAATTAATCCTCTCCTGACAGCGCTTTGCACATTTTTGCTGGCAATCCGTACCCTGAAAGGCCTATGGTTACAGCGAACTTTGTTTCCCTTTTCTCATGGAATTAATCAAAGGCTCGTATTCTGAATTATTCAGGAGCTGAATGAAGCTGCTTTCTATGGCTTGCAGCAAGAAAACTCCTATTTCTTTCATGTGCCAGCGATACAGCAATTCGCCTTTTCCGAGGGGGAGCGCAGCGGCAAGCGGAGGCTGTGCAGCTGCGGTGCTGCGATGGCCAGCGAGTTCTCCCCGCACCTGCCAGAGCTCTGTGGCAATGGCTGGGCTGAGCATCCTCAGCGTGGTGACTCTGCATCGGGAAGGGATGGGATGGGATGGGATGAGTGGTGTGGGGTGGGATGGGATTGGATGGGATTGGATGGAATGGGTGTGGTGAGATGGGATGAGATGGGGTGAGATGGGATGGGGTGGGATGGGATGGGTGTGGTGAGATGGGATGGGATTGGATGAGATGGGTGTGGTGAGATGGGATTAGATGGGATGGGATGGGATTGGATGAGATGAGATGGGTGTGATGAGATGGGATGAGATGGGATGGGATGGGCTGGGGTGAGAGGGTTTGGGATGGGATGGGTGTGGTGAGATGGGGTGAGATGGGATGGGCTGAGATGGGATGGGTTGAAGTGGGATGGCAGCACTGAACAAGAGGAGTCAAAGCATCATAGAATCACAGAACATTAGGGATTGGAAGGGACCTCCAAAGATCAGCCAGTCCAATCCTCCTGCCACAGCAGGATCCCCTAGATCCAGTCGCACAGGGACATGGCCAGGCGGATTTGAAACATCTCCAGAGAAGGAAACTCCACAACCCCCCTGGGCAGCCACTTCCATTGCTCTGTCACCCTCACCATGAAGAAGTTCCTTCTCAGATCGATGTCCTCTGTTCCAGCTCACACCCATTGCCCCCTGTCCTATCATTAGATGACACTGAGCAGAGCCTGGCTCCATTCTCCTGACACCCACCCTTTCCGTATTCATCAACATTAATAAGGTCGAGGCTCAGCTGCACCACTGAAGGGTTTCCAGAGGCATTGAGCTCCTGCAGCTGTTGCCCAGTTCAGTGTAGCTTGGTGTCACCAGCTGAGCTGAGTAGGGTGGCTGCTCCTCAGAGATGGAACTGTGGTCCTGGGGTCACAAGCTCTGGGTACTTTGGGGTCTGTGGAGGCAGAGCAGAGACACAGTGCTACAGTCCAGAGCAGGACCTTGGCCTTAAAGCAAAGTCATCACGTGTGTTGGGTTGGAAGAGGCTTCGAAAGGTCTTCTAGTGCAACCTTCCTGCACCAAGCAGAGACATCTCTAACTAGAACAGATTGCTCAAAGCTCCTTCATGCCTGTGTGGCTGTTAGGTCCCAGATAATCAGTGACCTGAGGTCCATGGGATGTTTCCGTGGCTACTACAACAGTCCGTGTTTCACGCCTGCAGTGCCTCAGGAAACCACCGTCTGGAGACACCGCAGGCCATACAGGAGCATCAAAAGCTCAGAGCACCCTGCACCTTGTGTTGTGAGCTTGAAAGGTGGAATTCTTCACCAAAAGTTGAAGGTCTTCACCAACAGATGAAGATCTCATGACCATCCCACCCTGTTGGAGCCTGAACCCTGCTCAGAGCCTACAGCAGCAGGGCTATGGGACCACTGGGCTCAGGCAGTTCCCAGCTGTTTTCCCTCACCTCTCCAGCCCTGGCTGCTCTCCTCACATCCATCTCCTCTCCTGGGCTGTGTCATTTCACTTGCACTCGGTCCCCGTGCTGGTGCTCGCAGGGCTGGCCAGAGCCTGCTCTCCTACCGCAGTGGAGCTGCAGCAGAAGCCTGATCAGAGGCTTGGCCAGGGTTTGAAGTGCTTTATAAACCCTTGCTCCTCTCAGCTCCTGGATGTGCATGAGGCTCTTGCTGGATTCACAGTTCAGCCCCTTTGAAGTTTTCACCTCCAGGCTTTATTTTTATTTTCAGCAGAAAATTCTCCCCATCCCCACTTGTCGAGGAGCCATATGGAGAAGTTTCCTTGCAAGGGAAAGCTCGCTGTTTCACTCAGAGCTGCTCACAAATTCCCTGAGATCCTTTCATTTTTCTTCTCTGAAATATTTCCTTCCTACTGTGAGCAGCCGCTGCTCTCAGTCTCCCAGGAGTTGTCCTTCACCTCTTGCCCAGCATCACTCAGAACTTTAGAGACTGCACTAAGTGGAGCCCTGGTTTGGATTCAGGGCTCGCTGGAGGTTTCTGGAACACACAGCAAACCCTCTCTGGGCTCGGAGAAACCTCCAGAGCTCTGTCCCCTCCGTACTGACACATCTTCATTTCAAGGAGATGAACTGGCAGCTCTCAGCACAGAGATGAGACCTCAAGGGGGCTGCAGTTCCTCGGGAGAATGTCCTCACCCACCCTTCACTCTTCGGTTTGGACTCTGCTCCCAGACAACACGGACAAGGTGAAGAAAGCTCCAGTTTCTGGCTGTCCCACTCTGCCCAGTGAGTTATCAGCATCCAGCAGGCAGAGAAATCCCCCCAGAGAACCCCACCGTGGATCCTACACTGGCTTCAATCTCTCGCATCGCTCTTCAGCTCCAAAAATCATAGACAAGAGAATGATGATCATTAAAACCCCAAAGCAAAGTCTCCCTGAGACTGCAAAGTTCAGTGGAGAGCAGAGTCCGAAAGCACCACAGTGCCGCAGAGATGCAGATCCAGGGCGGCTGCTGGTGGTGCAACTGGCTCTGTAAGCCTCGTTATTCATCGGATTTTATGGATTTATGAAACAAGTGCACACACTCCTCTTATTTAATATTATTTTCCAGTTACAACCTTATTTTAATAGAGCTGCCCTGAAATTACACTGCTCATAAATAATGCAGGCAATCAAAGCTTTCTCCTCTCCCCTGGCACACACACAAGCGCAGCTCTAAGTGTGGGTTTAAACACAAAACGGTAGAACTTTGGGGTTAGAATCAATGAGCAGAACCGCAGCCACTGCGAGAGCTGGTGGCTGCCTGGGAGATTCAGTGAAGTCGCTTCAAGAAAGGGATTGAGGGGAAGGAGCCGGTCCAGAGGAGCAGCGAGGCTGGGGAAGGGACTGGAGGGAAAGGCTGATGGGGAGAGGCTGAGGGAGATGGGGGTGTTGAGCCTGGAGAAGAGGAGACTCAGGGGGGACCTTCTCTTCTCCCTTTCTCCAACTCCCTGAAGGGAGGTTGAAGTCAGGTGGGGCTCAGGTCCTCCCAGGCAATCAGTGCCAGGATGAGAGGGCAGACCCTGGAGCTGCCAGGGGAGGGTTAGGTTGGATGTTGGGAAGCCCTTCCTCTGGGAAAGGGTGATCAGAGCCTGGACTGGGCTGCTCAGGGCAGTGCTGGAGTTCTCATCCCTGGAGGTGCTGAAGGCCAGCCTGGCTGTGGCCCTTAGTGCCCTGGTGTGGCCACTGGGGTGCTGTTAGGTGCTGGGCTGGATGAGCAAAGAGGGTTTTCCAGCCTCAGTCTTTCTGGGATTCTATGATTCTGTCTCCAGATTCAAAGTCAAAAGCAGGAGCTTATTTTAAAGAGAGAGTCCACACCCCTGGTTTTGTGGTCAGATTCTGTCATTGGGTCATACTGGGTTTGTAGGATGTGGGACACGGATGTGTGATCAAACCAGCGCTGGAAGCACAGGCAGCCACATCAGGTCTCCTCACCCTGTAGAGCTTCACTGGGGCCAAGGGGAATCAGAGGGTTTCTCACCTCACTTGGCCCCAGATTATTCCCAGGTGTCACAGCCCAGTGATATGGTCTTGAGGGGGATGATGGCACCAGAGGGAGCTGCTGGAGAATCTACTGTGGATGGATGGATGGATGAGTGGATGGATGAGTGGATGGATGAGTGGATGGATGGCTAGATGGATGGACGAATGGATGGGGATGGATGGATGGATGAGTGGATGGGTAGATGGATGGGGATGGATGGATGAGTGGATGGATGGGGATGGATTGATGGGTGGATGAGTGGATGGGTGGATGGATGGAGATGGGTGACTAGATGGATGGATGGATGGATGGATGAGTGGATGGATGGACAGACAGAGCTGGATGCTTGGCATGAGGAGTGCTCCGGCTGCGCAACCCCTGCAGTGCTCCAGCTCATTTGCTGTGCATCTGCTACATAATTCATATCCCAGAGACTGCTGAAAATCAGGAACAATAAATAAGGCAGCAAAATGGGAGTTTTGGGTCTGGTTTCCTCACAGCAAAACACAGATAAAGGAACTCATGGTCTCCCTCTGCTGAATTCTGCCAAAACCAGGGGCTGAGCTGCATTTCCAACACATAAGAGGCAATGGCCTTATTCCTTTTGAGATTTTGGAGGAATCGATGAGTCTTTTGTGTTCAGAAGCCTGGGACTGGTTTTTAACGAGATGGGGAGAAGGAAAGAGAAGAGCTGACGACCTGTGGGGCATTTTGCAGGCACAGAAAGGGCTCAGAGCAGCACAGGCAGAAATGCCAATTAGGTTCTCTACAGCCTTGGTGCTTCCCCTGCTGCTTCTTTCCCCAGGATTTTCCAGCAATTTCTCCAGCCAGCTTTCAGATCCTAAGCCCTGAGCCCTCAACTACTGCTCTGTGCAGCCCAGCACCAAGGAGAATCTGCTTTAAAAGGTTTTTTCTTGCAGTTCAGGGAACACTTCTGTGTTTGGAGTTACTGAGGGCATCAGGCACCAAGCTCTGGTGGCAGCAGGTCCCACTGCAACTCCTCCAGCTGCCACACTCCTCCTCCTTCCTTAGGGATGCTGTAACATAACATGGCTTTAGAAAGTGCCTTCTGCCCTGAGAGTGAGAAGCTTGTGCCCTTGTGCAGCCAAGAGAGATGACTTCCCCATGGGCTGGAGATGCCCTGTGCCACAGCACAGCTTCACAGCCCTGGGAAATGCAGGAGATGGGGAGCTGGAACCATCAGAGGATCCAGATAAATCGTTCTGGGGCTTTGGCATAAACCCCACAGTGTTAGAGTGACAGACTTGGAGTGTCAGACTGTCTCAGACTGCAGCTCACCACCAGCCGGGGGGGGGGTTAAGCACAAAAAAATCTGTCTTTCCAGCTCACACAACACCCACAGCCCATCTCCTGCCATCTGGACAAGGCTCAGGGCTCCATTGCCTTACAGGTGAGACTGGTGCCTTTTGACCTGCTGCCCCACATCCAAAACACCATCTCTGTCTCCTTCCCCCCAACCTGCCTTCCCCAAGCACTGACAGACCCTCTGGATTGCCCCCTGCGCAGGGCATGGGAGAGCACATCCAGATGTGGTATGAGCGTGAGCATCATCCCTTCACCGTGCATCCCCCAGCCCCACAGCCTGTCTGCGTGGGAGCAGCGAGACGCAGCGGAGATCAGGGCGCGAAGCTCAGGAACCCGCCGCTGACAAACCGCGCCGTCATCACTCCGGCCGCCGCAAACGAGGAAGGAAAATGGGCTCAGCGGCTCCAGCGAGCCCCAGAGCCTGCATTTGAATTTACAATGAGCTGCTCGGTGGAGCTCAATCTGTCAAGCACCGTGTCCCATTAAGATGGGAATTTGAAGGTCTCGACAGAGCAGATAGCTAACCCCTTGGTTCTCTTTTATTACAAGGTGCTTGTGAGGTGGCAGGTCACGCCGGCTCCTCTGCAGCTTCGATGACCACTTGCACCTGTTCTTGCTTGTTTGTTTGTGTCTTGGGTGTTTATTAATTCTCAGCTCATCACGTTTGCACGTGCTGATGCGAGGGACCCAGCCCGGGGCTCCTCAGCTGTCTGATGCCTCTGCTGCTGTGCTCACAGAGAGCGGTTGGCATGGACCTGGCTCTGACAGACCGTCCTCACGGCTCAGAGAGGCTTCAGCAAACAGGCCAGGAGTGGTGGCTCTGCGCCTTCGAATCATGGGAACATCTGGGTTATAAATCACCTCCTGCTCAGGTGGCTGCTGAGCACTCAGAGCACTGCTGCTCAGAGTGATGATTCCAGTCTCATGCCTTTCCCTCCTGGCAGCTTCTCTGGAAATCCATCTCCTGCCAGAAATCAGGGAAAGACTTGGAGACTCTCATTAGAAAAGGAAAAGCTTCCCAGTGTCAAGGAACCAGGAGAGATCCAGGATCTTCTCAGTGTCATCTAATGATAGGACAAGGGGCAGTGGGGTGAGCTGGAGCAGAGGACATCAATCTGAGAAGGAACTTCTTCATGGTGAGGGTGACAGAGCCCTGGAAGGGGCTGCCCAGGGGGTTTGAGGAGTCTCCTTCTCTGAAGACGTCTCAAACCTGCCTGGCCATGTTCCTGTGTGACTGGATCCAGGGGATCTTGCTGTGGCAGGGGAATTGGACTGGATGATGTGTTGAGGTCCCTTCCAATCCCCAGTGTTCTGTGATTCGATGATCTGCTCCTTCCCTACCAACCTACCAACTCCTGTACTGCCCACCCCAGGGTCACAGGACTGTCACTCCTCCTCTGCCTTGTGTTCTGGTCACTCGAGCAGTGAATATTTGCAAAGCTCGTGGTGTTTGTGGAGATATCCTCTCTGGATCAAAGCTCAATATTTCTTGGCTTCCCTGTGCTGTCTGAGCTGCCTTCTGTTTGCTGCTCTGTGTTTACTTTTCTCTCCTGGGTTGCTAATAGGACCAAACAGCTTTGGGTTATAGGTTGGGTCTTCCCACTCCAGCCAACCCATCAAAGTGCTTCTGCCTGTCATCCCTTTCCCCTTGCTTGGTACCAGTGTGTAGTTGGGATGAAGGAACTCAGCAGGCAGCTTCCCTTTCCTGGATCTACTGGAGTGAAGTTTAACAGAGCCTAGGGCAGGGTCCTACACTGCGGCCACAGGACCCCCCCTGCAGCTACAGATTGGGGGATGAGTGGCTGGAGAGCAGCCTGGCAGAGGGGGACCTGGCAGTGCTGGGTGAAAACAGGCTGAACAGGAGCCAGCAGGGTGCCCAGAGGGCCCAGAAGGCCGACGGTATCCTGGCTGGGATCAGGAATAGTGTGGCCAGCAGGGCTGGGCATGTCATTCTCCCCCTGTACTGGGCACTGGGGAACCCTCCCCTTGAGTACTGGGGGCAGTGCTGGGCCACTCACTTCAGCAAAAAGATTGAGGGGCTGGAGTGGGTCCAGAGGAGCAACAAGGCTGGGAAAGGGACCGGAGGGAAGGGCTGATGAGGGAAGGCTGAGGGAGCTGGGGGTGTTTAGGCTGGAGGAGACTCAGGGGTGAACCTTCTCCCTCTCTCCAGCTCCCTGAAGGGAGGTTGCAGTCAGGTGGAGGTCAGGCTCTTCTCCAAGGCAACCAGCACCAGGACGACAGGGCAGGACCTGAAGCTGCCAGGGGAGGACTAGGTTGGATGTTAGGAAGCCCTTCCTGGTGTAAAGGGTGATCAGAGCCTGGAGTGGACTGCCCAGGGCAGTGGTGGAGTCCCCATCCCTGGACGTCTTGAAGGACAGCCTGGCTGTGGCCCTGAGTGCCCTGGTCTGGCTGCTGGGGTGATGTCAGGTCCTGGGCTGGGCTGGCTGAGCTCCGAGGGCTTTGCCAGTCTCAATCATTCTGTGCATTTTAAAGCATCAACAAACTGCCTTTATGGGGAAAAATGTGTCACTTCCAAAACCAGCCTCTTTGGGAAAAGGAATCAAACACAGACTCACAGAACATTGGGGATGGGAAGGGACCTTGAAAGGTCTTCTAGTCCAATCTCCCTGCCAGAGCAGGATCCCCTAGACCCAGTTGCAGACCATTAGAGATTGGAAGGGACCCCAAAAGATCATCGAGTCCAATCCCCCCACCACAGCAAGATCACCACCTGGGAGACAACCCTTCTGCGTCACATTAAAGAGATCCACAACACTGAGTGATTTTCTCAGCAAACCCCTGTGCTGCAGTGACCTAAACAGAGGGAGGCTTTTCCTTTACTGCACTAAAGGACCTCAGGGACCTTAGAAACCAGGCCCTGCCACCCCATCCCAAGGGACACAGTGCTGCCCTTGCTGTCTGACCCCCAAAGGAGGTTTCCCCAGCATCTCACTCTGCCTGGAAATGGGCTGCTTCTTGCAGTTAAAAGAGGAAAGATGATGTGGCCCTGCCAGCCTCTGCCAGTTCTCCTCACTGACTCCAGAATCGATAGAGCATCAAGTGGCTTGGGATGTTATTAATCAGAAAATTGGCATAAAGGACCGAGAGGTAATAGCAGTGTGGAGAGCCCACTCGGTTCTGGCAGAACGTGGGGCTGGGGAGTGCTAATTACTGCTGGGGACCTGCCTGTCAGACGCTTTATGGACCCAGCAAACTGCTGCCTGCGGCGCTGCAAAGCTCCTGGTTATTTTCCTGTCACTGTGGTTGTAACCTGCAGCAAAATATGGTACCGTGGTCCTCAGACCTGGAAGGAAGAAGGGCTCTTGAGCGTGGAAAAAAGGAGATTGAGGGGTGACCTCATTAACATTGATCAGTGTGTGAAGGGTGGGTGTCAGGAGGATGGAGCCAGGCTCTGCTCAGGGGCATCTAATGATAGGACAAGGGGCAGCGGGT
>JAOXOE010000256.1:55911423-55931950 GCA_028565055.1 Phoeniculus purpureus
AGAGTGGATGTGAGGAGGAAGTTCTTCAGCGTGAGAGTGGTGAGAGCCTGGAATGGGTTGCCCAGGGAGGTGATTGAGGCCCCGTCCCTGGAGGTGTTTAAGGCCAGGCTGGGTGAGGCTCTGGCCAGCCTATTTTTCCAATAGATGCTGTTGGGAGTCTCGCATCTAAGATTTTGACAGAAAATGCAAAGCAGTTCCAGTCTCTGTTGGTATGAATGAACATGCACTAATCTCTCAGGAACAGAGCCTCTCTCTAAGGCCTGGTGACAATCTGGAACTTGGTTAGTGACATTTTAAGATTGTTGGTCAAAACAAGGGTATTTGTCCCCCTTATCACAAATTTATGATTTATTATTATCTTCCTTCTCCAATTTCTTCGGCTTCTTCTCCGTTTCTGAACACCAGGAAGCTCCTATGATTTTTGGTAATTTTTGTATGGCCAAGCCAGAGTCAACCAGCTTGCTGGTCCTTCCAAGGCAAGAGTTGTAATCAAATTCCTTGGCCCTAATGCTAACCCTTTGGTCTTCACTGGCCTGAAAAACAAGGATTTTGACCCACTAATGAAATGTCTGGAAAAACTTTTACTGAGGATGAAATTGCAGAGCAAACATTGCGTTGTACTGTACTTTAAAAATAGTATTAACAGGAAAATGTTCCTAAAGTACAAACATCCCAGTGACCAACAGGACCAGACAGAGGGAAGTTATATACGCACTATTTCTCTTAGTTCATTCACTCTTCTGTCCTACTTGTTTCCTGGGGCATGCCAGGACACCAGCTCTGGTTTCAGAACAGATTGGCCATGCACACTGGTCTTATTCGGTCAACATGACTGGAGAATTAATACAGTTTGAGTCTTTCAATGCTTTATAGTTTTCCCTGGCAAAATTGGGAAGTTCACTCTGTCTGAGAAAAATTCAGGTGGGGGAACAAAGATTTGTTGTTGCCTTTTCCCAGTAAAGCATCACTTCCTTCTGCAGGCAGCATTGCTTCATCTACCAGTGCAGTGCCATCAGGTGTAACTTGCACTGCTCAGGATTGCACTGTCTTCCTAACTCTCTTCAGAGGTCAGTTTGAGACTTTATTCCTACTATCTGTCCAGTTAGAGGACACTCACCAACTTGTTCCACTTAGAGTTGTGGAGAAACTGTCACTCAAAACAGCTGCAACTTCAATTTAGTTTTCTCCGGTTCTCAAGCCATTTTCTTTCAGCTATTAATGATAACGAACAAGACAACTCCTTCCATTATCTGCTGACTTGTGATCAGGTGGTTCTGCTCCACCTATTGCTCTCCATAGCACCCAATATCAAAAAGTAGTTATTGATTAGTACTTTGATACTTTTTCAACTTCAGAGAGAAAACCTGTGGGTTTGGTTGTTTTTTAATAAACATAGAATAGAGTAATAGAATATCATGTTGGAAAGGACCTCAAGGGTCATCTAGTCCAACCTATCAAGCTAAAATTCTGTTTATTTACCTTTTCCTGGTAAATGTCTGTGCGAGTGTTACTACTTAGAGCAGAGCGAGACGATTCTCTTACAAAGAGCATTACAGGGATTGGATCCAGTTTGCCATTCACGACCAAACGACTTACTCTAGATCATTATTTCAGCCAGACCACCAAGGCTGCTTCTGGCATCCATCTCCAGAAGATGAATCCATCTCCATCTCTGGCATCCTCATGCTCCAGCTCCTCTCCGTGATACCTTGGAGAGGTTCAGGAATCTGTTCTGGAACAGTTCTTCTCTTTCCTCTGCAAACTTACACTGAGCGATACCTCTCCCCACACTCAGGAGGAGAGTTGTTGGCACTGGCCGCAGTTTCCAAAGCCAGCTCTTAGTGTTTGTAGGTGCTGTCAATCCTCCTGCTGTTTTCTTCCATTTTCCATTGTTAGGTTCCATTGTAATATTTTCTTGCTACAGCTTTTGTTCTTTTGGTCGGGTTTTAATTTTAGCTTCAGAAAAAGTAATATTTCTCTGACCAGAAGAGTCAGGGTAGACCTAGCTTAGATTTGTATTTGCACAAAGAACAACTGACTGCGGTGACAACGATGTGAGGTGTTTCATACTCTAGAAGAGGATTTTCTAACAGATTAGTAATTAAATCTGCACTCCTTGCTTCTCACTTCTTTTTTATAGTCTCTGTTGTTACTCAATGACTAAGACACAGTAGAAGCATTTCATTTCATACATGGTACAGCGTAGAGATGAGGTTGGACACCTTTCTCTTTTTCAATTTCTTTGCTCCTGACACATATGAGAACAGTGATCCAAATTTCACAAGTAGTTTATTTCAGCCCAGGTGCTGTAACTCAGTAACTGACAGAAGGCAGCTGCTTGTAACTCCACTACAATTAGAAGCACAGTTTCATAAAGACTTTCCTACAAAGAAAGTAAAACTACTGCTCTAATTGATTTTATCAATGACACCAAAGACAATTTATTTTTACTTTGAAGTCAGCATATAAGATCTACTTAGGGGAGAGCTTTGAATCCTGTTAGTGCTAGAAAGCACTCTTCAGAAGAAAGAACCACTTGCAATCTATTTAAAGACTCTGCTGTCATCACACCACACTGACCAGTGCTCACGGGGAAGGTTTTTATATGCTTTCTCATTTCTAAGACTTGTGAAGTTTTTCCTCTCAACGTCAGCAGTTTTTGGTCCCTCTATCTACTTAAAATTGCCTGAAGCATTTGTGCATGTGGTCTTACTTCATCCTCCTATCAAGAGTACCCTTATTTTGTAGCCCTAACTACCCTGCATTTCCACCTACGCTGTACCTCAGTCCCAAATGTATTTTAATAACTCTCTGAAGATCATAAATGAGGGAATATTAGAGAGCACAAGGCTCCTTAAGATGAGGTGGACAAGACTGTCAGTTCTCACTGTCCTAGAGAAAAAAGACAAAACATTACTTCACTTGACAGAAAAGGTAGCCTTCTCTGCTTGGAATGAATAAGGACATCCAAACAGTAGAGACATTAACACTGAAATACTCAAACACACGCTGAGTACAGACTGAGTACAAATGCTATTTGCACTCATGGCTGCGCTGTTGGCTGACTTCAATGAGTTTTGACATAACCACAGCAAATTAAGAGCTTCTACATGCCCAGCATGGATGAAAAAGAGAGCTCGTACAAAGTTATTCAACATGAAGATTTTTAACAAGCACCTCTGACTTCTTGGCAGTGAGCCGGAATATTTCCAGTCGTAGTTATAAAACTGTTCTGGATTTATTCCACAATTACTTTTTTTATTCATATGTTTGCGACTTCTGCTGAAGACCTTCTTTCTTCCAGTCTCCCCAAGTATGAATAGGACACACATGCTATTTAACAGTCCTTCATCCACAGTAACACCCTTACGCTTATGTCTGGAGACATTAATCGACAGCAGACAAATTAAGGTAAAGATTACCTGCACAGTTACTCTTTTCCATGGTGTGAAAAAGGCCACGTGTATTTCCTGCTATATTCAGATGAATCTTCTGTTTTGCCAGACGTGGACAACAAATGACATCAACACAAGGAATGGCTTGTGCATTATGGAAAACTCTAAAGGAAAATATGGATCTTCATGTCAATCCTTCCACTCATCTTTTATGGTTCAAAATGCAGTTTTGAAATGTTCCATTTAATCTCTAACGTGGCTTAAGTGTCACGTCAGCAAAGTTCAGAACACATTCTGTCTAACTTTGAATACATGAGCAAACACATGCTCTGTGGGGTGTCAAAATATAGCGCTGATACCTTCAGTGTGAAAGCACGGGAAGATCTTCTATATTGTGTTCAACAAACATTTCAGGTTTCAGAAGATGTGAGAAATTATATCGCTATAGAAATAGCAAAGCAGCAATTTACAGCCCTTCTGTGACATTGTACATACCAGAAGTTAAAAACTGCCATGAGTAGATTCAAAAACACAATGCCTTGATGTTTGCCTGCACCTTTTGTCCTTCTGGTAAAAAGATAAAAGCTCTGCAGGGGGTCATTTCATCTTTCACAGCTAGCAAGCTCGGGATTAACACATACCTAGTCCAATTACATTAACCATATGCTTTTAACTTCTGCTGTTACTTTGGGCAGAGGCAGATTGAAATGAACAGAAGCAGTGCCAAAGGTTGCATAAATACAGCTCTACTTTCACAACTTGAGCTCTGTCCTAGGGCAAGCAGGCAGAATAAATTTCTATGTCTCCGTTCTTGCCCGGACACATTCAAGTCCTTCCACAAGGATGGCTTCCCAGGGCTCTTGATCAAAATTAGGAACCTATCGAGTTCTATTGTTACACATTCATAGCTCATCCTTTTAGAACTTACACTCAATAGGTCACATTAATCTGGGATGCAACTCCAAAGCAGACAAGACTTGCACCAGCCACGTTTTGTAAACAAGTTCTCAGGATGGGTATAAATTTCAGGTTGTCAGTTTTCATCTTTCCTCATGAGAAGCATGCTGGAGCACCAGACTGCTAAACTGCCAGACAGAGGTATTTACAGTAGCTCATAATTCCTTCTCCCGGATTCCTATCTCAGACATTTAGTTCATGAACGTTCTTGTTCCAAGATCTTTGATATTTTTATGATACAGTCTCAGTTATGACTAAACACTCCTTGTCTTAGTGAATCACCGCACTTACAGAGTAAAATACACGGGAAGAGAGTTTGATGCAGGAATACCGTGAACAAATATGATTTCACCAAATCCATAGCACTGTGTTTTGCCTGAATACAGGAGAAAAATCTGTACAGACTGAATCTGCCAAATCTTTTACTGCTGCGAACAGACTTCTCTTGATAGCGGAAATCTGTTAATTTCCAAGCAATTTCAGATTTCCTTATGAGTACTTTGAAAGAAAATTAGAAGTCTGTCTATAAAGGACACGTTCCTCAAGAGGGAGGATGATTTATTCCTACTCTTCAAATCTTAGGGACTCTGGTGTGCTGTCAGCTAACCTTTGCGATCATTCAGAAACAAGGCTCTGGGAAACGGCTTGCGCTGCAGAAAGTTTCAGCCACAAACTGTGTAAACAGAGCTGCTGGTTTAAGATCTCCTTAGAGCAAATTTGACTTTCAGATTCTCTCAGGACACAGAACATCACGCAGCAGTAACGCACAAAGAGCTTCTACTGTGGTGACTATATATCTAAACTTCACGAGGCAGCATTGCAGAACAGGGTACTTCCAAGTGCATAACGCACTTCAAAGCTTGGCGAAGCACACTCAGAAGTTCTTTATCAAGGAAAGGGATTTTTTTTTCCCTTTAGTTGGGTTTTTTCTTTATATTTTTGCCTTATTTCCTCTTATCTAACAATATGGTTCTTTCAACATCAGCATGAAACTTTTCTATAATTCCTCCACAACTTGCCTCTCAGATTTTAGTAGTCACTCACGCTAGTAAGGAACCAGTAGACGAAATGCCATGTCTCAAAAATTAATAGAAAGTGTGTGTCTCCTCACTAAGGTGACAGTTATCAGCAAATTAACTTTTAACTTATTCTCAGAAGGCCAGATGGTTTATCAATTATTTAAAATACTACCATCTTACTTAGATAAGATGCAAGAGTGTTTCTGTAAGAGCTTAGGGAGCGTTTTTTGTATTGTAACTCATAGATCAATTACTATAGTTGCTGTGTATCATCATTTTAATATGTATTAATATTTGTTATTATATTTCATACAGAGCAAATTATATTAAAAGACTATTTTGGCCATGAAATGATACAGCTATTAATATTTTCACCAGTGTCATAAGATACTTTAGAAGGAAATATCTTGCATATAACAAGTGAAGAGTTGGTAATAAAATATAGATTAGCATGACAACTAGATCACATGTAAAGACAATCCTCTGCTGTGAATTAGCTCCACACTAGAGTCACATTCCTGATTAATACACATTCTACGTATGAAGGGGTTTTTCCCAGTTCCTGCTTTCAAGGACACAGAGATTTCAAAGCTTAGACTTCCACCAACGCATTTTAAATTTTGAGCAAATGTCGCTCCTCTTTCACAACTAAGTTGTTGAAAGGCACCATTTCAGGCTGAAGTCAAGGTCATTCTTTACGGAGAAGTTCCTGCAACAGAAACTGTCTTCCCTGCCCTTTCCTCTCTCTTCCTATAGCAATGGTTTTCCTGATCTTTTAGTCCAGCAGCGCAAATCATTTAAATCTGCACTCACACAACAAACAAAGTTAACAGATTTCTGACTCTCCTCACTCTGACAGACAATTTGCAGCAGTGCAGCCCCTAAGAAAGAAATTGTAGCATCTCAGTTGGAAGATCAGAGAAGGGTGGTCCCCTTTCAGCAGCAGCTAGCATGAATTCTGCCCAGAATTCTTCATCCATCCAAAGTGAAGCGACACAATGCACAAGAGTAGCGTATTGTATGCACACAGAATATTTTGTTTGTTATCTCTAATTGAGACACAGTCCTAAAAAACCACATAGCCGAGAACATGAATTTTTGAGCAGCATTATGCGATTGTTCATCTTATGTTGTGTTGCTCTGCCTTTCACACTCCACACATCAAGTTTAGCTACGAACCTACCCTATTTTCTCTAATACACAATAAGATTTATTTTGCCACCTGTTTTCACATTTGGTACCGTAATTTGCAAAAGCAACATGCTGCAGCGTAATTGACTGCTTTAAATAACACACAGCCAGAAATGGAACTTTCCATTATGGCTTGTTCATTTGTTCAAGGCATAAGCTAGTGAATTGTGAAATAAAAACCTCAAAAATTATGGGCCGTAAGGCTGATACTGAATTCTAAAATCTGGACTCAGTGTACAAGACTTCCTAAGGTAAATAAGTCCTTTGAGGTTCAGTAAACAATTTGACTATTACCCAGCCTAGGCTGCTGCTCTAAATGTAAAACATGCACGACCTGAAGGATCACTGTGAGAGTAACACCTACCCTTGCAGTCTTTAATACTTTTTGTTTTATTGCAGGAGTGCTTCCTAGACAAATGAATTACACAGCACACCCACAGTGTAGTGATAGTAATCTCTGATCAGCTGGGTACCTCTTCTTCACCCAACATCAACTTTAGCAACACAGTGTTAGCATTAGCTAAATTCGAGAAGCCTGGCCAGGTGGACAGCAGGTCAGGGTATCGTTTTAAGGACTACAGGATCTCTAACAATCTTTGCAGATCTGGGCTTGCTTTAATGCTGACCCAACAGGCTTCACATTTAAGTCAACTGCAATTGCTTCTCACTGTTACACTAGTTATTGACATGCTGGCAGTGAAACTTTTATTTATTATCCTGGTTTTCAAAAGCAGTAGCCACAGGCACCTCCAGTACTATTAATCCTTGGAGGTGCTCGTGTAGAAAACTCTGTGGATTATCAGGAAATATTTATGACATGGAATATGCTAAACATTGATACAGAAAATACGTACCTGTGCCAATTGTATGATGCGAGTTGCAGCCATCACATATCACTCACCACACACACTTAACACATGGAGTAATTCAGTTCACAGGACAGATGTGGTCTTCATGGACAAGGTTCACTTTGGAAGCCTCTGCTCTAGGTACATCACCACCTCCTGTGAGTGGGAAACACAATGGTCCAAACCAGTGTTTGTGCAATTTTAAGCCACATTCAGATTTCCAGCAGAGTTGATGAAGGTGGCCCCGGCACGAACGGATTCAACCTGTGGCCTGCTCTTACTCTGCCAAATTACTTGCTAACGTAGATGCTGTCTCTTGAGGGCAGTCAAGAGACTGTATCTACGAACTCTATGAAACTCTGTGAAGCTAGGCATCTCATGTATGGAACTCTATGAAAATAGGCATCTCATACTGCGAGTCAAAGAAACAGCATTCTTTGTTTCTCATGCTGTTGAAGCCCACTCTCCAAAGAACGAAATTGCTCCTGGATTCCTCTCCAAATATCTCAATATAGTTACACGTTAGTTTTCTTTACAGTTATTGATAAAGAAACAATAAGAACTTACTAATTGTTTTAGGAGAAACCAATACGGGATTTCAACACTAATCCAATCTGGAAATGAACTCTTAATGTAGACTTCTTGGCTTCTGAGTTTTCATTCTAATTAAGGTTAATTCATAATTAAGAGAAAATGTTTTTTTTATAACGGTGCACTAGTGAACCAGTGAAATTAATGCAGCAGGCAGGAAATCACATTTCAAGGCTTTTTTGACAGCCCTGTGAAAAAAGACAGGGCTGAGGTTTTCAGAACTGCAGATTTCATTTTTTTATTGGTGCTGGCACACTTATAATCCCCAAATAAAGTTCTTTCCAAAATTTGCTCAATATTAGGTAAAGTAGTAACTAAAACATAGACTTGTATTATTTTTAAGAAGACATGTTCAGGCACACCATGCATAGATTGGCTGTGTAAAGAAATTGTAAACATCTGGTCCTATTACGTGTGCTACGAAAGGAAATGTATCCCTACCCATTTCAGCACTTCCTCCATTCGTTTCTGAGTCTGATGTCTTCACTGGTGACTGCTTCTCCACCAGGGACCTCTCAACAACACGACTGCCCACAGCATGATCCGTCTGTCACAATATCTGCCCTCTTCCTCGCTTGTCTCTTATCTCGAGTTTGTATAGACTATCCAATTGCTCATGTTATCTGAAGTATATTCAGGAAAGGATGCTAATAGTTAACAGACCTCAGATATTCCAGTTTTTATCTGGTTCACCAGCCACCTTATGCTCACTTAGTGTGGCCTTTTCAACATAGTTTATTTCATGCCATTTTCCTAACTCACTTGCAGTACAATAGTTGCAACTTCTTTCTTTCAGACTTGTGAGAAATTGAAGCCTTAGCCATAAATTAGACTGTGGTTAATTGTTTTGTTAACACCTATAACAAAAAAAAGGCATCCCTCGGCAGGTCAATTGTCTTTAGAGTAAATTAGGTGATAATCCATCAAACAAATGTCAGAACCCCTTAAATCTAGGAGCGTATCGACACACCAACAGGTTCAATATGTAATGTATGAAAACCATACAGATGGTGCTGTGAGAATATTTTGTTGTTCCCTTGGGAGCTACATATGAAACACACTTTTCTGAATTGTAGTTTGCCTTATTTTACTGAATTTGTAATAACAAATAACAATCTAGGAGTGGCACGCCACTGACAATGGAACCACTGGATGTTCACTTGCTGGGATAACAGGGAAAGGCAAGCTAAGGATTGGCTCAAAGCCGTCAGCTTTCAGACTTAGCCTTATGTCACCTGCATCCATCCTGTCATGCACACTCGGAGATATCCAAGCTCACACAAGTTCTCTGCCGTATTCTCACACACAGTGGATCCAAGTCCTGGGTTGGAAAGGAGCTGCAGTGTGTCCTGGCCAAGACTCTGTGAAAACGAATGCAAGATCATGATTTTGGGATGTAGCATACAACTCACCCAGACTCTTCGTAGTTCTAGTCTGATCCTCAGACTCCCAAAAGCTTTGCATTAGACGAAAGAGGCAGCAAAATACCCAAACAGCAGCTTAGGAGCCTGTGGAACACACGTAGTACTTGAAAACAATAGACAGAGTAATTTCATTGACTAGCCCTAGAAAAGGCCCCCCAAAATGGAGCTACTGACAAAGGGACTTTAGAAGTAATCTGTCACAGTGCTCTGGTTAGGCACTTCTAGTAGCTGTTTTTAGCACTGTGAATAATTTATGTCCTTAACTGCATAGGGAATGTGGGTCTGGCACCTCTGGTTAGAAAACAGTCCAAATCAGAAGTCCATCATCATCATAAGATGGCTGGAATGGAGGCTGCTGCAATCATCTGCACCTGCTGCAAAGAACAAAATCAAGAGCATCACTAGCTCTTCCTATTAACCCCACAAACTGTGAACGGGTTGTATTCAAGGAAATCTAAGCTCCACAGGTAATTTTCAGCTGTTTGTTTTCAAGTAAGGTCCAGCTCACCTTTTCAAAACCTGTGGAAGCTCCTAAAAATTGCAGCATGAAGAGACTACACAAACAGCAGCTGCACAGAAGCATTTTAACTTTGTAAATAAATCTTACACAGTTCATTTCACTGACTTGAACTATTTAGAGCAAACGTGTTCTCTGGAAAATCAGGCAACAGGGTAGAGAAACACGATGACAGTTAATAAAAACTTAGGCACTCAGGTGGAGTTCTAGGTGATTTGCACTCAGCTGTAATTCCAAATCATGTTGTAGCTAAAATATCAACATTTCCCAGAAACCTAATAACTATTTTTACCTTTCTGCTTAACTGCAGTAGCATTACCTGTGGATGTTTCCTTCCAGCAAATTAGGTTTCAGTTAATAAGAGACACGGCATTAATTCCACGTTAAACTGTTAACTCAGTATTTTTAACTTATTTCTCTCCTGGGTGCCTTTTGAGATCTTTTGTTTGTTCCATCAGAGCCACTTGGGATTAAAACACACGTGGCACTCCTTGAAATGCGTGGTTAAAAAAAGCACCTGACCACTTCCAGAGGCTAAGTGGCCATAATCTGTGCAATGTCTGTACTGCAGCTGGCAAGAAGGGGCCGTTTGACACGACATCTAATTTGCCGTGATGTTCAGGTTTTGAGTGATGTTCAAGGAGATGGAAGTGCTGGCTCTGAACGTACCCCGACGTGTGCTGGTCTTCTGTCTGTTAGCTTGCTAATGAACCATGATTGAGTAAAGTAATTAAGAGTTTACAGAGACCCTCAGAAAACCAATTTTCAATTTTGCTACCAGAAGGCTTTAACTTCACTGCAGCTTCTGCCAATTTTGCCTTGAAGGGGACTTGGATACTAAATCTGTGAACCAGACAGACTGTACTAATCCCCACAAACGCACTTGCTAATGAATGTCTGTTCTTCAGATCTAGTTTATTTCCATCTGCAATTGTAAAAGAATATGCTGAACAACTGAAAAATGATTGCTGAAAGAAATGAAATTATAATCACTGAAAATCAGAGCACTTGTGGAGAAAAGGGGATTTTAATCTTCAGTCTGAGCTGGGATGAATCATGAAGGTAGGTGTGAGGGAAATGCAGAAGGTTACTTTTGGAGAGAAAAAAGCAAAAATCAATGTGAAGACCTTTATACATTTTGTCTGTGTGTAGCTGTAAGGAACCGGTACTTCTACTCACCCTGCAGACTCAGAGCTCCATTTACAGTCCATAGAATCACACTCACCACAAAACTGTTCCTCTGGAGCCAGCATCTTCAAAGTTTGTCACACAGGACTAGTGAAGACAGTTGGAAAGAACAGTAAAACGGGAGAAGAAATCAAATGTCAAGAGAAAAAATATCTTCCTAAGGACAAGTGTGATACATACATCTCTGCTGAACAGAAGGGTTTCATATCCAAGTCCTACTAAATTGCAAATGTCACATTTGACTTATTCTCATTCTTTCCAATACAGAATCATTTTAAAAATACAGTTTCCAAAGGCGGCAGTTACAACATTCCAACAGATAGTGTCTATCAGTGACAATCTATGAAAACAACTGCAAAAGCAGTGGGGTCCTGTATTTCAGCAAATGCCTTAATTGAACTAATGTACTTTGCGTAAATTGCAATCTAAAAAGCTACTCATCATGTAGAAGGGAATTTGTTTCCTCCTGTTTTACCTGATCCTGAATTGGTAACTTAAAGAGCTTGCAACTTCATCAGGGCATGTAATCTTCCAGTCCTTGAAACAGCACTGTCTACGTTATTCATGTTTTCTTGAGGCAGGCTGAGACCATTTAAAAATGTAGAGAACTACCAATTATTTTTGTAGTGAGTGACACGAATGTATTGAGAGAGGAATACCAGGCACACGCATTATTGTGGTGAATGTGAATATAAGTGAAATTATATCTATACAGAGTGAAGGGAAAGCTATAGTACTTCTGTGTCTGACTGAATATGACCAGTACAGCTCTTAGGAGTTCTGGGCGCTGCTTTCTGCTGTTTGCTCTAATAGACATATGTGGGGTCTATTTTAGCATTTCAGAGCATCTGCAGATTGAATATTTAAGATAATAGCAAACCGTCTGCAAGTATTTATTGAAAGAGTCGTGCTTCATAATTACCAACAAGAAAAGAACCTGTCTTTTCTTTTTGTTTTGGTTGCATAAAAAGCACTACCTACAAAGCATCAGTCTGGATTTCTGTCTGCAGTATTGTTATCTCAGTCATCCTTCTACTTCACTGAATGAAGAGTTCCGAGGACTTTTAGGTGCTGATGGCAGTGGAGTGCACTGTTCCATTTATTTATGTGCCTAATATTCCAGTTCCACAACAAATCCTGACAGATCCATAATCTACCCATTGTATTGTTTGTTTAATAAGCCAGATTTCTGCTTTCCATGGTTAAAATGTAAGCAATCTCGTCAGTAATGAACCAAAGCCATTTGACTCTCAATAATTGGAAGGTTTTAAGATAAACACTTAGTAATCAGACTTTTTCTTCAGAAATTATAAAATCTATAGAAAACTACTATAGCCTAGGAAGATTAGACTGCTAGCAAAACTGGGATTCCACACGTCTTGGCACACGTTGTCTAAAATGAAACTTAATGGAGTTTTAATATGAGTCTCACAAATACCTCTCCACCACTAAGTCGCCAAGCACAGGTAGATAACAATGAAATCTGACGTCTTGAGCGATGCTAATGAGTACAAATGTACCCCACAGAAGAAGCACTGGATTTTAGCTTTCACACCTTTACAGCATCACCTATGACTGAAGGTGTAGGCACATTTGAGATCAAGATGCATATCACTCATCTGAGAGAATGTAGTGCTCATGCAAGAGCAAAGCTACTAGACTAGTCCAGTGCTCAGCCTGGTCTTTGCCTTCCAGCTCAGCTTCTGTGCTTACATTTGCTGCTGTAACAACACATCCAGGCAGACTTTATTGTGGTCTTTCAATAAACAATGGGGAGTCTCAGAGAAGAGACTTTATACCAAGGCCTTTAGCAACACAACAATGGGCAATGGTTTTAAACTGAAAGAGGGTAGATTTAAATTAGACATAAGGAAGACACTTAACAATGATGGCAGTGAGACACTGACACAGGTTGCCCAGAGGAGCTGTGGATGCCCCACCACTGGAACTGTTCAAAGTCAGGCTGGGTGGGGCTTTGAGTAACGTGGTTTAGTGAAAGATGTTCCTGGTCAAGGCTGGGGGTTGAACTAGATGATCTTGGAACTGTTCTGCAAGTTCTACTGCTCTCTGCCCAGTTGTGGCAATTAGCATGGGTTGGACTTGGTTGACAATGATGTTAACAAAGCCTTAGCTGATGGCAAAGTCGGAGAGGCAGACCCGATCAGATTCCAGCAGTAACCACGAAACAGAACCAGAAGATAGATGAAAACTGACCCCATCTTAAAGATATTTTGGAGGTGGCTCCAAGATCCTTGGGAAGAAATTGAGAAGTGTCACTAGAATCCAACTATCAAGCTAGAAGTACAAGACAAGGAGAAAAGTAGCAGATCAAGGAACAGCTGAAAGTAGAAGCTGTGAACCTCCCCACATTTTGAGGGACTTGGCGAGCTGTGTGAAATCAGCTCCTGCAAGGAGTGCCCTCAGGAGGAGGAAGTGGACAAAGTGTTTATTACACATTTATGGTACGGGGACCTAGTATAATCAATCCCACCAAGCACCAAGGCCTCACAGACACCAGTGCCCACACATCCTGTTGGCCTCACACCAAACAGAAGAGGTATCTACTGCTGGCACTGGAGTGGCTGGGAGCACAGCCCAGCTAAGTGCACTGCGAAAGGCCGATTAATCTTAATAGTGACTGCTGGAAGACATCACTTCTGTGAGAGGTCAAGTTAGGACAGGATTACCAGAGGAGTGGAGACTACGAAGACCCATGGGGACATAAATGAGCTGAAGAGAGACATCTTGTCTTACCTGAGCTCCTCAGACTGAGTGAACAATCAGAGGCAGTCGGTCTTTTGCAAGTCTCTTGAAAAACACAGATTTTAAAGCTTCTTGGGGGTAGGCATCATGTTTTTCCAAATGACGAGAACACTCAGCTACAGGTGTAGGCTGTGAAGGAACAGAGACAGAAGAAAGAAGCAAGGAAAAGCTGAATCCCTCAGATTATGTCTGTTATCTTGAAGATTAGCAAAGTTAAGCAGTTTGTTTTAAGAGCCTGTAGAAGACAAGCCCTTAGGGGCATAAACTTCTTCAGTAAACAGACTTGTGCATTTATTTTCTATGGCCAGGTTATCAATAGTTTAATAATGAAAGCCTCAGTATTTCTTCTTTAGAACTCAATGCATTGTACACGGTTATTAGAAAAAGCAAAGAGGGAGTCTATGCTGTATAGAATTCCACAGGCACTAATTGAAAATACGTTATGAAAAGGAACGCATGGCTGAGATACTTTATTCAGTCCAGTAACAGATTCAGTGACATTTGCAGCAGCACCTCTATTATCTACATTGTATTACTGGGTAAATTTAGCATAAAGAAGGGGATGGGAAAATATGAACACAAGAAATAAGAAAATAATAAAATTTTAATGTAGCACAAGAAGTGTGACAGATGTAATACCACAAAGAGTCATTAAAGACTTCCCAGTCCATCTCTCTTTATCTATCTCATCCTGTCACTATCAATTATTCCTAATGTTCCTCCTTGTTCCTGCTAGACTTAAGGAAGCAAAATTAATTTGTGGGTTTTGCTTGTTATCTCTCCATCTAAACTGGCAACTGACATTTCAAGATGCTGAGCCACATTGTGCAAAATCTACATTAGTGGAGGAAAAGATAACTATTTTACGAGAGAAGCCATGAGCCAGTTCAGTATTGATTGCTAAAGCTCCCTTCCTAAAAAAAAGGTGTCTAAACGATAGTGATGGTTACAGTTCTTAGCTAACCTCTTTATCTTATATTTACTTCCTGTTTTCAGGCTCACAACATATTCATGTGGAACTTACATTAGTCTTTTTAGCATAAATCGATGCAGATGAAGGAGTGCCCTGACCAGAGCTCATTTGTCCTTGTCCGTCGTGGATAAGCAGCTAATGCACTTAAAACAAAATCACACTGAAACAGCTCGATCTTTCTAGGTTTATTTAAAGTAATAAGTGCTATTAAGTCTTTAAGACATTGTACTGGATTCAACTAAAGCAATATTTTACAGGGTAAGCTGCAGCAGTCTAGCACATAGAACAAAACAATTATTTTTGCATAAAAACAAGCTGCTTGTTCAGCAGACAAAATGAAATTAATTGTTCTTAATTCCACTCATTCTTCTCAACTAAAAATATTTCTAATAAGCATAACCCATGAAAAAACCCACAGTAATCAGTAAAACATTACCAGGCATTTTCATTATAGAGGTCCTGGTTACCTCAGACCAATTAATTGTAATATTGGGAGGGATGTGTTATGTATTTGGGTTATGTGAGTGCAAGTCTGTGCTAGTGTTATTGCTGCAGTGGAACAGAAAAGTTCATTTCTACAGCTTGACAAGCTCAGTTTTGAACATTAGGGCCTTGTTTCTATTTCCATTTAAAAACACTACACTTAGAATAAGCATAATCAGATCCAATAGTGCATTACAAAATAATTAGCTTATATAAAAAAAATCATAAACAAACGAGTATTTTTCCATGTCCCACACGTTTTGAATGCACATATCAGTCTTCTTTTTTCCTCAATTACTTGCATAATTAGAATAAATTGGATCAGTCCTAGGTGCAGTAAATATTAAAATATTGGGAAATAGAACTCCCAAGAGCTAAAATTACCATTCTGCAGAGTACAAAAGTCTCTCATCTCTTATTAACACAAAGTTATACGCGTGCCTCAGTACTTTTGCCATTCAGTACCTGCAGGATTATGAAGAATCAGAAAGATTCATAGAATCTGCTCTGTTGAGAAATTTGGGATATATAAGAAATCAATAATGCCTGATGATTATTTCAAATAGGATTAGCTCCTAGAAGTTTTCAGTTCATAACTGGGAATTTCACTCTGCAAATCAAGTTGCTGGTTGTGAGACACACAGCTATTTCCAATAGCAACTGCACTAGAAGTTTTAGACTGATGCAGCAAAGATCTTGGCCATTCCTGGCATAGCAGTTCCAAAATACCTTTTCTTTGGCATTCTAATGAAATCCTTCTGGTTTTGTTTTGCCAGCTGCAGCACACTGCAAACCCTAGGAAATGATATGGTGGCTGAGACAGCAACCCAGGCTCGTGGCTGAGACAGCAACCCAGGCTCATGTCTGTTCATTAAATCCAGCAGAGTACAAACCTGACACAGAGTATATCTCCTCTGAGTCTTGAACTGAATATATTTCTTCTGATTTTGGAGGTAAAGAGAGCAATATGCCTTTTCCCACACAAGTAGGACAAAAGGGGATGCATTCTGGATCCTCACTTACATTTTTTTCTTGACTGGTGATGTTTAATTAAAATAGACAACATTTATATGCTTATCCAAGTGAACCAGAGGGATTCCTGCATGGATTCAATACCATTATCTTGGTAAAAACAAAATTCAAATACTTTTTAAACTAGTAAAATTGGACTCCCACATTATCTATTGAGTATCTTTTTCTATCAACTTCAACAACCACAAATAGCTCAGATCTCAGATGTGAGCATATTAATAAATCAAATACCCAACACTTGCTAACATATTTGTTCAGCTAGGGAACATGAAGTCTGGGAACTGTTAGCCAGCTGTCTCCCCACTCAAGGGAAGCTCAGTACACAAGGAGTAAAACAGAAAACCCAGAAGTATCTGACCCTCTGTTAGAGGACTACTCACACTCTCAAAGCACCTTTGCCTGCTGAGAGCAGTAAAGTCTTAGATTGAAAGTGCTCACCTACACAACTCGTTCACTTGATCAACACACTTAAGCTCACTTCTCTTTCCTTGGATTCCTCAAGTCTCATTTTTACTTCTGCTGTGATTTAGCCCCAGCCATCAAGTAAGCCCCACACCGCTGTGATGAAAAATGACATAAAACCATGGTGTAGCTTTGTAAAGTTGACATAGCTCTCCACATTACTCACCCTGTACTCTTGGCTTCACTGCCTGCACAGCTCTCTTCTTGCCACTTAAGAGGATGATAAAGACTGATGTTCTCATTCTGTGTTGTGAGTTAACCTTGACTAGGTGCCAGGTGCTCACCAAGCCACTTTGTCGTTCCTGCTTCACCACAAAACAAGGAAGGAAATTACAACCAATATTCTGGATAGAGATAAGGACAGGGAAATAACCTACCAACCACCATCACAGGAAAAACAAGCAAATCAGAGAAGGATACAGAGAAATAAATCTGATGTTTTTAAAAAAATACCTTCCCCCACTCCTCCTTTCTACCCAGGCTTAAGTTCTGAATTCTCTGCTTCCTCCCACCAAACAGCAAAAGGGGATGGGGAACGGGGATTGTGGTCCGTTCACCAGAAGTTGTATCTGCCACTCCTTCCTCCTCAGAGAGAGGACTCAGAATCACAGAATCAGAGAATTATTGAGGATGGAAAAGATCTCTGAACTCATCCAGTGCAGCCTATGACCTAACATCAGCCAGACCAGGGCACTAAGGACTGCATCCGGTCTGTCCTTAAACACTTCCAGGGCACTGGGAGTGTTCCACCACTTCCCTGGGCAGTCCATTCCAATGTCTGATCACCCTTTCTGTGAGGAAGGGCTTCCTAATATCCAACCTAACCCTCCCCTGGCACAGCTTCAGGCGATGACCTCTCATCTTTTGACTCCTCACACTCCTCCCCTGCTTTAGCAGGGTTCTCTCCCATGGCAGAGCATATGCCATACTTGTGCAGGATTAAACATCTGTTATTAAAGAGACGTTTTCCTACACGTTCATTTCATGATGTGGAAGTCTCATTGCTAAAGAGAACTACATCAGGAAAATGGAGATCTCTAAAATTGCTTGCAAAGTTGCAGACAGCAAATGAGAAAATGTTCTACCTTTGTTTTGCATACAGTACATTGTATTTTCAAAAAGGGCAGTATGAGATGACTTCTAATTTCCTTATGAAAAAGTAATGGAAGCTTTAATGAACCTGAGTCTAAGACAAAAACAATGGAACTTTCAAGGCACCCTAAATATAAGGTGATCTAGGGGATTTCCCTGAGAAGACTTCAGCTATCTTGGAGCCATTCTGAAATTTACTGGAGATCAATGGCGAATACTTGGCTAGCTCTGTCATGCACTGTTTAGCAGAGAAAACTGTTTGTGAGAAATCAAGCTACAATTTAGAAAATAAAATCAGATGGGACAATCATATTGCCGAAAGTCTACGAAAAGCTTCAATAAACATAAAAAACTTCTGGTAAGGTAGTTTAAGCATTATCAATGTCATTTTCATTTTGCAGCCCAGGTACAACACATGCTTTTGAAGACTATACCCATTTCTTTCTAGGATCTCAAGCCAGGAGTGACCCTAGTTTTAATGTTCAGGACACCAGATGACAACAGGCAATTTGTTGTTATTCTGTGACTCTGTAAATACTGTTGCTCCTACTACCATAAGGACTGGGCTACCATCTTCCTTCATGAAACATCTTGAGCTTTCAGGGGCTTTTACACTCTGCCTACATACACTGAGAACACAGCTCATAGAGGAAGAAAAGCAAGCTGGCCAAAGAGGGTAATCTGGTGATGAATACACCTAAATTAGAATATAAAAGAAGAAAACAATAATTCAGGAAATTATTCTTCTCCCTTGTCCAAGGTGAATGCACAGTTCAGTCTGTTTAGGCAGTAAAATACAAGACCCTGGGGAGATTTGCTTTACAACTTCAACATTAATGAACCCAGTGTTAATGGCAAGCCAGCTAGGAGTTCAGACAATCCCTTGATGAACTCCTGAGTATTCTAGAGGGAACTGACACAACAAATGAGACCAGTAGTTAGTTGAAATCACCTGGTAAAAATGGATCTCAGATAAGACTAATGAGATCATGCCAGATGTATAAACTCAGTCAGCAAATTCAGCCTCTGTTTTGGCTGGCTGTCAATCCACAAACTGGATTGCTGAGAAATACTAGTAATTTTGAGTCTTGCAAACCCCAACAAAAAGCCCTGCTCTCCAGACCACTTCCTTTTCTCTATTTTGCTTTGTATTTACGCGTTTTGTTAGAGCAAGATAACAGCAGAACTTAAAGGCGAGTTAAACGTCCTCCACTAAGAGCTGTATGACAAATCTGGGAACTCTAATGGATGTCTTACACAAAGGCTTTTTCCTTTGCAATAAATGAGAAACTGGAAGTAGCTTTTACACCGGGTTTTATAATCCAGGCTTCAATTTATTGAGAGTAATACACTAATAACCCCAGATTTAAAAGCAAGAAAGCAATTCAATTTCTCTTGCTGGGAACAGCAGGCAATATTACCACTATCTGCTGGAAAGAGCTCAAGCTATTCACAGCCTTTCAGTTCTCCTCTTATCTCCCCTGGATTTTAAGAATCCTCCTTCTTGTAAAACCCTCCAAATATCCCAGCAGAGGAATGAATTTTTCCAGGCCTGATCATCTTCTAAGTTAGGTCAAGTTTCTCTTTTTTTCTCTAATTTGATGTCATTAATTTATTTTTTTTTCTGGGGGCTTTTTGACAAACTGAGTGAATTTGTCAAAATTCATTGAGCAACATGATTCAAAGTCTTGTTCGTATTTTCTCCCCAGACTACAGAGAACGGAGGCACAGCAAAGGTGTTGCTTGCCAGTCTCGTATCTTTTATTACATCTCCTACATCACTCCTTTGATTTCTAGACTCTTTCTACAGTCTACCTACTTATATTTTTGTCATCTGCTTTGCCCGGACTCTCACTATAGCAGAGATATCTTCAGAAATATTTAGGTTACTATCTATTGATTGAAGAGGCTTTAAAGAAATCCCCGACTCAGAGATATGATTACAGTATACAACAATCACAGAATTACATCTTACACAAACACGTATTTGTACGTGGTCCTGAGAGATGCTTATAGCTAAAATCTCTACAAATAATTAGGCTCTAAGATCACCCTCCTGGGACATTCCTAGCTTTTACAAGAAGTAAAAACATCTACAAATGGGACTTTGAGAAGATTGGTTAGTTTTTTTTATTCTGCCTAGTTTATTTTCAAAATGCTTCATCCTGGCTTGAGGTAGTTTCTTCTGTCAATTGCAGTCCTGTCAGGTAAATGCATGAAAAATAAGTAACATAAAGGCTTTACATGCATGGGAATTTCAGTCCAAATTAGGACAAGTATAGCATAAAGATGCTCAGCTAGGACAGTGATAGTGACCACAAGAGGCTGAAAGTAAGTAGAAGGGGAAGAAAGCAATAATGAGATTCCATCTGCTTTTGCAAGGGTCTGTAGTGATAGGACAAGGGGCAATGGCCTGAAACTGAAAGAGGGCAGATTTAGATTTGGATGTTAGGAAGAAGTTCTTCACCATGAGGGTGCTTAAGCACTGGAACAGGTTGCCCAAGTAAGTTGTGGGTGCCCAATCCCTAGAAGTGTTCAAGGCCAGGTTGGATGGGGCTCCGGGCAACTTGATCTAGCAGGAGAGAGGTATCC
>JAOXOE010000256.1:55944025-55961682 GCA_028565055.1 Phoeniculus purpureus
GTGATCCTGCTGTTGCAGGCGGATTGGACTAGATGATCTTTTGAGGTCCCTTCCAATCCGTTATGATTCTATGAAAATAGAGCGGTCTAATGGACAAACACTCTGGTTCACAAAATTTGTTTTTCAATCAGGTACCTTGCCCTGATTATTTTTTTCATTTAGATATTCTTGGAAACATTTTCTAATATGAGTTAGCAGGGAATTTGAAATACCAGCTTGGCTCAGAGCTGTGAAAAATGTGTGCTGCTCAAGGAAATGGGATTGGGGAGCTTCGCTCACAGCCGTGTGTTGTGCTGTGAGATGTGTGTTTTCACAGGTGTGTCAAGTGTCGTGCTCACTGCCATGAAGTACACAGTGTATAACAAATAATTCCCTACCACTGTAATGCAGTTTGTTTCATATTGTCATGGTTTGTGGAGTAACTCTGTGTTCTCCTTATCACGTATTTCAGTTCAGAATGTTGGCCCTGCAGGTTTTTTCTCTCACATCCCTACTGTCTTTTATGATTGTATTTTTTTTTTTTTGTCTAATAAAAACATAAAACCACAATAATATGGCTGTGAATTTTCACATGCTCTTGAACTTCTCGCATTTTGCTGGATATTTATAGCTTGGGGCTCTACTCAGCAACCACTGAAAACCAGTCTGCTGTTATAAATTACTGGCCTTCAGACTGTCTCAAGTGTAGTTTTAGAAATGACCTTTGGATCCAGTTGCTTTATTTTGTGGAAGTGTCAAGAATAATTATATTAATGATAATATTAGCATCTTATTTACTGACAGAGGACTAGAGTTTGGGTGTTCCTTCTCCTGTAACTTCCCCCACTAGTGGAGCGCACCCCTCTACCCAGAAAAGCAGGCAGAATGCCAAGATGCTGCTGCTGACATCGTATTACAGGTTTTTCATACAGTTTTCTGTCAGTTCGGGGTGCTGTGTCATCTCTCTGCTCTGAACATTGCAAGTTATTTCTTAGGTCTAAACAGTGAGTTGTGTAGATAGGACTAGATGCATGATTGAACTCTGATGCCACCAGTGCTCTAATTCACCTTACTTAATCCTGTAGTTTTGTTTAACTGGCTACTAGATCCATGGCAAAATAGTGCAGAACTCTTAGTGTGATCAACACACAGAACACGTGTTCTTCCTGTGTGTTTCTCACGCCACTTTGTTAGACGGGTGGGTATATATCCACTTAATTAATTTTCAGGCAACTGGATGACTCCTGTTTTTCTGGAAGACAATTCTCTACAGCAATTATGGAAAAATCATTAGAGGCATTAACTTAATTTTCACTCATGTCACTCCTCTCCACATCGCACAGTTGCTTTAGCAAATTATCTCATCAGTTTAAGATACTGACATCAGAGTGCTGCACACTCACATGAATGACTTCTGGCTACATCACTCAGTTGTCATGCCGTTATCACGGTTGCATTTTCACTTTGAAAAACCCCACAGATATTTGTACCTGAAAACTGGTCCTGAGAGCTGTGCCTAGGCAGTCAGGGGATGATGTGTCCTAAATCAAACGGCTTCACTGGCAGTTATGAGATACAATCAGTGCTCTCGAGTGAGGTACAGCACATTAATTATTCTCAAAAAATACTCCAAGAACAGTTATAGACAGTTATTAAATTGCAGAAATTAAAATCCTGATTGCAGGCGATTCGTGAGCAAAGAAGTAAAAACTGTTTTAAGAAAATCGTTGTGGATTGCTCAGATTGCTTGTTTATCTCTACTGAATTTGTGAAATACTCTTCCTTACAGTCTACCGACAACTAGGCTTCTCTTCTGAGTGTAAACTAATATTTTTTTTTTAAATTATAATCCAATGTGGAAAACTGCCACATTGGCAATAACTGTATAAATGAAGCAATATTGAGGTGATTATAAACCAATTCTGTCCCTTTTACAAGAGTCTGTCTGGCACGGTGTCCAGGGATAATAAGCAAAGATGACAACAAAACCCATTACACTGTAAATGTTCAGTGGAGATGATAGAGCTAGGAAAAGACTGTGCTCTATGATCCTGAAGGTCTGTTCCAGACAAAACTCGTCTATGATCCTGTGATTGTCTGTTTTATTCATTGCAAATGTAAAAAAAATACAACATAGTAGAATTCAAGAAGTTTTACATTTTTCTGGCCAGACACTGGTTCTTGTCATGCGTGCCTGCTCCCTGTTAACAGCAATCTGGTCCTGATTCTGTTTCCAGGTACCAAAACCGCAGTGCAGATGTTAAATAATAGCGGCAGCCAAGCTAATGTGTGAATAATTCCATTTATTATGTGTGAATAATTCCATTTATTATGTCTGAGGTGTTAAACTTTCTGGAAGCCCACTCCAGATGATATTGGGAGATCTGCCCGGACAGTACCAGAAAGAAGTGAGAACACTTGGTTCAAGAACCTCAGTCTGATTTCCTGCTCAGTGACCCTTCCCTACTTGCAGTGTGCATTTTGTTTGATCACTGTGTGCAGTTTTCCAAAAGCTGCCTGTAAGGAAGGTGTGGAGAACCAAGCTTACCTCTACAACCAGTGGAAACTCTTCTTCAGGAGCAAAGCTGAGAAAAAAGCCTGTCACTGGTTTTGGCAGAGAAAGGTATTGTGCAGCTTCCATGTGTTACATGGGGAAAACAAGCTGTGTTGAGTTTGATGCCCCATAAATATTTGGAATTGTGGATAAGTGATACTGATACCTCTGTGGCAGTTTAACGATAGTCAGTAAAACACTCATGGTCTTTGTTCAGCCCTTATTGCTGCGAGCACAACTTCTGGCAGTGCGTGTCATGTCTCCTAGGGTGACAGAGTCCTGTTTAGGACCAGATTTGTTTTCTGATCAGCAAGATAAGAAACGCAAGGTCCTGTTTTGTAGCTGTTATTGTGCTGATACCTTTTTCTAGCCTACATTTAAAAATCTTTTGCATCCTTGAAACTGCGTTGCAGCGTAAAAAGTGTGGAAACACATTTCACTTTCTGTGCTCAGCTTTTGTTTTGTGTTGGTTACCTGTAGTGATAGTGACGTGCCTCTCTCAATCTGTTACAGCGTGCCTGACTATTACGACTACAGTCACGGAACAAGTGAAGAGGCGTATGACAGCTACGGTAAGGTCTGTTCTATCTTCAGCGATAGTATGGAATCAAATGGAAAAGTCTGTCACACTGGTAACTCAGAAATCACGTCCATGTACTTCTCTTTCTTTCTCTGCTTTGACAAACACCAAGTAAATGGATTCCTGTAACTTTAGGGTGAGGTTTGACTTGCTGAAGTAGGGCCACAAAATTGGATGGATCAATTTTGATCAGAATTACAAAACCAATTAATCACAATCAGAGATCTGTTCAATTAGAAAGCTCAGCATTGCTGTTAATACCCGAGTACAATCCACAGTGTTAAATTTCAGGCTGCTCAACGTGCCAGCAGCACTAGGCGCCTGCTGCTGCCAGTGCGTTGCTTCAGCCAGCAGGTTTTCTGCTGGAGATTTAATCAAAATGGAAGGTGAGGGTGCTGTACCACCACAGGAAGGCCCACTGCACCTAGAGGAAGGAGTAACTTGTGCCACATGAAGCGGTACGGTTGCTCTCGGCACCTCCCCACCTAGTCTGTGTGTGAGCTGAAACACCTCCGCTTTGTTCAGCCCCTCTTGCTGCGAAGACGATTTCTGGCGGTGTGCTTCACGTCTCCTAGGATGACGGGTGACTTTGTGAGAAGCGAGGGCATGGAGGAAAAGTGTTGCTCCAGTGTGCACAGCCCGTTTTCTGGGCCTGTTGTTTGATGTTACTGGTGTGTTTCGATCGCTAATTAGAATCTAGTCTGACTTTTCCTATTGATGGTTCTTCAGTGCATTGTGCCGTCAGGTAGCGATTTAACGCTGAGGTGTTCGCTGAAATAATAGAGCGCACTACTGTCATCTTAAAGACTGACCTTAGAATATTCAGCAGAGATGTCATTGTCACGCTTGGTTTGCTGCCACTAGTAAAGCATCACACATTTGCTTGGTGACTTCCAAAGCATTGTGAAAATGAGAGCTGCGGGCAACAATGCTGCAAGTAAGGGGCTATATGAGAATTTCTGCCTGAAAGCAATGTCTGTATTCATGCAGCTGCAAACCAAACGTCGCTGTAATGCAAAGCTGCAGTTTCCTTTGTACAGAAATCACAGCACGTTACTGAGAAGCTGTCAAAGTTATTCAGTGCTGTATTATGTTTAGAAATAGATTAAATTTCGGTGCGATCAGCACTCACAATACATTTGGATAACACAACGGGCACTTAAGCGTATTTTCAGTGCTAACAACTCCATGTGACCACGTGTGATTGTTTCCCTTTGTTTTCATTCCACTGTTTATACCTACTTTTTAAATACCTTTTTGAAGACCTTTCCTTCCCTCTACTGACCCAGTCTCTTCCCAAATGCATTGCTAAGGTTTTAGATGATGGAGAATAGCACAGTCTGGGCTCACCGGTAAGAATCACTCACTTCCCCCTCAAAGAGTCTCTGAGTGCTTGGGCAAGATATTTAAAACAGTGTCCCTTTTCCTCCAATCCCTCGTGTGTGTAACGAGAAGAATTTGTTATTGTTATATATTATTTGTTTTCCCAGCAGGGGTTTTGCATAGACTAATTAGCTAAGGCTTGCAAAGTGTTTGAAGAATGGGACCATGACTAAATTTATTCTCTGCGTGACGCTACTTGTTTGGTTTTTTCCTCATTCAGCAGCTGAAACAAAATGCCTGGGTTTGCTTTACTAGACTTGTTTTAAGTACGTGGTGGATAGCTCTGGACTTGCTTTTTTCCCTAAACTATTTTCTGAGCTGACATCTTAATACAAAGACTTAGAATAGTTTGACCAGGAGCCTGGAATAAAGTTAAAAATGGGGTAATATTCCAAGTGGTGATTTTTCTACTTGCTGCAATCAGATAATTTGGATGTGTGTGCACTCCTGTGGGGTTGCTTGCTTTAGCAGATTAATAAATTTGCTAGTTCTGTGCTCTGTGGGTGAACTGTGCAAGAACTGTCTTCGTCCCACATTCACAACCATTCGTCTGAGCGCATAGACCTGTAGAATAGACACTTAGCTTCCTCGCTTTCTGAAGTCTTGGTGCGTATACTGATGCTTTGTCTGTGTCTACCTTTCCCAGTTCCCCCCACCATATTGGCACCAGAGTGCATAGTCTGGGGACATCGTCTCTCATCTTCATATAACTTTTACCTGATTCTCTGCTCCCAGAAAAATGCCCCCAGTTTTCTACTTCTTTTTTTTCAGGGTGTTTTGCAAGTCATTTTGTCCTCTGAAACTATCCCACTGTGCAAAATCAGCTGTCCCCTCATTTGTCACCATCTTACATAAATCACCCAAGTTCAGTTGCGCACCTTGTTTTGTCCTCTGCAGCAAGGCTGTGTTGCTCCTTTGCAAGTCATTCTGGCGCTATTTGGTAATTCAGCATTCCCTCACACTGAGTAAGACAAGCAAATGGTACATGAACATAGAACCGGTGTCTTCTTGTTGTCTCTTAGACATTTTGTGTAATTACTTGTCTTCTCACTCTTATCCCTTCCAGCGGCACTCTCTGCGTTATCAAAACTGAACTAGCTTTACATTTCATTTTCTTCAGTCCATCTTCTTGCTTCCAACTTGTTGGGAAGGACAGTTCCAATCCCAAGAAGGTTTTCTTTTATTTTCTTTCATGAAGTAGATTTGACCAAATGACCGTGCTAATTTGTACGTTCCTTTATTTTTAAAATATAGAGTTCTCAGTAGTTTGTTAAATATTACACAGCACAATGGTCCCCCTACATGAGCTGTCTGCTATGACTTCTCATTCTGTCGGGGCTCCTGAGAGCAGGTTTTGTCTCATTGGTTCTTCTATGCTCCGTTTAGTGCTTGTGGAGAAATCTGAGTGGGAGCTCTGTTTGCTGAGATTTGTGTGTTTACAGATAGTTCATGTTAGGGTTGCAGAAATCACGGGGGTGTTTCAGAGCAAAGGCCGCTCAAACATGATTTAGGGTTGTTCCATCAATGAAAATTCATAGCACAGAACTCTCTTGCGCAGTCAGACACTTAAACCCTACTGTGATTTGCTGTGCTTGCCACTCTGTCTCTCAGAAGGATCAAAGTAAAGACACTTCAAAGCATCTCCTGAAGCAGCCTCTGGGCACCTGGAAAGTCTCTACTATGGAATTATGAGATTCCTACAAATCTTTTATAGGATCATGATTATGCAACTACTGACAGAAAATTCTGAAGATCAGTTTTTGGTCTGGGAAGCATAAATTTGGGACGTATGCCTGAAAATCTTTTTGTGGCTGTAGCCCTTATAGGCTTCCTCATGTGAGTGATAAGGGGATGTAAGCACCTTAAAAGTGGAAGGCCAGTCATTAAAAGTACTGTGCTCAAAGCTAAAGCACCCTCACCTCAAACCACACTCAGTAAACATTCGCATCATTAAAGGTCTTGATACCTGCATATACCAAATTGAACGCAGGAGCCTTATCTAAGCTGATGTTGTCATTTTAACTTGATGACAATGCTTGGGTTTTAAAACAGAAGGCATTAAATTGGATTCATTTATGAACCAAAAGTTTCTATCCATCACTTTCGTTAAACTTCAGTAATTTTGCTGTTTCTCATGTGAGGTGGTATCTAGTGGAAACATGGATTCAATGATCTGCAGGTCAAGGATGGTGATTCACCCTCTCTGCTCTGCTCTGCTGAGAGCCCAACGTGGAGTACTGCATCCACCTCTGGAGCTCACAGTACAAGAAGGACATGGATCTGCTAGAGCAAGTCCAGAGGAGGCCACAGAGATTATTAGAGGACTAGGAGCGTGTCTTCTATAGGGACAGACTGAGGGAGCTGGGGTGTTCAGCTTAGAGAAGGGAAAGCTCTGCGGTGTCCTAATAGCAGCTTTCCAGTACGTGAAGGGGGCTAAAGGAAACCTAGAGGAGTTTTCACAAGTGCCTGTAATGATAGGATAGGAGGCAACGGCATGAAACTGAAAGAGGGCAGGTTTAGATTGGATATTAGGAAGAAGCTCTTCGCTGTGAGGGTGCTGAGGCACTGGAGCAAGTTCTCATTTGTTTCCCCTTTTCCTTCCTCTTCAGAGGAAGCAGCACCCTCAGTACAAGTGTTAGGCCACTCTGGAAAGATCACAGAGGCAGTGTGACTCCTCAGCAAGGCACATCCAGTAGCTTCTAAGCTATGTTAGTACCTGGCTTGCCTCACAGTTGTTTCATCTAAATCCTGTCTCACTCCCACCCTGGTGGGAGCACTCAGGGTTTCCTCTGTCTTAATTCTTCCAAAGGCTGGAGACTCTAGCAAACAAGTTCTGCTGCTCATGCTGCAGAAGGCTGAAGAGGCTCCTGCCTCTGCTGCCAGAGGTTGAAGCTGTCATAGCAAGGATGGTTATTACCTGAGAATTACGGCAATTTATGTGTCGTGAACGACAGTATCCGAGAGGCAGGCACACACGGGCTTCTGCTGCTGCACCTGAAAACCAGAAACCTTTGGTAGAGGGTGAAAGGAGTTGACTGACGTCAATAACCTAAACCATAACAGTTAAATTAGAGTAACACCATCTGCCAAAGGCCTTAGGCAAGAGTTAGAAGGGTTGATCTGTACCTTGTTGCCTACACGAAGAGGGAAGATACAAGTGAGCTCCACTCACTGCTATATGGGAGAAGCTTGCAAGGCTGTTTACTGCGTGAGCTGCCATTACTCTGGGTACCACATGTTCTAGGGCATATTCTGCTGCAGTTTAGCACTGAGTGCTCACTTGTGAACAACTGGTATTTGCTTCTCTGATAATTCCGTCTTTAATTAAAACTGGAGAGCAGAACTGCTCAGAATAATTCCTTTTCATGTAAGACATCTCTTACGTTGTAGAGTGCTGCCACAGTGATTTAACAGACTCTTTTACAGGTAATTTCTGCCTGTCACTCACTGCAAGAACTTTGCAGTTCTGATGGCAATTAGTTTGCTAGTGCTCTACTCAGACCACACTTTATAAATGGAGTCTTTACAGGGCTTTGTAGGGCTAACAACTAAAATCATGCAGTAATGCTCTACTACTTTTTTATTACCTCATTTATTAATTTAGTGATTGTTATGAAGAGTGTATTGTCTAGTAATTTTTTTTAGAATAACCATCATAGAAGTATGGAATCATAGAATGGTCTGGCTTGGAAGGGATCTTAAAGAGCATCTAAGTCCAACCCTCCCCGCCATGGGCAGGGACACCTGCTACTAGACCAGGTTGCTCAAGGCCCCATCCAATTACAATATCTGCTGAGAAGTAAAAGTAAAATAAATGTATAATTATGAAATTTGAGGACTAGTGAGTGTATGGAAGGGTCAAACTTCAGGAGTTCTGATAAGTTGATTGCAGAGATGTTACCTTAGGAGACAAACTCTTACACTTCATTACAAGATGTAAATATTTCATGCAGAAATTCAGGTAACTACCATCCTAGTGTGCAATAAACTCTGTTCTGTGGCAGTGACAATGCCAGGTGAAGCAATGATGCAATGTATACAGGAGAGTGTTAGTTTAGGAAATGCTCTGCGGGTAAAGAAGAGAGATTTGTTCAGCTGTCAAATCCATGTTCTTTACTCAATTTTAACAATAACTTTATATTGTAGGTTCTTGGTCCTAATAGTCATTACATGCAGGGTGCTAAGGGCTTCTCACCCTATTTTTTTCTAGCCTAGTCCCAATCATGTCTTCAGATGCAGACAATCAAGTGCTCAAATAAGGTAGTGACCGATAGGCAGAGATGAGAGACATAGGTCAGATTCGCCTCATTACAACGTTTGACTCCACACAGCTTGTGATTATAGGAAAGACCCTTACTAACACTAATTAGTAAAGTCTTTCTAGTGTGCCCTGACCGTTCATTTATATCATGTGAGTGTATATGTTTGGTATCAAACAGAGAATATCGCTAGCACCATACCAAAGACAACTTTATTTGGTTTCTAGGTCTCAGGGCATCTTAGCATTAGTTAGACATCTTGGAGGCAACAGGACGTAGGTTGTACTATTGTGATGGAGTTTTTCTTCTCCTCATCAGAGCACCTGGCAGGCAGATTAGTGCATGGTGGGTGCTACTTCTACCGTAGGACCAGGAGGTCTCTTTTGAAGCAGACTTCCCAACTGTCTGCGTGTGTTACTCTTTTCACATCACTGAAGTGCACCTCAAAATACATGACTTTTAGTGTGAAACTAAACCAGAAGGCGCATTTCCAACTGATAACTCAGGTCATAAGCTCAGACTAGGGCCAATCGGAAATGGAAAACTCTCTGGAACCCATAGAGTGAACTTCAGGTCCTCAGCATCATCTGTTCTATTCTGCAGATCATTTCTGTTTGCATGCCCTGTGTACTAATGTTGATAAAGCACCTGATCCTGAGGCCTCTCCAGCTGTCCAGGCTAGTGACCTTGCTACATATGGCATGGTTCTGTTCCAAAAGACACTGGAGCGTGCCATGGGACTGCATTATCACCTTCATTTTGAGGTGATAAAGACATCTGGTCTCTCCCTGAGCATGGGACCTCAGAAGGGCTCCTGAGTCTTCCTGTGTACCAGGAACAGGCATCATTGAAGACTTCTAGTGCATTGTCCTCCTCCAATCTTCTATTTCAGTCATTCCTGTGCTAACTAGGGTATCGAAGATCAGCTCCTGCTCTGTGGGACAGAATCATTTCCCTGTCAAAATAATTTCCCTGATTTTCTGCAAAATTGTAGCAACTCTTTCAGTCGAGTAATCACCTTAGCTGTCTCCCAAGTACTATTCATTCCCTTGGAAGAGATTTAAGATTGTTTTAAGACCATGATTTTGACAGTCTGCGGGAAAAGGAGCACATTTTTAATTTAGTTACGATGGCTGCTGTGGGGGTGATGCTAAAGTTGTTGCTGTATTGTCAAGCCAGTGTTTTAACTCGGTTATAACTCTTTAGAAAGTTCCATATTGAAACCTGACACATTCTTCTAACTGACTGTATATCTGAAAACTTTTATACTTCAGTTTTTGTGTTACAGCGCTAGAAGAAAATCCACCTGGAGCAACGAAAAGAGGGTCCTTTTAATTTATAGCTGCTTATTGTGCTTCCTCTACAATTCCTAAGTTATAAATAACATTTTATGACAGGTTATGAATAAGTAAATTAGAAAAGCATTCCTATGTGCCATTTCAAATGGTAAGTTGGCTGCTTTTCACTGTGGGAACTGTACAGCTAGAAAACCTGAGGCAAAAGTCTTGCAGTACCGCTGTGCTTGCAGTCAACACTGCAGTCAACACTGCAAGCACAGCATCTATATAATTCAAGATGCAAGCTGTATGACCATAAAGGAGTAGAAGATGGGGTTGAGGTTACAACAGTTGAGGTTGGAGTAGATGATTTCTAAGGTCCCTTCCAACCTTATCAATTCTACGTTTCTATAACATAGACTATTAAACCCAAAGTTTTCCTGGGATGTCTATGTGTTGAGCCATACACATTGCATGTGCTGTAGGTTTGGTGAAATATGTGGTATTTAGCATTCTGTGAGCAAGCGCAGTGTGTTCTGAAAAAATGGTTTGTCTTCTGACAAGATTCCACATTTCAAACAGAAAGGTGCCATTTGTGACTTAGCAGATAGCCAATTTATCTGTTTTCACAGGATTATTAAAGGCACAGATATCGAGACAGAAAGTCCTGTATATGTTGTAGGCTTTGCAGATAAGCATAAAGGGAGCAGAAGAATGAAAACTTAAGCAGATGCTCTCCATAAAACAAAAAGACAGAAGGTGTCCTTGAATTTTTTCCTACAATGATGCATATTATCGTGCAATTATGATACAAGAAAAGTGCAAGTGCCTTTTCTGTGTGGATTTGTCCTGCGTTGCTTATGTTAGTAGAAATCCAAGATCTCTACTAAAAAGAGATCATCCAGTCCAACCATCAACCCACTCCCACTCTGCCCACTTAAACCCTGTTCTGTAGAGCCACATCTACTCATTTTCTCAACCCCTCTAGGGACGGTGACTCCATCACCATCCTGGGCATCCTGTTCCTATCTCTGACCACTCTTGTCAGCGAAGAAATTTTTCCTAATGTCTAATCTGACCCTCCCCTGGCACAACTTAAGGCCATTTCTTCTTGTCCTATTGCTAGTGACTTGTGAGAAGAGATTGACCCTAACTTCTGTACATCCTTCTCTCAGGTAGTTGTAAAGAGCAATAAGGTCTCCCCTCAGCCTCCTTTTCTGCAGACTAAACAACCACAGTTCTTTTAACTGTTCCTCATCGGACCTGTGCCCCAGGCCCTTCACTAGCTTCATTGCTCTTCTTTGGATCCACTCTAGCACCTCAATGTCCTTCTTGTATTTCTGTTGGCTTGTGTAGAGCTGTTCCCAGCCATTGCTTTGTACCTTGTCTTTACCCATGTTTACATCAGGGTAGAAGTGTGGAGGTTTACTAGAAAGGCAGAACAAATGGAATCATCCAAAGACAATAATTCTGATTTTCAGTGTTCTCATGTTACAGTGAGATGTCTTGTTTCTATTGGGTCTTGTGCTCATATACCTGTCGTGCTTTTCTGGTACTGGTCAGGCAATAAATTACACCTCAGAACACCCAAGGGAGACAGGTATTCATGTCTCATTCTACAGGTGAGGATACCACACCACAAAATACTCATTATCCAAGATCACTGAGCAAACAAGGAACTCACAATTCCTGAATTCCACGTATGCTCCACCTCCAGTGCAGTGTGCTCTCTCCCAGAGTACACAGTACAATGACCTTGCAAACCACATAGAAATTTTTTTTCCTCATAGGAAAGAGCCTTCCTTTTTTTCTGAATTAAAAGTAACTTCTCTGTTTCTAATAGGGCTGCAAGCTAAATGGCAAGCAACATAATTGCTGTTATATACCTGTCTCAAAGTAATTGGCCAGTGATGAATACAATTGTGCTGACAAATTGTGAGCAGTGTTCAGATGTTAAATAACCTATAGCAGGAAGAAGTGGTGATCCAGTCTTTATTATTATCAGGAATAAGCATTTAATATAAATGTATAATTTAGAAATAACTTTTTAATATAAAAATCACATGGCATTAATATGTGGGGTTGTTTTTATTTTAAAGCATTTGTTAACACGACCTACCTTTTAATTACTTGCATTGCTGCCCTCTTTGTATTCGTGAAAGATTTTTATTCCATGGTGGAAAATTCCACAACAAGGCTGCAGAGTGCTGCCTGAAGAGTAAGAACAAAAGGTGCTCTGAATATGTGCTTTTCATAAATCTTACACTAAAAGACATTTAAGCAAAAAGATATGATGATAGCCACGGCTTTGGATAGGATGTGGGGGGTTGATGGATCGCTATGTATTTTTCAATGCTTTCAATACTGCATAGATAAAGTAATAAGGCAGAAACAATTTCATATGCACCTGTTTTGTATCATTTAGTGGCATCATCCTGCTTTCTCCACAATAAATCCATAATTCTATACTACTGTGTGTAAAGTGGCAGACAGTGTTTTCCTGGTTGAAGGCTGTAATCCCCAAACTTTCATATCTCTTGGCTATGGATTCACTTGTTCATGTAGTAGGGTCTCGCATGTACTATCAGGAGCTGCTAGCTGTCAACTATTCTTTCATACTTTGATCATAGCATTGCCAAACAGAAACAAATGAGTTGTGACCATCATCCTTCCTCGTGAAAGTTTGTAATCGACCAAATAGGTCCACCATGTTACTGGGAAAAGAGAACCTAACAGTCTTGTACCAATAATTGCATTTCTATCCTTTTCTAGAAGCTAGAGCAGCTACACCAGCAATTTCCTTTTAGAACACTGTTAAAGAAAAACTGCTTCTTCCAATGGGTACTATAAAGTCATTTTTTACTGTATGACTCCTGCCAGAAAGACTGTATGTTTCACCTTTATGTGAAGGTGTTTCTGTCCAGAGGTGTAGAAGGGGACTTGAAGGGAAGAAGAAATTGGTTTGTCTTTGTGTTGTACATTTAGTGAGTATTTTTACTACATTGGTTGATTTCATTTTTATAAATAAAGCTGCTCCTCTTTTATCTAAATCTTACTTCTCCCCAAGGTCTCTGTGCAGACGTAGTGACACTTGAGCAAAGTGTAATTGAAGCTGCAGCACATTTACAGCAACATGCCATTTTTAAAGGGTGTAATGAAACGTACTGCAGAGGCAGGGTTTTTAAATTCACTATATGGGAACTGATTCCCTGTAGAAATGAGAGACCTGAGGATTTAGAACTGTATCATAGTGGCTGCCCCTTTTCCAACTATCTACGAACCAGCTTTCCACAGTAAACTTTGGTTTTGTGTGACCGTAAAGCCCCTGATATCCTGCATGAGAACATCCAGAGCAGCATAAAGAAAAAGAAAATAAATGGAGTGCACTGAAAAATCCCAACAGGAATGTTTCTTGTTCCAGAGCAAGATCAGCTTTTACCAAATTCGTCTCCAGAGGTGTCTACTCCTAATATGAGCCAAGCTTTAGCTCTGTAGATTATACTCCCCCTCCCCAAACATCTTCCTAACACCTCAAAGCAACAACATAAGGGAATGTAGTTGTAGAGAAGACACCTGGCACAGAAGAAATAGCATTCTGAATTTTAACAGGTGTTTCATGCTTTCTTTTTTTCACAGGACAGGATGTTTCCACAAAAGCCATCTTTGATACCTGTTTTAGTATTTTAGTCTAGATTCAGTATTTTAGTCTCGAATCAGCTAAATATTTTCTCGTCGGCCATAGAAGTCAGTAGTGTCTAGCAAACACAAGACAACCAAAATAAGATCTCACCCATTAAATAACAGGCTCGTTTTGACAAACTCTTAGTTAAGTCAGCTTTTTTTTTTCTGTTACCTCTGCTCTCTCCTGGAGTCTTTGGAATATAGGGCTTTTTTTCAGTTGTAGATCCGTAGCAACATTAGATGCTCCAACTAGGTAAAAAATTGTAAGTATTCTGATTTCCTAAGGGGAAGTATATTTTTTTTAAATGAAAGCACATATATGAGGAATTTCATTTATGCAAGGAGAATTTTTGAAGTGTTTTAAGTCTTTGAGTATTATTTAAAGTGGTTTTTTTTTAAAATAGGCAACAGAAGCTTTTAATCTTCCAAGGTGAATGGCCAGAAGGAATAATTTTTTCTTGCTATCAATTAACATAATTTTAAAGTGAAGTTTGGATAATGAACAGGTCAGTAGATATGTATAGTACTTCGTTTACACTGGAAGAATACTCAGGACATTACTAATGGTTGACTACGTTCAACCAAAACCAAAACTGCATCACAAAACTTAGAACATTCTTTAAAATGTGTTTGTGGGGGCAAATTCTCCTCTTGGTTTGGGGAAATATAATTTAGTTTAGTGAAAAGGTATCTGAGATGATGAAGTTAGTGGGTCAGTAACACCTGTACCCAGAGTAGCAGATTGAAGTCATCAGAAGATTAAGGAATAAGGGTCCTCTCCAACCGGCATTTGGGTCCATTCACTATTCAAGCTTCTATACTCTATTCCAAAGACACAGAGTATCATAGAACTTCCAGGGCTGCGAAACTTCTACATGAAAATGTGTGTGTCGGGTGTGTCTATGACAACTGCAACAGAGGCAACATGGCATCATGAAATAGTACCAGAGATTATAAACCATGACTTCTCCATTTTCATTTTAGTCACTGCGTATAAGATCAATAGAAGTCACTGGACTATAAAATCAGAAGTTGTTGATGATCCGCTATCTGATGTAGGAGACAGTTCAACTACTAAACCACAGCTGTAGGTAGCTTCATCTTTCCTCCTCTAGAAGACGACCTTGTCTGTTAGGGGAAAAAAAAGTTAAAAAATAATTCCTTTCATCTTTTCATGATTCTACTCCTCATCTTATTACCAACTTCATTAAATGTTACTCACACCGGTGCTTTAATTTAAATGCTAGAGACTTAAAGCATCAAATAAATTCTGAGCTGGCAGACTAGTGCGGTGATTTCTCTGGGGCGGACTGCATTATCACCACAGTAGGTATTCGTTCTCTGCTGAAGTGAAAGATGCAAGGAGTAAGTATTTTTTCTTCCCTAGATAGACAGGCTGTCTGTGTAGAAAAGCAGAAAGTTAGTTTTTTCTGCACATTTTTTGTGGGAAGACGAAGAAGTGGATCATAACATCATCTTGTTCTTTTTTTTTTTTTCCTCTAAAGCTTTCAGCCAAAACCCTGGAGAATTTTGCCAGCCATTAGCAGTGGCATCGCTTTGTTCTTTCTTCTAGATATTTACAAACCGTGTTTTTCTCTTCTGTTTTTAGCACATGAAGAATGGGCCACAACCCGTTCCAGCCTAAAGGCACCACCTCCAAGGTCAGCCAGAGGGGGTTACAGGGAACACCCCTATGGTAGATATTGAAGGTCCTCCTCATCTATGACCTCATCTCAAAGACATTTAATAGCCTGTGGTCTCCACATAAACAGCAACAAGACAAGTAATAGTCCATTTCTTTTCTACCCTAGGGATTACTGCTCCGTATTATCTTATGTACTACTTGTATTTCCTATAGCATTGGAGTGACATTAGTATTATTTTATAACACGGACTTAAAAAAAGTAGAGACAAAAAACCCTTGGCAAGTATTGTCTATAACCCATTCCAAGACAATGTTCTGTTGGTTGTATTCATTGCTGTGTGTAACTTAAAAAGCATGACACTGTTACAGATCTTGAGCCTCTACGTACTAGCTAAGGCTGAGTTTTTGTTTAGGGTTGCTGACAGACTGTAATATGAATCTTTTTCTCCCTTTTCTTTTTTTTTTTTTTGAAGCAGACAATAATCAAGCTGTAGATAAACTGTTTTAACCTGTCTTTTTTAATATATGTTAGTTTAGATTAAGATGTTCTATATTAAGTTTGTAAATTTAATTTTAAATGCTGTTTTAATGGGGTTGAAAACAAGTAGCTACTGTATGTATGTAGCTAACTGAATTTGTTCAGTGTTTTAACCTGTATTTGTTAAAAAAAATCACATAAAGTTCCATGTGTAAGCTTCTCTAAATAGGAAACCATAATTTTGTCAAATATGTTTGCCATAATTTGTCAATAAAGCTGAAACCTTTTGTAACAAACTAAATTTGGAATTACTTGTTTTCTAGCTTTAAATGCCTGCTTGATTTCTTTTTCAAGAGATGCCTAAAATGTTTTTTTATATAAAAATCACCAAAAAAAATGAACCCAAGCCTGGTTTAAGATTTTTTGTGTAAGACTTTAAAAGTTGTATTAATAACTTCTGGTTGTTAAATAATATAAAAGTTAACCAACTAAACTGTTACATGAATCATGGTTAGTATCCACTAATGTATAACATGTTAATGGAAAGAAGTGCTTTAGAACAATAAATGGATTTTAACTATCCTCTAAGCTTGATCTTGCTAAACACAAACTCTGATTGACTTGTTTGTATTAGCATGTCTCTCGTGAAAATGTAATGGAGTTTAAAGAGGTAAGATTACCACTTACCACTCTTAGACTGTCTAAATGCTAGTTCTTCAACCTTTGAGTTTCCCCGCACATTAAATATCCCATTCAACATGTAAGCATTGCATAGATTCACCTATTTGTTTTCACTCGGAAGAGTGCATTGACGGCATTTTTCGTAGTATACAACAAGTTGTCTTGATAAACAAATCATCAGTGTCACTGCCCAGTTGTTGGTACTCAACTTCAAAAACTTTATTTGTAATTTTCAGTGCTAAATATCACCGCCCTTGAAGGCAGTTTAGAGGGCTGATATTTCTTTTGAGACTATCAGACTTGATGGCTGATGATTATTAAGGAAATATGTCGCAGGACTCAAAGGATGACTAAACGTTAAACAGGTAACACTAATAGTAACTCTGTAATTTTGAGTATGCAACAGTAATGTTAAATATTCTCAGTTATTAAGCTACTGATAGTTAAAAAAGTAAACCTACCAAAAAATAACAAATAGGTATATAGGCTATTAAAACAACTAATTAACATTAACTAGTGCCAACAAAATTCTTCTACAATATATAACCCTCAAGGTAATAAACAGAACTAAAATTAACAATAATAGTAATGCAACTCTTGCTAACAACAAATATATAACCTCAATTCTGATGACGAGAAAAAAGAACGGAAGACTCGATGGTAGGGATGCCAAAACTGTTAATCCTTTCAATACAGTCTTTTTGTTTCCAGTGGCTTTTTGTCAATGTGATTGGTTTACTTTTTTGATGAGAATTAAGCACAGGCCTATTGCTGTTCAGTTTGTGAACAAAATCTCTTGCAGCTGGAGTTGCATGCTAGCTCTTTTTGAGTAGTTTATGAAGCTTATGTTTTGTCGTTTGACGTGTTGAAGTGGATTTTGTAGGCTACACAATGGTTACACTGAGTTTATTCTGTCTCACTGTTGCAGGGACTCACAGGCACTGGACAGCTAAGCAGCAGATCTCCTGAGAACTGGTCAGGTATGTGGAAATGCTGGAGCGCGTGCAGAGGAGGGCCACAAGGATGATCAGAGGGCTGGAGCACCTCTGCTATGAGGATAGAATGAGAGAGTTGGGGCTGTTCAGTCTGGAGAAGAGGAGGCTCCCAGGTGACCTTCTTGTGGCCTTCCAGTATCTGAGA
>JAOXOE010000256.1:55965490-55984131 GCA_028565055.1 Phoeniculus purpureus
ATCCTGCTGTGGCAGGGGGATTGGACTAGATGATCTTTTGGGGTCCCTTCCAATCCCTGATGATTCTATGATTCTATAGTGGCACTACCATGTGGCAGCATGGATCAAGGCATAACTTAATATATTTAAGAAATGTATTTATTAAGCATACTAAGTATACTCTTAAGTTAAATACACTTAAGAATAATGGTGTAATCTTGGACAACCTTCTTATGTAGACTGCATGTGAGATTTTTGGTTGAAGACAAATGCAATTTCTGGAAAGATTTAAAAAACAAATCAGCTCAGCTGTGACTTTAGTCCACTCATTCATAAGTGTCAACCTAATGACAATACTCGAAGTGCGAATTCTCTTTGTCTCTCGCGATTGTTAAAATAGATGAGGGATGATACACCAGCCTGACGATGTTGCACACCAAACACACTATCCCAGCCACATTTATTACTCTGGCATCTTTTCCTATGACTGCAGTCTGGCTGACACAACATTTTCCAGCCACTGGTGTATTCAACAAACAGCATGCATATTTACAAAGCATGGGTTGTGTGGAATAACAAGATATAAAAGTCTTAGTTTTCCTCTCCAAGGCCTTTATAAATTGGTTTGATTTATGTTCTACAATCGTGTTGCAAGCCGAAGTGATATAACGTGGTATTAATGTTTGTTGCATATTACAGGCATCACTGTGAGTGTGTCACTACAGGAAAAAGCTTCTGTCTGCCCCCCTTGCATGTCATTATACAAACGTGCTCCAGTCAGTGCATGCTGTATCTACACAGACAAGAAAAGCACCTATATAGATATTGTTTTGTCCTTTTATAGCTGTTATGATAGGTTATGATGAATTATAGGGTTTATTATGCATTTCAGGAAACGCTCACATGCCTCGCTGAAGTGTTCCATTATGCAAAGCCCTGAACGAGTTGTTCCAGACGTGAGATCCAGGGCAAAGTATATAAAACTAACTTCACACTTGTGCATTAGATTTTTATGTGAGGGTAACTAGTGTGAACTCCTTGAGGATGGGCTCCAGTAAATACAACTTTATAGCAGAGCAGTGCCCTTTAATATTATTGTCTCAAAGTGCGCTTCACAGCCATTATTTGAGTAGCTTTATTTTGATTGCAGAACTTGTCTGTTAAATAATGGCAGTGTTAAATATCCCTGTACAAAAACTATGTAGAAAAACCAGATAATAAGTCAGTGCAAGCAACGCTTTATGCAAACATGATTTTCAGTATGAAAAGCTCCCCCTTGTTGAATCTGCTTGTTCTGCCCTAAAAAGTATATCTCACATTATCACTTTCTGAAGTCTTACAGTTAAACAAAAGTCCATATTTTTAATTTATGAAACTGTATCAAGAGAGTCTAAGAGGAGAGAGCAATTTTCAAGTCTGGCTAGAAGCAGCATAGGAAGAAAGCAGCAAGTTCTGAGAGCAGAACCCACATAGGGGCACCCCCAGAGACATGCTACTGGAAAAGGAACAGATGAGGCAAAATTGTACTACTGAACTGTTCCATCTAGCAGACTTCGCTTATATGTTCAAGGGAGAAAATTCTATACCTCTAAAGCTGCAAAATGGAGCAGCACCATGTAGCTATTTCATTCCTATAGAATTTATCTTACACTGTTTGAAAAAGAACTTACATATTCAAATGGATAAATGAAGACCCTTATAAAGTCCAGTATACCTGACCTCACCTCAAAGGGCATTAACAATGTTTTTCTAGCCCAATGATGTCTTCAGCCTCCATTCAGAATAGCAGAGCTGTAGCCACAAAGCCAGGAGATACTCCTTACAGCACATACCCCCTCAGTTCTGAACCCAGCCATAATTCCTCCATTATACTTGAGCATGTGCTGACTTCTAAACAGAGTAAGACCAGTGTTAGTGAAAGGGAGTGAGGCATAGAAATCAGGTAAGATTTGTGTAAAGCAACCAAGTTACTATTAGAACTGGGATAATGAGCATCTATGGGTTGTGTATCAGTTAAAAGCCTTTACATTTATAACGATAATATGGATTTATGGTCATCCTCAGGAACTCTCAGTCCACATACCATCCAAAGATTAAAATAAAGGAAAAGTAAGCCATGTATTCTGTTTTTATTAACCAATTTTGTCTACATTAGTGACATGTTTCCAACATGTTTAACAGTAGAAGTGCAGTTTTCTGTTCCTGTCTAAGAAATGCAAAGTTTTGGGAGAATCAATCCATTTACCAATTTGAAAATTATGGTGGAGGGTCATAATATAGGCTAAATATCAGAGAAAAGTAGTGTTTGTAAGAATAGGATCCAGTAAGCAAGACAGTTATCCATGGTAAGATCTCCACTTTGTATTGTGTTAATGTGAAGAAGCAAGTCAGGACAGTATATTAAATTAGAACTTGCCTGAGGGATCTCCATACAACCTACCTAGAGATACCTCGTACTTTATAAATGTTACTGGTACATTTCCTTTATTTTATGGAAAAATGCTACCTAGAATGAAGAGAGACCCAAGATACTCTACCCAAATTTTTTAATTTACAAGTTTTGACAGGAAAATTGTTTTCCTGTAATATTCTGAAGATTCTGAAGTCCAAGTGATCCAAAAGTATAATCACAGAATAGGATCAGGGGCATGGGGTTCATTTCTAGATGAAAGCAGGAATAAAAACTAAGTAAAATCTAAGACTTTACAAAATATTTTACAAAAAAAAAAAATACAAACCAAACCACTAATTTTAGCTTAGAAAAAATTGAAAATCTTGGCTGTAATTAATTCTGTGTCAAAAGAATTAAGGTCATCTTTATCGATATTTCAAGTCATCCTCTGTTGTCAACAGATTAATCAAATTAGAAAAAGGATCCTAATGAATCGGTAAAATCACAGGGAAAAATATGAGACATATCCGAGTGCTAAACAGCAAAGCAAGCCTGAAGTCTTCTGAAGTTTTTTGTCTCCATTAAAAACTTTGACGCTCTCTGTGCCCCCCACCAGTCATTAGAACCCAAGAGTTATAAAAAAGAAAGATCACACGTTACTCACTTTACAGCGTTGGTCTGTGGAGACGGAAGAGGCACACAGGTAACTCTCTCAGACCAATTACAGCTTCAGATCACCGTCTTCCACTCTGTTATGAGCTAATTACAGCTTTCTAGGCATTATTACTGCTCACTGAGACCTGGCTGAAACCTCTGAAATCATTAAGCCTTTCTTTGTTCCTCGGCTGTTTTTGTTGCTGATGCTATAGGTTAGGTACAGACATTCATTTTTGAAACATTAAAGAAAATGATTCCCTCTGCAGGGTCTGCTGATCTGCATGGTTATTAGGAAAACCGCGAGTTCTGCTCATGAGCACGCTGGTGTCTTGTAGCAGAGACAGGCTGCACGCTGTATTGGGTCTAAAGATGAACTCTGGCTCCCAGTGTAAGTACAGGAAAGACTCTTCTGTCCTTTCACGGTGTCTCACTGGCTAAGTTAATTGATACCGTAGATCAACAGAATATTCCGAGCTTGCTGGAATATATCTCTAAATCATGTGTGGTGGAACGGAGCTTTTGTTCACAAACAGAACCAATCTCTGCCAGCTGAAGCACAAGAAATTTCTATGCTTCTACGAAAACTGCTGCTTTTTAAAAAGTTTATTTTCCTTACAGATTTCCTTATATAAATGCTAACAAAAGGGTTGTTTTTAATACCTGTAGTAAGACGTAAGTGTCTCTTTCCCTAAGACAGTTGAAATAATTTTGCAGTCTGGGCTGCTGTACCAAGAAATGGAAAGATTTGTTGAGAGAGCGATTTCAGGCTTTGGTGTTTCGGGTCTGTAAATCAGAAGGAAGGTTTATTGGAGAACGATCACAGGCCTGCTGTAATGGTGCAGACCATCTTTCACATATTAAAAGGAAAAAAATGAAAGAGAAGGCTATGCCGTTGATTTTATAAACCCTGTGTATTCCCTAAAGTACTTTCACGATGCTTTGGAGACCTTTCTGATACCTTTCAGCAGCATTTGGGAGTACAGGTAGGATAGTGGCTATGCTTGAGTGCACTGGTAAGAGTAGAATTCACTCTGCTGATGATGTTTCTTGCTTCTTGGTGTTGCTGCTGTACACTACTGACCTAATTGAATATAGTTCCTTATCATACAGTGTTATTATAACGCATGAGAGTACCTGCTCATGTCATGCCTGGCACTGCTCACACTGCTGGATGCATTAGCTGATGATGGGTGGCTTACTCACAGGAAAACAGGGAATACTTTTGTTGTATGCTCTTGCATTACAGGACCTTCACTCTAACGAGCCAGAGGTGCAAACTGCTGAGCTGCTCGTTTATGACTTCTTTCCATTCTCAGTTGTTTGCCGGGTTGGTTTTTTTACTTCTAACCAGAACACACTCTGCAGATCGTTTGTATCATGACTTGCTATATTCTCTTATGACTCCGTATTCATTGCTCAGCTAATAACTTGATGACCACCCTGTGCAGCCACTGGCCGAATTTAGTGGAAAGGTCTTGTACCTGCAGCTTATTTGTTTGCCTTTTCCACCTGAGGAGCGTAGTTGTTCATACACCTTCCTTGGCCAAAAAGATAATCAAGGGCGCACACTGTTTCTTGTTCTGTGTGGGATTTTGAGTGTTATGTAACTTTTTGTCACCTGTGTTTGGATCCATGATGTGAAGACGTGAACAAGTGACAGCAATGTTCTGCTGCATCTCAGTTAAGCAAAGTAGATTCTTGATGGAAAACTCAGTCCTGCAGAATATGCTCAGGTTTCAATCACTAAAAATCCATGCTGGCTGACACCAAGGAATGAAAAGGGAATATGAAATCTGTCCAGCAGTGATTTTTGTAATTAAATTCAAACAGAACAAGTATCTGTAAAGCACTGGATTGTGTCATTCCAGCTGATACCCTCTGGGCAGTGTGAAATAACCTTGACCTGAGAAGATACTTCTGTTACAGCACTGACATCAAGATTCTACCCTTTACATCATCAAAATTAATTCTCTTCACCTGAAAGAAAATACTTGGCTCCTTACTTGGGACTGTCACTCACTCCTGGTCTCAACTTGGCAACCAAGTTTGTCCGCTCATGATAGTCACCATTATTTTCATGGAGTGGCAACTAACAAATAACTTACTGAAGGAGGCTCAGTAATTCCCATTACATATTCTGCATGACAGCATTACTGGACTTGTGTGCAGATCTAAGGCAAAAGCGGGCTGCCCGCTGAACTGTAAAGGCCTGTGGAGCACATGCTTCAGGGCATCTACTGCTGGTTCGATGAAAACGAAGACAGGTATCAGCTACCTTTTATCACCAAAAATAAACTTGTAATTTTGTCAAGAAAAATGAGATATTTGGATAGAGTGAAGCACATTAATAAAGGAGCAACACACTGAGCAATGAGGATAAAAGAAATACTCAACAGCTCTTCTCTCCGTGCCCTTTCTTATGCACGAAGCCAAGCAGAAAGAAAAGCTACTCAACTGTCGTAAAGACTACATCAAATGGACACACAAAGGGGCTGAATTAGGATTTCACTGGCCTGTAATCCATATTTATCTCACTTCAGAGTGCTTGACTTACTTTAAGCATTTCTTTTGCAAGCCTGTCATTTATACCTTCCTAATACTTTCCACCGTAGAGAAATCTCTCCAAGTTTTACCAAGGTTTACACGGTTTGTAACAGGAACTGGCTTTTGGTAGGGAGAATTCTCCCAAGGATCCCAGAAATTGTTTTTTAAGTCTTTCATGAAAATCACAGGATTATTGAGGCTGGAAAAGACCTCTAAGATCATAAAGTTGCCTTTCTCCAGCTGGCTATAAGCTCTTAAAAAACCCCTACGTTCCACTGCCCCACTGTTTAGAATTTTTGTCTTTAATTTGAAGTTACCTTAGTGCAGCGTTTGGGCAAATATTGAATGCATTCATCACCTAGTCTCAGATAGTCAGCCTGTGCTACTTCCGGGACCATGAGTACCCTTACAATCAGCAGAGTGATCTTCAGCTACAGAAAGTCAAGTACCTAAGCCAGGTAATCTAAAGCACCGTCTAGATAGAACTTCTTGCCATGGGCTGGTTGAAAAATTAGCTAATGCAATTTTAAAAACACCTTCCTTTCAATCTCAATCTTCAAATTATTTCTTAGTCAACTGATTTGAATAAAAACTGATTTGAATTAGTTTTTCACAGACCTGATTATGTTACTATTATCACGAACTGAAGCACAACTACAACACAACCCATTCTCACAAGTTCCCATTCTCATCCATACTAACACTTATGAGAAATAATTTATTCAGGACGAATATAGTTACTCTGACGCGTTATCTGCACAAAGAGTGTTAGTGTTTGTAGTATTCACTGCCACAAACCTCCTTTTTCACCCCACTGATAAAAGCACTCTTACTACTGTGCAGGGACCCTGAGCCTTCATCCCAAGTACATGATTGTGGACAAAAAGGCATGGAAGGCAACTCTTCATAAATTGTAGCCTTATAAAAAGTCAGAAATTAAATGAAAAGGCTGAACTTCAATGATAACACTGAAGTTTCACACTGTAGCTTTACAAAAAAACCTTAGAAGTTTATAAAATATTCAAAACTAGCAATTTAGTTTGCTCTCTTTCCTCAGTTTTGCTGTCTTGTGCACATTCTTTGAGCTGATGATCACGTCGGCATCTACTTACGCAGCACACAGGAAGTGTCAGAACTGTGTAGCGAATGATGTTATTGGGTTTTGTAAATGCTTTATCTCATAGCTTCTGCAATTTGGAAGGTAGTGTGTATTCCAAGAGTTTTCTGTCATCCAGAGCACCCATGTGTTACAGAGATACCGTGTGGATCTGCATAAAGTCATTCAAGCTCCAATATTTGTGTGACAGCTAATTTTGTGTCCTGCATGGGGTATGTCTGCCCAACTTTATCTTGATTTTTCAGATTTTTGGAGCCCTTCCAGAAGTGCTGTACAGTTGTAGTGGTCTTCAGGGAATTGAGAGCATTCAACGTCCTTTGTGATAAAGCAGTGGGTGTGATAAATCTGAAGGTCAGAGCTTCAGGGTAGGACTCTCCTCAGTCCTGATTTCTGGAACTACCCTTACCACCTTCTCTGGGACATGTCAGCACTTGGACTTGCGCTGATCTGCCAGTCTATCAGGTGAGCTGTGGTATTTTTCTATTTATGTTTTTTGTTTATGTCAAATGTGAGATAATTCATCTTACCTCAGTCTGAAAAAAAAGAACCAGCATTATTTAAAACTATTCCACATACAAAGACACCTATGATACCTCTTACTTTGAGACAAGGTAGCTCTACAATATATTTATGTGCTTTCTGTGGTACAGAAATATAATGTTTAATCATCTTTCTCAAAAATAATGAAAATATATTTGTGCAGTATGTTGAACATAGAAATAGGCTTTTTAAAAGCCAAATACTTTGAGGAATCATCTCCTTTTTAGATGAGTAAACTTATTGATGTGGTCATGTCAAGACCAAATTTTGCAGCTTCTGGAGTGTTCTGCTGTGTTTATCTAGAAAACCCATTTTGCACTTGTTCTTCCAGAAGAATGTTGGTGTCTTCGTGAGCAGTTGTGTCCATATGCTTATTAATGTTTATGTGCTTCCATTATTGTAGTGTTGTTTCTACAAGCTGTGGACAATGAAACCCTGTAAGAAAGTACAGAAATATACTCCAGCAGATGTTTGGATGGAAAGTACTAAAAAAAGAGTCATAGCACTAGTGTTTAAGACAGATACCAGTATTTTGTTTAATATATCATATCCAGAATGAATTCGTTCTTGTGGAGAGAAGAAGGGCAGCAAGGGGCCCTGAAATGAAAGGCTGTGCCCTCTTGTACGTAGTGAAGTACATTGTTATATTGGAAAGTATAAATCTAACATGTACTGCACTTCAACACTAAATACTTATGTGGAAGCTGTATTTTTCTCTGACTCTTTTCAGGTAACAGGCAAAAGTACTATCCATAGGTAATGTGGTGTCACTCTGCAGCTGCTTGGGCAGAAGACAAAGTGGCAGCAGAAATACCCACTTCCCATTCCTCTGGTGCAACCACAGTCCTTTCCTTGGTCCTTCTGACTGCACTCCAGAAAACAGTCCTGAAGCTTAGCCTGAAGGTCCTACAAGATTCCATTTCTTGTCATCGCATGTTCTGAAAATTAAGAACGCTTTGGCATGGGCTATTTTTGGATTTGCTCTCTGCAAATTGAGATAAACCAGTGAACTATGCCTTGATTTTGATCCTTAGAGTCTGAGCTAAGCCTGTTCTGCTCCTGGTGCCCTGCTGCAGAGCAACAAGTTGACAAGTGGATATAGGGAAGCATAGCCAGTGCACAAGAGCTTCACTGTGATCAATCAGGAGATTCAAGGCTTCACTTCAAGCTCCCCACGCACAGCATTTATGGGGACTGGCCTATAGAGTCTCCTAAAGTGAATTCTCTGTTCTCCTATAACCTTTGGTAATTTTTCCCTCTGGTGGTTTAGTTCTTGAATTGCTCATTTATTAAATAAATGGTATTTGCTTAGGAGAAGGAAAGTCTGTTGGTAACCCTCAACATTTTCGAAAGATGGATTAGAAACTTCCATCTTTATTTGAGCACTGAAGACACGTATTTTGTTTTCAGAAGTGCTGAAAGCCAGCAGCTTTCACTAGCCTTGACTTCAGTGTCTCAAAATCAGGAGTAATCACTTGCAGACAAGATCTAAATATCCTCACCTGGAACACCTTTTTTGAACTTCTTTTCTTGCATCTTTATACTGATACTGTAGACTTTACTATATTACAGACTTTGAGGTGGCCAGCTACTATTAATGGAAGCCAGGGAAGTATTGAAGATGCACGTGTATTATACTACTATTTCACTAACAGCTGAAATGAGACTGAAATGAGCTGAAATTGACTGGGATATGTTGCTGCAATAGAGTGATGATCTGTGAAAACAGATGAGCAAGGAAGAAGCAGCATATGCATTTTCTAAAGGTAGGTAGAATTAAATGCTGGGGAGTATTTAACCTGAAGCTAATAGATATAAGACACTATGGACCATATTAGTAATAAATACATTGAGCTGTTAGTCTATCATAGATATTAGTGGTGAGTTCTGTAGCTACTACTGTAGTTTCAATGCAGAATGTAGGTTCGGGTGACTAAGCTTTCCTGGTAACATTGATACGTAGATACATCTGGTTAGGGCTGAATCTAGCCTTTAGGCTGTGTCCTGACCTCTCATTTATCTCAGAGTCAAATACTATTTTTAGCTTTTATTGACCTAACCAGTTGACTCCACTCAGCATGAGTTGCCAGTCAAATGCACTTTTTCCCTAGTTAGAGATGTCTCTGCTTGTTGTAAGGGGGTTGGACTAGATGACCTTCAGAGGTCCCTTCCAACACAGTACGTTCTGTGATTCTATGATGCTGTGTCAAAACTGACCAACCAAAGGAGTTGTGTCCTTCAGTCATTAATTGGATTTTCATTATAGAGGTCCACAGTGCAGAGCATTGGAAGTTACGTAATAATGTGAAAGGACATACAATTAAAAGGCTGTCAGAAGGTAGCCATGTATCAAGCTTTGCAGAGCATTCACTTTGAAACTCATGAAGTGAGATGACATTCAGAGAGCAACTGGCGCACCTCTGGTTCCTTTGCTCTTCTACAGCACTGGCTGTTGAATTATCAATCACAAGGATTGCAGCACAGAATTTAGTGCAGTAGTTTTCCATTAAAGGAGCTAGCTACAGCAGTGCACAATAACTTGCCTTCTAATTCAACTTACCTGCTGGGGACACAGGACTTTGAGTAGGCAGGATTGCTTTCATCATATGCTTCCCACTGGAGCAGAGAGAAAGTAGAATGTTAGTACACACAGACTAGTGCACTCAAGTGAGTAGCTGCAGCACAGGCTGGGTTTGTTCAGCCTAGAGAAGACTCCAGGAAAGACCTTATAGCTGCCTTCCAGTAGCTATGAGGAACATAGGGAAGGCTGGAGAGGGAGTTTTCCCAAGGGGACCTAGCGATAGGATGAGAGCAAATTGTTCTAAACTGAAGGAGAGCAGGTTTAGACTATAGTTTAGGAAGAAGTTCTTCAGTACAAGGGTGGAGAGACTCTGGAATCAATTGCCTGGAGAGGTTGTGGCTGCCCTCTCCCTGGAGGTGTTCAAGGCCAGGTTGGATGAGACCTTGAGCAACCAAGTCTAGTTGAGAGGTGTCACTGCCCATGGCAGGGAGGTTGGAGCAGATGATCTCTGAGGTCCTTTCCAACCTGAGCTGTTCTACGATTCTATATATTACTATTGTTGAGGGTTTTTTTAATGTGAAGCAGTAATACATCAGAAACAAGTCTATAACCATCCTGAAATCCTCCTAAATGAACAGTAACAGCAGAAGACATGCCTGTATTTGCTACCGATAACTGAACTGCAGCATTACAATAACCAAACTGAAATCAGTTCAGCTGCCTAATTTTCATTGCAGAGGTGCTTATCATACAAAGGGTTAGGTCCAGAGTGAAAGATTCATTGCTCCCCGATTGAAAGCAGCCAGCTTTAAACACCAGCCTGTCAAGTGATAGGTTTGTCATTTCCCTGCTGCGCTTTTGGAGGGAAGTTGCCTGGAAGCCTCGACAGCCTTCAAACTTCACAGAGCATTTTTTGCCTGTTTCTGCACATTGTGTTGATCTACAAAAACTCCAGGGAGGCTGGGAGGAGAGGCAGTGTAACAGCAGTTCTATTAAAACATGTTTGCAGCAGTGAATGTCAAGCAGAGTTTATGGTGTGAAAAAATGCACCGTTCCTGAAAAGTTCTTTTCACCACCCCTCAAGTCTGGTTCTTTCTTGTCTAATTGTGTCCAGGTACTTTGGGGGACTGGGAAATAGCAATGATTACTTGCCTATGTGTCAGAAAAATACAGGCTTGTAATGCATAGTTAAAAGGCAGAGATCAGGATGTCTGAATTAAACTGGGAAGCTGTGTATGAGTACATTACCACTGTATGCAGCTGGCAGCACAGAAATCATTGACTTCCCTAACTTAGAACAATGGCAGCTCTCCAGTGAAAACATATTTACAGTGGTTTTCCATTGCTTTCTACAGGCTTAGTACAACAGGGAGAGACAAAAATTAATGTGCGCCAAGGCCGTAACAGAAACCTGTCTTTGAACTGTTCTTTCTTCTTAGTCAGCATGAGATCTTCTAAACAGGGGAAAGAATTAGGAGTAGGTGGAGACCACCTCGGTTACTGGGTGCAAATCACCCTCAGGGCAACAACTGCAATTTGAGCAGCAGAATCTGGCATTTACACAGCTTGGGATGACCAGGTCTTTATTGATTTAAACCACCATGAACCTGAATGGCAAGACAGCCAACCTAAAGTCAGTTGACCACCTTTCCCTGAGTGAAGGTCTGATTTACCCTCCTTTGACAGCTGTACCATTGTTCTGTAAGAATTCTTTAATGCTGTCTAATGCTTTTCATTTCAGTTCCTTGTGTGGCACCTTAAAAATATATTTTATTAATTTTTGGCACAGGTTGAAGTACAATTAACCTTTTTGAGGTCTTTAAATTGTTTCTTTGTCTTTAAACTTAGGTAATAAAAGTAATATAAATTGAACAGCTATTAAGCAATATGGCTGTTTGGGTTGAGTTGACAGAGGACATAAAGCCTCATACCCCGTGGTGGAAAACAATTAGATCTGATGATGAACATGCCATTAAACATATCATTACTAGGCTTCTATCAATTTAGCTTTAGAAATTAGCAACCAGCTGTAGACAAAGCATACGCAACTGATAGAAAGTCATATTTTAATTCTCATGTCATAGCCTCTTACAAATGCTGTCATTTGTAATGTTTTATCCAAATGGCAGTGACTAATAACAGTCATTACCTCCACTCATTCTCATAAAAACTTTCCTCAGGAGAGGATGATTGTAACTAGAATGCTGTTTAAAATTAAATTCATTTTTTTTCCCTAAAATAGAAAATCATCTAAATACCAAAAGGTTGGCTAGCTAATTTAGTTTGGTTTGAGTCTATTAGTCAGCTACGGCTATCGTTAATTGTGGCATGAGTTGAATGGATATTCCGTTCAGAAATCATTCTGACTGAATATTGCAGTGAAGTGCAAAAGACATGACATAAAGGCATGCCTTTGTCTGGTCTCTGCAGAGTGGGACAAAAGGTAAACCTCACAGCAGGGTACCTGTGGGCAGGAAAAAATGTCTGATGCTGCCCCTATAAAGCATTTATATTGAGAACATTGAATTTCCTCATCATTTCTTTTTCCAGTTATGACTTCTGCTTACTTGACAGGTACAGAGTACTTCATTATGTGCACGAACAGAAATGCTTAAATGGATGAAGCAGCTATTTATGCCTGATAGGAGCTAAGTGGAACATTAAATTAATGCCAAACAAGTGAGTGCTCATTTTAGTTTCATTATAAATGGCTGCAGCACAGCAGTAATGTGTTGACTTTCATGTGCTGACAAGTTTTATATTTCTTACAAACTTCCCTTGGAGCTAAATGAGGAAAGACAAATTCATGTGCATGATGAAATTAGCAGCAGATGCATTAATAATTGAATAAGCATCTCTGGAGACAAAGAACTCTGGAGAACAGTACTCTGGAGTTCAGCAGAAGAGTTGGTAACAGTCTGGTTGTAACTACGTGCTTCTGTCACATGTATAAACATGTGCACGCACATATATCTACATATGTATGTCCATATACATGCATATATGTATGTATATATATAGGTCCATATATGGACCTACTTACGTAGACCCTAAGATAAGAACTGCTGCCTGTATGTAGCCTTTGGTATCAAATCCTCCTCCTGCTCTTAGAAGACTACGTACAGTTATATTTGGCAGGTCCACAACCCAACTGCCAACTATTAATCTGGGCAGCATGTGGCCTTGTTCATCCCTTCTTCCTCTGACTGTTCTCAAACTTACAGACAAATTCAGCACAGTCCCTTCTGAGTTTGCATTCAGATAATGAGTGGAATATGAGCAACAGAAAGACTTTAACTTTATGCAAGATTCATGCCATAGACCTCAACTTCGAAAGTTCCTATAGAGTTGAAATATTGTACTGAAGTGCAAAATCCAGCTTCTTTCCGTACTGCCATCTTCATTTCCATCCCTATGAGCAAAGCTGTTGTATGATGGAAGGACAGTCATCGCTGATTCCCAGATATAAGAAAGGAAGGACCATGTGTCTTTTGGAGAGTAGCAAAATCAAGAAGGGGATTATCGAAAGAAAACTCTGCTTTTTAAGATATCATCAAGGCTATGATGCAATTCCTAATACTTAAATTATGAACATTCCTCACACCAAGTAATATTATAGGGCCACAAGAGTTATTAAAGGGCTAGAGCACCTCTCCTACAAGGACAGAATGAAAGAGTTGGGGTGGTTCAGCCTGGAGAAGAGAAGGATCTGGGGAGACCTTATAGCAACCTTTCAGTACATGAAAGGGGCCATCAGGAAAGCTGGTAATGGTATGTTCACAAGGGTGTGTAGTGACGGAATATGGGGCAATGGTCTTAAGATGGAAAAGGGTAGATTTAGGCTGGACATGACAAGAAGGTTCTTTAATTTGAGAGTGGTGGATAACTGGAACAGGCTGCCTAGAGAAGAGGTAGAAGCTACATCCCTGGAGACACTCAAAGTCAGACTGGATGGGTCTTGAGGCAATCTGGTCTAGTTAGAGATGTCCCTGCTTGTTGTAGTGGGGTTGGACTAGATGACCTTTGGAGGTCCCTTCCAGCAGCACATTCTGTGATTCTATGTGCCCAGAAGACATTGACAAAACAGCATAACTTCTCATAGACAGCAATACTATGGCAGTTTGGGTCATCTGAGAATTTGTCCCAACTAGAAGAGTAGAAAAATTTAGTATACTTACTAGATAACTCCACAGAGTTGTCAGCTCTACTAACTGTACACAGACTTCAGTGTGTAATTTGCACAAGTTGATCCAAAGTTTGTATTTTGCTTTCCTCCAGTTACAGGTGACTTCATAAACCTCCAGCTGCACAAGAAAAATTTCACTTCAAACACATATCAATGTGTTTTCTGGAGCTAAGGGAAAGCTATTCTAATCTTAGGGAGGTTTTATACTGCAATATTTTGAATAAGCTATAATATGATTTAATAAAGTGTTACTGTCTTTAAAACAATATTAATTCAACTCCTCCTCTTTAGACAGGCAACTCTTTTTATCCTATAACAGTGCGTATGGTACTTAGTAAGAGTTTGGTATCAATCTTGTCCTAGCTGAGATGCTGGACTTGAGATCTTTTTAGTATAAGAAGCATTTAAACAATTGCTGTTGTCACTTGAAATAGGAGATAAGTCCCAGAGAGTCATATCTGTATAATGAAGTAACAACTTGATCTGTCAGACACCATGAAGTAACCTGCAAGTGAGTCAGCTGAGGAAAGAACAGTAGATCTTTTTGCTCTGTGATGCTAGACCATATGTGATATATTCATAATAATATTCTTCATTTCATTTACACCTATAATACATTTCAATGCTTTTTAAAAATGCAATGTTTGATCATGTGAGTTTTTAAGGAAAAGACTGCATACTTAAACAAGGTCATACAGAATATAAATCAATTCTAGAATGCATTGGGTTGGAAGAGACTTCCAAAGTCATCTACAATGATCAGGGCCATCTCTAACTAGAACAGATTTCTCAGAGCCACATCCAGCCTGACCTTGAGTGTCTCCAGAGATGGGGCCTCCATCAACTCTGTAGGCAGCCTGTTCCAGGGATCTACTACCATTAGACTAAAGAACTTTCTCCTCATGTCCAGCCTAAGTCTGCCCTTTTCAAGCTTCAAACTATTGTTAATTATGTAGACCAAAGAGGAATAAAGTTGTGTTGATTAGGATGGGGAGAAAGAGGTCATTAACTATGGCTTTAGACTGCACATGTCTGTGCAGTGGCTTTAATGATATTAACTGTTTTCTATTAATTCTGTTAGTCCAATGGAAAAGGATTCTACATCTGCTCCAGGCTGGTCATAAATATTATGCAGTCCAGTAACTATCGTACCTTTGCTACCATAAACAAGGCACATCAGAGCATCAGAGGTGCCCTGGCTGAATATTTATAATTACCAAAGTTCCCAACTACAGGACAGCTGCCACTCCTGTAGAAGCAAGGAGATACTTCTAAAGCCGTCTAGTGAATGGATAAATCGATGTTCGCAGGAAAGTGAATTACAAGGACCTCATCTTTTTTTGCTGTCACAGTAATTTTGCACTTTGAGTGTGTGAGGATTTGCTAATGTAAAAGCTATTGGGGAAGATATAGAGTGATTTTCTTCTAGCACTGCCTTTAAAAGTAGCACTAATCGTTGCATTTCTAATTAAAGCTTTCCTTCAAATATGACTGCTTTTACTCTTCTCTTGAAGAGAAGATTTTTGTCCCTTACTGACATTCAATCAGAGCTAATCAACTTAAAAGAATAAAGATAATTTTTCTAATTGCCCAATCAGTGACCTCAGCCCACATACCTTTTGATCTATTCATCATCACTAATATTGATGATTCTGCAGGTCAGAATATTTTTTCCCTTATACTTTCACAACTGTCTAGTTTTCGTAATTTTCCTCTGCATTGTTGCTCATGTATTGCTTAGGAATACACCTTTAGGAATAAGTCTGTTGGTACTACATTTGTGTACTTGCACTTTAGTACAAATTTCTCGTAAGATTAAACTTACCTTAAATTTAATTGGGAAAAGAATGGGGAAACAAATTACATATTTTTACAGTTTACGTCTTATTACATGTTTTACACCTGCTTCTCCTGAAGCAGAGTAAGATGTTGCACCAGGAAACTACTGCTGCTATAAACTGGACATTTCTGTAGTTCATTTGTTTGTTCCTTGGGAGCTCTTAGGATGACAGACTTAACTACGGACAGCGTCCATCGAGGGTCCTAGCTGACACTATTCAGGCAAAACAAATGTAGGTAGTGCCACTGTGCATATCCAAATTAACCCTGAGAGCTGTGACAGCTGTTCTGAGCTGGCAGGGAAAAGATCAGAACGATCCTAAATGAGTGTATTTCATTTCTTTCTAGCCCACTCTGAGAAGGGCAAGGGCAAACGTTTTCATATAGTCTTTGTAAACCTCTTTGAACTTAAGGAACGTGAAGTTATCCAAGCTTCTACATAAAATGATACCCTTCAAGCAAGTAATGCCGGAATTCTACCCTTCTACTTTCTTCTTCTGCTACATGCGAAAGCAAGGCTTATTCTTCCAATATCCTGTATGAGAAGTGCAGCCTCTTCTGATCACAGAGAAGGCACGTATTTTTGCCAGCATTTTCCTTCTTCTTTCCAGTTAGTGTTATCTTGACTCCCTTCTGTCTTTCTGATAATGCATGGATAACACATGGAGTGAATGCTGACTTCTGAATTAAAATGGCTGTGCTGAACTTCGCTATGCAAAAGCGCGAGAGTACTTCAGCTGCAGTTTCCTGTCCTTCCTGTTACCCTACCTTTGTGAAACTCGGCTCTTGTGGAGGTGGTATTAGATGTCTGAAAGTGATTTTAGTGAAGGTAGGCTTTTGCCACCTAAAAATTAGAGCCTTTGTGGGGAGTAGGATGAATATTCTGGTATGAATAGAAAGTGCGTACAATCCTAATCTGAGCTGAACTTCTATTCCTCTTCAATGTTCGGTACACATATCTGCTGATGTGTGCCTGTGTGCTCTGAATGTCTCCTCTGATGTATTTTACTTGTCACTTTCAGAAATAAAACTTTTCTGAACATGACTTGTGCATTAAAGCACTTTCAGAAGATAAGGGACTTCAGTTAGGGCAGTGATGCTTGAGCGCAAGCAAGTAGATAACTCCTAGTTATTTCCTAGATGAATGCACTAGGAAAGGGAACTGTTAGAAGGGCAGGAATCTTAAGATGGAATTACATAGTGACAGACAAATTATGGAAGGTATTTTTTTCTCTTAAGAATAAAAAGGTGTGAATCTCAGATTTTGCCTAGCACACCCAACTAAAACTTAGGCAAGTGACAAGGAATATAATGTGGATCTTAACAGTGCTTGCAGGGAAACTACCCGTAAAATCTCCAGGAGTTCCTGCAAAATCAGGTGACAATGAAGACTTGAAAGGATGACTTGGAACAGCTCCTGAAAACTCCTGTGCTCAGACCTGAGCAAAAAGGCAGAAGTTAACGCAGGAAGTTTTTTTGCCAGGAGAACAGAGTTTGCCACTGCATGAAGTTAAAGGCTTCAAGGTGAACCTAGTTTTTGGCTTGTTTGTTTCTTTTTAAGACATGGTCAAGTAAGGTCTGGTAATGTATGCATCATTTTTGAGAGTATTTAAACAGGCAAGAAATAATCCATACTCTTTTTAGAAACTATAACCACCAGCATGAACCACCTCTGAAGGACCAGGCTTGGGGAGTAGAACTCCAAGTACCACACAGCTAGCGAATGGAGATGTTCTGGCCCTTGTGGGATGGAAGCCATGGGAACAGATCGCGGAGACTTAGATGGAAAGTTGCAGCTAGCGAAGCAACTGAACACTGAAGAAAGTCTGGACCACGAGAGCACAACCAAGGATATGAAACCAAGGACTTAGCAAATCTTACAACATCGTAAGACCTAGATGTTATGTTAGGGACATTGTGTGGCCAGAACAGAGTCGGCTTCTTTGTACAGTAACAGATTTTAGACCAATAGGATGTTCTGAATAGCTGTCCTAACCACACATGGACAGACTTAAGAACCAGTGAGCTTGGAGCACGCTGTTAGCATAATTCTATATAAACTAATGTTTGAACCCAATAAAGCGACATTTGCTTGCATCCAGCTGGGTCTTGTCTCCAATCGCGGCACACCTCCACCTCAGAAAATGGAGCAGAGGTTAAATACTTCATGCACTGTGATTGTGCTATGGCTTCACATTCCTGGTAGATTTGGCAAAACAAGCAATTACGGTTATAAACAGAGGAGCTCTTCCCATGGAGGAATGTACCCAGAAAGAGTGACCTGTTGGATAACCAATGCCCAAACCTGAGCTGGGTGAAAACTTAAGAAATATCAGACATTTGTAACAGTGTCCCAGTAGTGATGGGATCACTGGGAGAGATACCTGTGCCAACAGAGAGCACTCCTCCCCCAGTCTCTCAGGAATTTGATGTCTCATTTTTTGCCTTAATGGATGAGGATCCTTTTTTTATACATACATATGAAATTATACCTAATTTTGGAATTTTTCTCTATGTTAGACCTACACATTAGGGTTCCTCTAGATTAAAGTAAGTGTCACGGTTTAGCACCAGGTTAGCCCACAAAATTATATTCTGCCCAACCATGCAGAAGAAAATGTCCTCCCAGCCCCCAGGTTGGGGGAGAAAAGAGGTAAAGTGAACACACGTCTGGAAACTGGAAATTGAAATACTAAACTTCATTAAACTTTATTAAAGACTTCATTAAATAGAAAAAAAAAAAAAAAAAGGAAAAGGGTAAAAGAAAAAAAAAAAGCGTGTTCTTCCTCACTCAAGTCCACCCCTCCCCCTGCCCAGATTCATGACAAATTAGTAACCCCTAATTCCTAACAAATGCTAAAAGCTG
>JAOXOE010000256.1:55984231-56047842 GCA_028565055.1 Phoeniculus purpureus
CTCAATGTCATCTAGTGATAGGACAAGGGGCAATGGGTGTAAGCTGGAACATAGGAGGTTCCATATAAATATGAGAATGAACTTCTTTACTGTGAGGGTGGCGGAGCACTGAAACAGGCTGCCCAAAGAGGTTGTGGAGTCCCCTTTTCTGTAGACGTTTAAAATCCACCTGGAGGTGTTCCTGCGCTACTTGGTCTAGGTGATCCTGCTGTGGCAGGGGGATTGGGCTGGGTGATCTTTCAAGGTCCCTTCCAATCACTAGTATTCTGTGATTAAATTTTGGTAAGAAATTTCTCACTATAACTGGCTGGGTCACTGGAACAGGTTGCTCAGGGGGGGTTGTGTGCATAGGCCCCCAGAGGTGTTCAAGAAGAGGTTACATGGGGCCCTGGGCAGCTTGACCTAGTGGGATGTGTCCCTGCCTATGGCAATAAGGTTTGACTCAGGTAATCTCTGAGTTCCCCTGCAACCTAAGACATTCTATGATTCCGTGATTCTTCCTTTCAGCTGTGAACCAGCCCAACTGGAATACAGAAGTAGCCATAAAATACATGTGTTTCTAATTTTTAACGTATTAACTGCATAAATAACAAAGATTTAGATTTCACCATCACTTCTCACGATATTTTCAGCTCTGAAAGGCCAGTTAGACAACAGGCAGCAAAGAAATATCATCTTGATATTAAAAGCAATATGATTTCTATTTATCATAGTAATGTGGGGGAAATGTCAGTCATGTCTCCTTTTTTCCTATATAAATTCCATTTTACTTGCTATAATGAGGTCCAGACTATTGATAACTATGTTGGGCTGATCTCCAGTAAGTTGCTAAAATGCACTTTAAAATTATTCAAATAGACACTGAATAGGGCTCCTTTAGAAAACCATTCATATGGAAGAATCTCACCCATGAAGAAGACACTCAGGCAAGTGCTTCTTCTTGGATGTATGCTGTACAACAATGAAATAAAAGTGATGGTTGAAAATTAGCATTCCAGTATTTATTTCTAGTGAAAAGCACGCAGCATTGTTCAGCAACAGAAATGGACAAGCAATTAATTTAACATGTGCAGGAGAACAATGTTTTCTAGTTAACATAGACATATAAACTGTTCCCTAAGATTTCAATTTCATTACAAAAATGTTCGTAGCCATAGCCAAATTTTGTAAAATATTCAGTTCACAAACCAGACACTTAACAGAAAAAAGCTACATTGGTTTGCAACCTTGCTTGTCTTTCTAAGTTCTGACAATAAAACTTGCAGTGCTCACATATTTAGGAAACCAATGACTGGAAGTCTGTTCTTGGGTCCCGGACTTCTCACATGTATTATCTCTCTCTTATTTCCATAATTAAAAGAGAGAGAAATATTAACTTGCCCAGTAGGAGATCTCAATGCCTGTTTCTCAGGTATCTCAGACTTTAGTATTTGAAAAAAGCAAAACTCATAAATAAGTGGCTAGGGAAAAATAATTATACATAATTTATTTTCTAAATCGTCTACTGCTAAGTAAATAAGCAAAGCTTTCAACAGCATCAGCAAGGATTTCAGATGGACAAGGGCATAAAATACTATATAAAGTTCCACTGCAGTCAGTTCAGTGCTCGTATCTTCTCCATGCCTGGAAAGATCAGGAATATTCTGAAGCCAGTTCTTTACCTGCCTCTGAATAAGTTGCTACATGGTATAAGTAGAAAAATTATAATTTGGAAAAAAATAAGAAATTAAATTCACAATCTCATGGAAAATCTTACTTATGTTAGAACTCTTCATATATTTTTACATATTCTCAGTGAACACTATTCATAGTTTGTTGTATTCACCTTACATTTCCTTCTTATGAAAAAGTTGGATTGTCTCAAGGAAGCTTGCATGGATTTCAATATTTGTGCAAACTAATGTTCCTATTCTAGTTATCATGATATAGAGACTACTGATCCAGTATGACCTTATATACTGGATTTTTGAACATTCTTAACCATTGCTATCTGTTGGTAAGCTGATCGGATACAAAATCCTATAATATTAGAATTACCATCAAGGTTGGAAAAGATCTTCAAGATCATGATGTACAACCGTCAGTCCTACAAACTCCACGTCTCCCCTTTTTTGAAGACCTCTAGAGACAATGCCTCCATCACCTCCCTGGGCAGCCTGTTCTAATGCCTCATCACTCTGTCTGTGAAGAAATTTTGCATAATATTCAACCTGAACACCCCCTGGTGCCACTTGAGGACATTTAGTCTTCTATCGCTAGTCACTAGTGAGAAGAGGCCAGCCCCTGCCTCACTACATCCTCCTTTCAGGTAGTTGTAGAGACTAATAGGTCTCCCTTCAACCTCCTCTTTTTTGGGCTGAACAACCCTAGCTCCTTCAGCCTTTTCTTGTAAGACATCTTCTCCAGATCCCTAATCAGACAAGTTGCCCTTCTCTGCACCCTCTCCAGTATCTTGATGTCCTTCCTATACTGTACTGTCCAGAACTGCACACAGTACTTCAGGTGAGGCCCCACCAGGGCAAAGTATCGTGGCAGGATCACCTCCTTGGTCCTGCCGACCACACTATTTCTGATGCAGTCCAGGATGCCATTGGCCTTCTTGGCCACTTTGACACTGTCAGCTCATGTTTGGTCAGCTGTCAATCAACACCCCCAGGTCCCTCTCTGCTGGGCAATTTTCCAGCCACTCCTCCCCTGGCCTGTAGCACTGCTGGAGGTTATTGTGGACAAATTGAGGGACCTGACGTTTGGCCTTATTGTACCTCATACAATTGTCCTTGGCCCTTCCAGATCTCTTTGCAAAGCCATCCTGCCCTCCAGCAGATCAATATTCCCACTCAACCTAATCTGCAAACTTACCAAGGGTGCACCCTTTCCCCTTGACAAAATCACAAATAAAGATGCTAAATAGAAGCAGCCCCAGCACTGAGCTCTGGGGAACACCACTCATGACCAGATGCTAACTGGATTTAACTGCATTCGACACAACTCTTTGGACCTGGCCATTTTCAATCCATGAAGCGTATGCACATTCAAGTCATGAGCAGCCAGCATCTCTAGAAGAATGCTGTGGGAAATGCTGTGAAAGTCCTTGCTAAAATCAAGGTGCACTATATCCACACCCCTTCCATTGTCCAATAAGCTGGTCACCCTGCCATAGAAGGAAATCAGGTTAGTTAAAGAGGATCTACCCTTCATGAACCCCTGGTTGTTCTGCACGTACCACATACAAGTACACATGATGATCTGTTCCATCAGCTTCCCGTAATTTCCCAGATTACCCTTCTATTCCTACTTATTTAAAAGGGGTTGTATTGGCTGATTTCCAATGTGCTGGTACCTCCCCAGTCAGTCAGCACTGCTGGTAAATGCTAGAAAGTGACCTGACGAGCACCCCTGTCAGATCTTTCCTCTCTCTTGGGTGCATTCCACCCAACCTGATAGATATCTGCACATCTACATGGTGTATCAGGTCACTGATCATCTCCTCCTGGATAGTCAGGGGATCATTCTGCTCCTGCTCCCTGTCCCCTAGGTTAGGGAGTTGTATTCCCTCAACATAACTGGTTCTGTTACTAATGACTGAGGCAAAGAAGTCATTAAGCTTACCAATCTTTTCCTCATGATGAAAATTTCATCTTTGAGATGAAATTAGCCAATATGCTAATTTCATTTAATTTAATCATTTAATGTGCTAATGGGCTGAAACAAAAGCAAAACAAAACCTACTTATAAATCATGGGAAAAACCAAAAACTAAATTGATTTTGGGGAGAAACACAAGACGACACATCTAATTCACCCTAGATAAAAATACCAACAGAAAGACATAAAGAGATTAGCCACATGTTCTTATATAACTGGGCCAAACTGCTGCCTCGTTTTCTTCAAAAAGAAGAGGCTCCCAGCCGTTCTTTTTCTTTGTGGATTCATGGACACTATTCGGTCCATGCATAATCCTCTCAGCACCTGTAGGTATTTTAAAGTCCCATTCTCTGTTCCACATTCTTCCAAGTCAGTCCTCCACTTCCAATTCAGCAAATCATGGATTTCAGATGAAGCCTTTCCTCTGCCAATCTCTGAGATTCCACTCTCTCTTTCCATTCATCATGTTCCTAGGGCAAAATGGCTCTGTGCCTAGCCCAATGTCATTTCCAAAGCAGGAAACCAGAAACAGGAAATTCCAAACCACTTGAACCTGTTTGCAGAGTTGCAGAAATTTCACAAGTTGCAACAGCTACTTCCCAATGCCTCAGACAAGAAACCCACTCAAACTCAAACCAGAACATCCATTTTCACTGTATATGTGCACATACAACTGCTGTCAGAATTGCATGCAATAAGGGAACAAGTTTATTATGTCCACAGAACATAATAAATGTTCCATGCCAATGTATCTTGTTTTGTTCTTAAATAAAAAGCTGTTACTATGTTCAGATCTAGTGCTGTTGCCCTCTCTCCCTCCCTGTTTTCTTTTTATCTATTATAATTTTTATAGAGAAACTAGTATCTGGAGGTTTTTGCATTAGGTATGGTTTGGTTTGGGTTTTTGTTTATCTTTTCAGGTTATGAATGATGTGTGACTCAAACAGATTTCCCTCTTTTTTAACGTGTATATTAAAAAAAGCTGGCCAGGCATGTAAAAACCCAGATACCGAGATTTCATCTGCCTGATAACCTACTCCTGTGGAGTAATAATGGCAGCAGCCATAATGTCTAAGTGAGGCAGCAGTTCAGAAATATTTGTTCAAACTTCACATTTTAAATAATGAAAGTTCTTGCTGAAGTTTTGAACTGAGCTTTTCTTGCTACTTCTGCTTTCTTAAGAGTTCATTTGGATAATGAAATAATGTTATCCATTGAGAAAAAAGTAAAAGGGATAATTAATTAAACTCATAAATTTGTTGTTTGGGTTTTTTTTCACATGCCCTCATTTATGACATTGGTACACAGGAATACATGTTATGCAGCTTACAGAGTTAATCATCAGAATTCTGTGTTTCCTGAGCAAAAAGGTGTGATATGAAAAAGAAACGCTATGCTTTCAGGGTGAAAAGATGTCACATTAAAAGAAAGAATCTCTTGTTATATTCAAAATGTGTGAACTCTAATACAGTCTTTGTACACTGTGGTTTTGGACAGTCATAAGGTCTCTGTGAGAATGGGATGTTTACAAAGATATTTGTCCACCTACACTGTCACACACACATACACATGAGAGAGAGAGAGAGAGAGAGGGATAAATACATATACACGTATGTATGCATCTTTCTGCCAATGACTGCAAGGAAAGTTTTAATTCCCACTACATAATGGTCCATTTGCCTGGAGTGTTTCAGAATGGTTCAATAATCACTAGCCATGTGTGCAGTTTGTTGAATTATTTAAGCTTATTTCCACAGGGAGAAAGGCAGGGAGGAAGGCAACTGATTCAATGCAAATGAAAAGCTTTTGAAGCTCCCTATGGTGAAGATGTGATTACAGTCAGACAGTTAATAACCTAGACTTAGAAAAATCTGAAGGTTTTAAAACTGTCTGGCCAGTCTGTAAATGAGGTTTTTCCACACTATTGACCAACTGCCATGCATTGTAATGTTTTCAGATTTGTTTGCAGTTTGAGAGGACCCACAAATGAGAAAAAGACCTCTATGCTTCAGGACTAGGAAGAGTCATTGGTAAATCTCAATGGTTTTCTTCTGGATTTGTGCTAAAGTCTTCAGTCTTCAATCACGTACTTTCTTCTAAAATCTTCAGAGATTATGCTGGGCTACCCAGCTCTAGGCTTTGTAGGAAGAAGTTGGGTTATGACATGGTTTATCTCTAGGGTTGGCAAGACAGTTTTTCCTTCCCTCACTATGCTTCTCCTCTCCTGCTACTTGCCTCTAGCTAGCTCCATTGTCTGATACTCTTATTTACTTGATGTCTTTGAACAATTGAGAGTGGACAAACACCCCTCCAAACACAGTTCTAACTCTAAAAGCATGTAAGCAGCTCTGAAATTTTCATAGTCCCTCGGAAACAATTAAAGGTGTATGTACAATCTACGTATGCTACGTGGTAGCTGTTTCAAAGCTGTTTCAAATGGATGATGTTAGCCATACACAAATAACTGTCCCTATTGATGGGCATCCCAGTGAAATTATGCCACTGTAGAATGAATCTCATCTCCAATGAGCTCCATTATAAATCATCTGTCTTGATCATCTTGTCCTATGTGCAGCCATGTGGAAATGCATAAACACTCACCATCTGCTCAAAATGGTAGGAAGAAGTACAAAATACTGTCCATCCCAATGCTTCCTCCCATGCAAACAATGCCATGATTGTGTGTGCTGCACAGGATGCTAAGGATGTGCTGTCATGAGAAAGAGGGTTGGCATTTCCTTTGAGAAATGCAGTGTGCTCACAGGAGCCTGACCAATCTAAGGTCTTACAGCATTCAGAAAGCCCAGAGTTAAAGCAGCTATAGGCATCTTTAAATTGTGTGCCAGACATGTGGCAGCCAAGTAACATAACCAATATCAACAGACGGATGTACCTGCAGCGAATAATTTCCACATCCTGCCCTCCAGAACTGACCTTTGTAGGATTCCCTCAGTGACAAATTGGTGGCTGATATGGTTATACTTCTTGCTTCTGTTTCCCCTTGAACCAGCTGAGAGGCACCCGGTCTCCTTAAAGGTGACTGCAGGCATGGTGCTGTGGTTCTGTCTCCCAGACGATGGGGTGTGCTGTTTCTCTATGCCATGGATGAAAAGGAATATGCAATTTCCTTTAAATAATATTTTTTTTTTTCCCCAGTTTTGGCCAAATTTACCAACCAAGTTACTTGTCTTAAACCCCACTTAGCCACTGGTATTTCGCTCACTGATTGAGGAGGGATAAATTGCTGTCATTAATGTTAAAAATACAGTCATATTTTTTTGAGCTAAACCAGATAATTTTCTTCTTGCTCTCTTTGTTTATCCTCTGTCTGAACACAGAAGTTAGCATAAAGCAGAAATACAGCGCTAAAATCAAGAACCTGAAAGGATACCCGAATTATACTACATTTTTCCAAACGCCACATTTTCACTTTTTTACTTTCTGTGCAATGTTCAGCTTTGCCGCTTTTATTTTCACTGGTTTTCTCACCCTTTTGATGTGAAGCAGATTATTCTTGTATTTTTCTCACAACAGAAGTAAAACGTCAAACCAGCTCTGAGGTCTTATCAATCTCCTGTGACTGTTGGTCAGTTCCCAAGGGAGCTTCAACCTAGTTTCCAAATGTGTATTTCCAACACAAACTGGCCATCATTTGCTATCTCTCTTTGAAACAAGTCAGTAAGGATATCATTCATCTTTTCAATCAATTTTAATTTGGGGGAAGGAGTTATGTCTGTTGATAAAATTAGAATCAAATTTGAATCCTCTCAGGGAATGTTTCCAAGTTAATAGAGTTTGGCAAAAGCAGCCAATCATTTACACTAAACATTTGGCATCAGTTGACAGAATGTGTATGGCTCATTCTCTGTGTCACTTTTCAGAGTCAAATAAATTTGCACTAGAACACCTCACATCCTGAGAAGAGGATGGTGAGAAACAAAGGAGATAAGGTTTCTACTTCTGGACACGTTAAAAAAAAAAATTAAATATGCATTATTAAGTGAATGAATGATGATTAGAAGACATTACATAGCAAAGTATTGGTGTGATTTGCTCATATAAGTATTTCTGCAAATTGGATTTGAAATGGTAACAATTCATGTACTCCGGCCCCTATTATTTTGTTTATGTGCCTCTGGATATTAAAAAAATGCATGGTAACGTACATACCTGGGAAAAAAAAGTCACATTGTAATTCCACAGTGAGGTTCATCATATTTGATGACTTTTGAGTCTTAGAGAACTTGGCTGTACATGGCCCATTATCAGCAGTGAACGTCATCCTACCAGCTTCAAGTGGGTTAATAGTGTTATTAAAGCAAAATCCAAAACTTTAGGACAACACTTATTGGTGTCAACGGGGGCGAACATAGATAAGAAGACTGCGTTTTTCATTTGAAATTTGCATGCTGAGCCTTTCAAGTATGAAATATTAATGTACACAAGGATTACCAAAACAAAAATGGTTTCGTTAATGGTGAACAAATCCCAGAGTTGGTGTGGAACTGGCATTACCCGATGCTTTACAGAGAACAGAGTCAGCATGACCTGGAAAAATGAGACCAACTAAAAGAGGGAAGCTTGAATTCTATACACGCCACTCTTAAACTGGAAAATTTTTGTTTCCTCATTAAGCTGAGTTTTCATAGCATCCATATTTACTGAATTGTCTGAGGATTTTGCAGTTCTGTACAGTGCTACAAAATAACGTGCCACTTATTTTTAAAATAACCCAGCATTATATCTATAAGCTTGTGAAGAACTTTCCATGCTTTTTGAAGTGCTGTGTCTGAGAAGCTGTATGGTGTTGCTTCTTTCATAGACTATACTTGACATGATAAACTGGCTACTTGTATTAAGACAGTTATTAGATTCCAACATGCAAATTTCTGCAGCACCTTGTGAAAAGAGGACTGTTTATGTATGCAAGAAAGAGTCAAAAAAATACTATTTCTGTAGCATATCTTATTCAATAAGAGCTCTCTTTCTTTATTTCAGATTTATTTATATTACGATGTCATTTCTGAAATCTTATGTGCCTGACTAATCTTAGGGTTGCACTATTTTAGTACCATTTTGACAGCCCTACTGGTAATTCTACTAGTAGTGGAATATCTACAGTTGTTTCTACACAAGTTAAAGACAATATAAAATAAATAAATGTATAGCGTATACTTTGTAAATGAACTATACACGTATAAAATAAATCTAAACACATCAATGACAGGTCAAAACCCAGAAATGTGCAAGAATGCATATCTTTGACTGAAATCAGTTGGGAGTAATGAGGATCCGAACTTTTGGCTGCATCTATCTTGGGCAGTACCTAGTTAGGGTCTTGATTTTTGTTTAGGGTATTTGCTTGTTTGTTTGATGCTGCTTTTCTAATTTTCCTTTTTTTTTAAATTCTCCACAATTTGTTAAATATTAATTATATTTTAATACTGGGCGTGAAATCTTAATTGTGTATCCAATGTTTTCAACACTGCTGTGTTTTACTAATATAGGACATGTGAAGATCATAGTGGAGAGCATGATCATAAGCCTGACTTTTCCAAAGCAACTACAACACCTTTTTCTCCAGATGGGAAAAAAAAAAATATTTTCAGTTTCATAGTGAAATGACATGTGTTTTGAACTGAATCAAAAAATTTGTCCTTGAATCAAGGTGCAGGGATTCAGTCAGAATCAAGGTCTCCTGACGGATAAAACAAACATCCTCCGAGCTCGGACAAAGTTGGTGTTGAATGTACTGGTATTTCAAGCAGTGCATTAAGAAATACAATCTTTTAAGCAGGATGAAAACATGAGTGATTTCTAGATTGCAAGAATTGATAACATATCTATGCAGGTTTCTGTGCTTCGTAAAAGAAGAAATGAACGTATTAAGTCTTTTGGGAGCTATTTTAGTAACAGGCATAGCTGTCTGTGCTGTATTAAAAGCCCTGATTGTTGCCTTACTGAGAAAGGAAAGGGCAAGTCTGCAAAGCAACAAGGGATTCCAAGAGATTTTTATATTAGCCTGTAATTAAATAATAGTTCGTGTTGCCTTCTTCCACTGGGAATTACATCCTTTTCACCTTTCCTTTGCTAAAGCAGAGACATCCATTACGATGAGTAGCTACAACACTTGTCAGATCCAATCAGCTCCAAACAACTGAAGAGTAACCGACGTGTGCTCTCTTAAAGCATGGTTTCTTCTCCCCCAAAAGCCCACTGTCCTTTCACGTGCATGTAACAGTCAGAAGAGATCACATCACACAATGAAGAAAAACAGAAGCATATGGTACTAAGGGGCCTCTGCAGGAGATGTCTAAAATGCCAAGGCTCACACATAAACAAAATATATGCAAAAATATGTGTTCATATAGAATGCCAGATACGAGCAGATGACAAAAACAGCATACAGTGGCAAAATTTTGCAACCACTACAGTTACCTTTAAGTGGCTATTTTGGTTTTTATTGTTGTCTAAAGTCCTGTACAAAAAAATAGCAATCATAAGCACTTAAATATACATGACCTGTTACGAAGTTCACTTTTCCAGTATAATACCGAGACACCGATTCACACAACATTTTGCTCATGCCTGTAGTAAATTTCAACATGACAACTGAATTGCAAACTGTAAGTGACTACAGTGACAGATTTCTCTCTCTCATCCCACTGATATTAAATAGCGTATGTAGAAGCAGGGACATAGATTCACTACATATCCTTACCCAGTGTTTAATTCTTCCTATTTCTCTTTCTCAGGAGACACATGGCTTACTGCCTCTTCTAACCCAGATAACAGCGTTTTTTCAGCTGTATAACCTATTAAGCATTTTGCAAAGAAAATTAATGTGCTGAGGATTCTTTCCTCTCCCCCTTAATACTGTGTGCTCAAGAACTTGCAGTAACTCTGGAACACAGAGAAACATGAACCAAAAAATTGTTCTTTTGCTATATTACTACAAACAGAGGTAGCAGCTGCTTCAAGAGTACTGTGAACTGTGTCAACTGGTATAGCGTGTATAGAGCTTGATCTGTAAGACATAAATTGACTAAATGTTGTAAAATATTATTTGTTGGAGAAGAAAGTGCTTGTTTTTGTTTGTAATTCTGTCACAAAGCAGGTTTAAAAGAGAAAGGAAATGTACAAAGTTCACTAAAATAAATGTTCTATGATCTATAAAGTGAATTTTAAAGCATTTTTAGTGACACCATTAAGTGATGCTGTTCTTCAATTCCTATAAGAAGCCAAATAAATTAACAAATGGGTTGTGCAGCAGTGGTTTTAATTTCAGCAGAATCTGTGGTTTTCCTCATTTTATGGATATTCACATCCTGAAGAAATGCATCTTTGCAAGCGAAGGAAAAAAACCCCGTTTAGAACAAACACTGGGGAAGAACCTTGATTCACTCACTATCCTCTACCGCAAGATTTGATGAGAAACTGTGTCTCTGATGATAAAAGATATGTATTCAGTCTTATGTAGTAATAATCACTTCTCTAATTCAGGATTTTAAAAAATTATTGCTCTTTTAGCAACCATCTGTGTTGATTTGCAGAGATTAAATTTTTTCCACTTAAAAAATGGCACAGATCTGAATATTTTTAGATGGATTGAGACACCAATTGATTTTAATTTCCAGAAGATTCCTGCATTGCAAAGATACATTGGATGGTGTAAGATCATATTCTAATCTGAACTTTCATCAAAATACTCCAGTAGGGCCAGACTGATAAAAAGCAGCTGTCCCCATGTCACAAGTTATGCTGTGAAAACATCATTTGTAAAAAAAGGGAAGCCTGAATTCAGAACATTCTGCGTGCATTTGTCAGTTTGCTGAATTCATTTTGATACAATACACATTAGTACTGAAGGAATTCTTTAAGAAAAAAATAAAGCTGTGGAAGTATAATGCAAAACTATGCAATTTGAATGATTCCTTAATTCAAGTTGTCATTCAGCTCTGAAACTGTGCAACATTTATGTAAGAGACTGTTTTCAAATAGGGCAGGTATTTTTTTCTTTCATCTGACAGGTGGTGATGTCTTCTGGTTAGATTGTTCTTGATATAGAGGTTTATTTCTTATTTTCTATAAATATGGTCTTTTGACAAAAGTGGTAATTATATCCCCATCACCCATCGTTTCCCTGTTTTTATTCTCTTTTTAAAGGAATTTATTTTCAAAAAGGAAATGGATTTTCCTGAATGTAGGCAAGCCTAGAAATAGAATCCATATTATTATGGATGATATTCTTAAATATGTAGTGATATTGTTAGAGAAATCCAGAAAAACAATAAAACATATTAACTAAGGACTCTTTCCATTCAAACACCACAAAGCATGAGTAAGGGAGAGACCTGAAAAATCTGTCAGTATTTTCTAATAGGAAACTACCATACTAATGTAAATATCTACCAAGCATCACAGAGCTAGCTCCATCTTTCTTCTAATAATGTAGTTAAAACTTAAGATTTTACCTAAGGGATTTCCTTTTTTAACATTTGAAACAAAAATAAGAAACAATCTGATTGGGCTATTTGCCTGATTGATTGGGTAGTCAGCAGTATAAAAAGCACCTATTGGCACGGACACAACCTGATATTATTGCTGCCTTCTTGCATCTTCTGTTCCATTACCCTGCCTACTGTTTTCCCAGGTTTGGGCCACTCCTACAGGAAATAATCTACTTTTGGAGTGGTTATGTAAATCTATGCAGCAAAATTAGAAGTTGCATATGTAAAATGGAAACTAACACTTTGATTGACGAAGGTATTTTTATCACACTGTTGATGTCAAGTACTTATGAAATAAACCACAGTTGATTCACACCAGAACTTTTATCTGGTGAAGCATTCCATTTTTAAAATGGCTTTTTTTTTAGGATTACTATGACAGAGTTTTTTTTGCTGTGCAAGAAGGCTCTGCAAATTTTAAGAATGAAGGCTTTCATTAAAATAGCCAAACCCAGCTTCCCTGGTAACAAATAGCTTATGGCATCTCCAAAGGCATTATGTTTTTCTGTTTTTCTGAAAGAACCTAGTTCTTGTCACCTGGGGAACTGAAAACCATCGTAACTATTTTTTTAATCTTATTAGATAAAGTGCCTGGTGAGTGGGAAAGACTATGAGATCAAAGTAGACAGAAAGTTGTGCAAGGTATGAAAGTTTGTAAGTCTTCATTTTATGCCTTTGCTATCATAAAAACCAGAAGACCATAGATGCTGTGTGCTTAGGACCTCAGTATTATTTTTTAAATGTCTTTTACTTTATGGAAATTAAAATTGAAAATACCTTCTCTTTGTTAACAAAATCCTAGTTAACAAAATGGAGTATGTAAAGCAAGAACATTGAACATGGTACATTTAGAGGTATTGATGGAAAATTCTTTAGCCTTTAGAATCTCCACAAAGCAAAATTCTATGTGTTCAAATAGCCAGAGGCTAAGAAAATTAATAGATATGCAAAAATATTATTTTTATGATGCATGAAAGCTAAGAGGGGACGGGCGTGCAACAGCGCTTACTACTGTCCAGTACTAAATAAAAGGAGTTAGTAAGTCAAAAGGGAAGCTAAAATAAAACCGTGTTGTGACTTTAGGATACCCCATAACAATAACATATTCTGTCTTCCAAAAATCAAAATATTGGATATAGAGTAACACACAAATAATTTCTCTTTCCAACAGTATTCCTGATCAAAACTTGCTGTTTTGTAAAGGTACTGTACCTGAACACCAAGATAAGTGACACCTGTTAGACATTAATGAAATACTTGTGTAACACTGATATACATTACAAAAAGTGTTTGCTTGAGGTTCTAAATATTTGGTGTGGTTTTGCCTTGTATGTTTGTGTTTTTCAATTTTAAATCATGTTACATGCAATTCAATATGAAGCAGGGATGAGTTCTAGTAAAGAACTAAAATGTGGATCAAGAGTTAGCAGCTGCTAAACTACCTGCAAACTTAGATTTCATCAACACAGTAAAAGAGCTTTTTGTTTCACTACTAGTTGGCAAAAAAGCTCTAAAAAAATTACCATATAGCATTATATTTTTTTCCTAAAATCAAGCATGACACGTATCTGAAAGCTGCTAAGCATTAAGATGACTAAAATAGGGAATAGATTAAATTCACATAATCTATTTATAGGCCCTTGTCAATAAGAGAAACAGTGTAGAAAGGGAATACAGAATACCTGTCTCTGACTAGGTATTCCATCCTGTTGTTCATACAGAGGCTTTTACTCTGAAGCAAGTCTGCCATTTTCTTATCTATTTGGCAGTAGGTTCAGCTGATCATGCAAAGACTTTTTCATTAGTACACACACCTGGACTTCATTATTAGAAATTAGAATAATTAGAGCAGTGTCCTGCCATGTATCATAGTAATTTCTGCCTAAAGATGGGCAGTTAAGACACAGACCTGCAAATTTGACCCTCCTTAACATCTCTTCAGCCTGTGTCAGCCTGGCTGTTCTCTGATGGAAGCTACACAGCTGTGGCCATGTGAAAAGTGCTGACTGTCTTCATCCTGTACACAGCAAGTAATTTATCTGTATGCTGCTTCATTTCGCCAAGCCTGGGCCATTGCTCTCAGCGTCTCAGAAAGCTGAGTTCTGACAGACACCCCCATGGCTAAAGCACCTTTTTCCACTGCATACAAAGTAAGGCATTTCATATCCTACAAACTTGTAGATCCAATTTTTAAAAAGAAGAGGAAGAAATAAAAGCCTGATTATTTAAGGACGTACAAACTAAAGAATGATATATTCTAATTAATTATGTACAGATATTGTAGTTTTACACCATCTTTTCACTTGACAGATAAGTGATTGAAGACAGAAGACTTATTATACATTTTACATCCAGCCCATGAGTATTTGACTGATTCCATGGAGCAGGTTCAGGTCAGCTAAACCCTTTCCTTCAAAGCATCATCGGTGTCTCTGAGCATCATTGCAAGCTTATTCTGGCAATAAGCCAGGCTTCAAAAGCCTTTCACTGTGCAGCCACTGACTCACTAATGGGCAACTGCAGGCTTTCTGATTTTCCTTTCATTTCATGTGTTCATTTGACATAAATTTAATTAAGCTAAATCTGGTGTTAAAGCAAAAAGAGATAAAAGTGATATGTTGCAAACTAAAGAACTGTGAATTATATAGGGATCAAGATTTTTTTTTTTCTTTTTCTGTAAAATATTGTCAATTTCAGTAAGCTTACAACTTAAAGTCTGCAAAAAATGTACAGATATGCATTATTAAGAATAATGTGCATCCAGGGTTAGATGAAGGTCTCAGCCCTATATTCTCTGTAGTAAAACCTTTCAGAGAATTCTTGTACCTTCTTTTATACCCACACTTCAGGTAGTCACCTCTTCACAGGATATGAGACAAGTTTGCCCTTCTGCTAGCTATATATCCATAGTTGTTAGATAGCTCAAAAGCATACAACAGCAGAAACATGAAAAGATCACATATTAAATATAAAAAAATCATCATTTTTCAAAGGTCTCTTTTGGTTTTTACTTAAGGCTAAGGAGGGTGATAGTGGAAATGAAAAAGATCACGCTGTTAAAAAGGTTTCATTTAATTGCTTTGAATGTTGCTTTAGGAAACATCCAACTTTCTTCTTCTTCTCTTTAAAAGTCCATTTTTTTTTTAAATTAAAAGAAAATTCAGACTGGAAATATACTAATGCGAACTGAAAGGGTATTTGCAAGCTTCCCAGAGATGTGCTGAACCAATCATATTCAATGGGGCTCCAACTACTGTCATTTCATAGGAACTGTATATAAGTTCCTAGCGTTGAAAGAATTAGCACTGCAGGAAACAAGATAAACTGTGGAAGGGGGATCTAATGACCTATAAGTGATTTTTGCAAAGTTTCCTATTTGCTTGTGTGATATATAATCTGTGAGTGGATTATGCACGTGTAGGAAAAAATTTGGTGGTCAGGCTGATACAAACACGAGTTTATTTATCATAGACCAAGTTATCTGGGAAACTATAAAGTTTTGCTCTATAGATGACCATGGGTATCTTAATGTTTTCCAGGGAGTGTAGGTAGGTTTAGAACGGTAATTCCTACCACTAACAATGTAAATGCGCAGAGGACTGCTAATGTAAAGGAGAACACATTATGACTGACTGAATGAAAGTTCTTCCTGGCCACGCCTGTACTGAGAGTGGAGGTGGCTTTTTTCAATCTCCAGCTGCACCCTGACTGCTGCCTAGGGAAAGATGAAGGTACACTTCACCCTTTGGCAGTCCTTATTGATTGCAGGAGAAAATCTTCTGTATAGTCCACTGCTTGGGCAGTCAGAGATGATGAGAAAAAAATCATCAGAATATAGACAAAGGCTCTAAGGACAGGATTCTTTAACATCCTGTAATCCCGTATCTCTACTCTGAAGATCACATTCAGCTTTTTCATGAGAAGAAGGGAGCTTTGAAGAAAATAGTCAAACATTCTTATTTCAAAAGCTGACTTACATACTAGATGTATGATGTGAGCAAATCTGATAATACATGCAAGTTATATTGTTAGTGAAACCTACTATTATTTTATGATATTGGAGGTTTATCCAGGTGAAGCTGTTTTCATCACAAGGTGTTCAGCTTTTAGAATTTATTGACATAAACCCTTAAATAAACAGAGTACAAAAAACCATATGATAATCTGCATATTGTCTCATTTTCTTTCACCATCTGTTTTAGGCTGTCTTAGCAGAGTTAGGGAGAAACATTCTAAAATGCTTATGTTAATCCAGAAGTGCTGCACCTCCTTATCAGCATTAGCAGTCAGAGACCATCATTATCAGACAGCTTTGCTTGCTGTATTTGCTCCACAGAGAACATCAGTGCCAACCTGGAAAGCCTTCAGTGAAGTTCCCTTAAATGTCTTTGGTTAGACCTTTTTTCACCTCCGTGTACTCCTTCACAGTAGTAATTTTCTTAGAAAATTCTGGTAGAACTAGACTTTTAGAATGAAATGCATTAGTTGAGAAATAAGGGTTCTGAGTTTCCAAGACTCTGTAATGGATGGCTAATACATAAACCTTGTTACCTTCAGAGAGAAGGGTAAAAGTAAAAACTGTGATTACTGAGTTTAAGAGCAAGGGAAGATAATTTGAAGAAGAAAAAAAGGAAAGAAACACACAAAAGAGAAGGAATAGTAGGAGACAGTTGAGTTGAGAGTAAGTTAACATCACTAAGACACAATGGAATTCTGGAAACATTTCCTCAAAATAGCCAAAAACTGCAGATATCACCATTTTCTTCTAAATTCTATCAGTTTGTACATGGTGTTCGGTGGCAATATTCAGATCTGAAATTAATATTCACAGACAGTTTCATCTTTCAAAACCAGAAGTCGTCCTTGTATTCAGTAAGCATACTCCAAAGGTGTGTCTGCTTCTTCTGAACATCGAAAATCCCAAGGAATTTCTCGGAGGGAGGAGTACATAACGCTACTACTACTTTTTGTTCTTTACCAAAAATCTCAAAGTACAGAATAAGTAAAATTTAGTGCATAGATTAACTGCACATTCAGGTGTTCTATCTTTATTTGCCTTCATGACATGTAAGTAGCTCACAAAATGTAAAGGGGTCTTTAAGGGGTATAATAAAAGAGCGTTACTTCTCTGTTCTCTCCAGTGGAAAAAGCTGTGGCAGTGGATGCCAAGTGGATTTTTTTGACAAAAGACAACGTGTACTGCATAACAAGCGTAAAATATTATTATTGCTAGACAAAAGGCTTCTTTTTCCCAGTCTTTCCATTAGCAGTACTTTCAAATATGAAATATTTCACATTTTCAAAGTTTCTTCTCCAGCTGAACAGCCCAGATGTTCTGTGTCTTCTGCTTTTGTAATCAGAAGTGGAATTCAATAACAAGATGACTAAAACAGTTTGGCCAAAGACTAAGGAAGGGGTATCTTCTGTGAAAGCTCCTGCTCTGGCAGGGAGATCGGACTAGATGATCTGTTGAGGTCCCTTCCAATCCCTAATGTTCTGTGATATCAACTGCCCTTGTAAGCAAAACACAGAGACTATTTAGATCAAACTCACTGTCCCTGAATTTCAATATGTTCGTGACATTCTCACCTCCCCTTCAGCAGCAACACTGCAGCCGGTCTTCACCCATTGTGTTTATCCACAGCCTTTCAGTAAAACTCTTGCTCCTGTCCCTTGCCAGAAGGCACGATCTATTTTAAGGTGAAGTGGAGGTAGGAACTAGGGAGCTGTTACAGAACTGTGACATCGGTAGTGGGAAGCTAATGATTTATGGTAAAAACCAGACAAGAGATGCAGAGGAGCACCAGGAACTCTTAAGAGTTCTTCCAAAGACACACACCTATCAGTTACCTTAAACCTTCACCTAAAGTCAAAATGGGTTTTGTACCCAAGGGTTAACATGGCTCCATACAACATTTCTTGAGGAGTTTTCTGTAGACATTGAATTTGGCTTAAAGATGTACCCCTCAGAATTCACGTGGAATGAAAGCCAAGGATGTTATACAAAGCAGGGGAAATAACTGGTGTCAAAGGATTTTGAATCAAGAATTTGTTACCTCCTGGTCTAAAGTAGATTGTTTGCTTCCCAAAGGCACATTACTCTAGCCAGGTGGAAATATCTGTCATAAGGACTTTCATGGGAAAGAACTTCAAGACATTGCGAGATTGTGTATGTATGTGATTTTACTTTCAGAATCTTTTGTTGAAAAATGTATACTGTGATGCCTTCAAGAAGTTGGCCAAGCTTTAGGCAAGAAAGAGAGGAACGTTTACAGAAATGTGATAGAAAATTCATGTTTAAAATACTCATAACCCAGAATAAGTAAAGAACATATGCAGCAATCCCCTGAAGTTTCACAGATCACGCTGTTATTACTGTCTGTCTTTCTTGCTCTGTGGTGTAATCACTTGTCTTTAATTGGACTATGAAGATATCATGTCAAGAACTAAGTTTTCCTATATATGTTTGTACAGGACTTAGCACAGTAGGTTTTGATCCTGCATGGAACATTAATGAAATACTTCAGAGTAATCTGCATGCTATTTTCAGAACATTATATAGCCACCTGCAAAACTGGTCAGACAACGAACAGAAGTGAATAATTTATTTTAAGGAAAAAGTTCTAATTAATCAGATAAATTACGAGCAATTAATAATTTAAAAAATCTAACTGTAGGGAGCAATCTTTCACTTACAGGGGAGTGAACCAGACGAGGCAGGTTCTTTCCAATTTCTCCTCTCCTAGGAAAGAAAAAAAATTGTTGAAAGCCTGCGACAGTTGAGTATTTTTGCATAACCTCATCTAAAACCACAGCTTTCCTGAAGACAGAACGAGACATACGAGAAAAGGCACCATGTTGATTCCCAAGAGACTTGGAAAGTTGAAGCTGTGTTCAAGGACCTCTGGTGAGATGGGTTATTTGTGATACATTTAAGAGAAGTGGCAGTCAGATTGAGTTCTTGCCCTCTCACCTCACACTGTAGTTCCTGCAAGAAACTTTTTCCTCTAAAGCTAATCAAGCAATCAAAGCAATCAAACCTAAAGCTGTCACATGCACAAATACACAGCAGACCTTTCACATACACATGCTATTATTCTTGCACTTGTTTGATCATTATTTCACCATTTGTCTTCTCTGACTTGACAAAAAAAGAGACATTTTTAAATCTGTGTATGAGATTACTTCATAAACCGTTTTTTTCAAACAGCTTTTCAGCACATTTGTTTGATGAACATGAGCAAAAGCATGATCTACTCACAGATATTCTCTGAGCAGAAGGCTAAATTTTCTTAAGTGTATTATCTGCTACAAATTATTCACTTAGCTCTAGTTAGTCTCAAAATGCTGAGCTTCCCTGTATCTGGACCGAGAGCTGAACCCATCTGACAGATAAAGCAGTTGAACTGTGCTGATGAGCTCCAAGGAGAGCCAAACATCTGTCTCCATTTTGCTGTTGCTTGTTCCCGACAGACATTTATGCATTAAGTCTATTTATCAGACAACACTTTGTCTAAGCCAAGATATAGTCAGCCATCATAATAGGATATATCACTAATATGGGAATATGAATGATTTGATAAGATATCCATATCAGAATTACAAGCTTTGCCATTTGGCTTATCTTCAATACTCCCAGATATTTTTCATCATATATAAACAAGGTCTCTCATAAAAGTGATATATTCACAGCTATGAAAAAAATGCCTTCTCCTTTAGGGTTTCAAAAATTAGATAGTGTTGTCCTGTTCTTTAGTCCCAGACTTACTTTCATCCTGAGAGATATGCAAGTTGTTTCTTCACAAGCACAGAAGAACGCACTGTTCCTTGCATTCAGTGAATACCTTGTATAAAACAATGAACTTTTAAACATTGTACTAATGGAGGTACAGAAAATTATGCAGCAGTGTTGCCTTGCTCAGTCTCATTACGCATATAGTTTTTTATTTAATGTGTTTAACAGGAATGCTGAGGAAAACGGAGGTGCTTGAAGATGTCCCACTGTATATCTTTCTTTTCAGCAAACTCATGACACGATGCACTGTCTGGTGATGCGAGATTTACTCAGCTTGAAATAAGGTTCTGTTTCCAAGTCACAAGGATAGCTTAAAAACTCATTAATTGCAGTGAGACAGCGGACTGACAACAAGTATTTTTCATGACTGAGACTTCTATCTCCAGAATATTTAAGATTAAAAAACCCGTCTGTGAAAACTTTCACGATACTGAAAAGTTTCTGAGGACAAGTTTTATACCATCCTAGCAAAACCCTGCAATACATTGGTTCAAAGTCAATTTCTTGTATTCTTAAGCTAGAAAATTTAGTTTCCAGAAGACTAAATACTTTAGACTAACGAAAACGTCTGAGCTTCATGTGGGTAAAAATGGTGTGTGCTGAGCAGAACTTGATGATTCCCTCATGCGTGAATCTTTATGATATATTGATATACTGCATTAAGCGTATTAATTACACTTGTTACATAATTTACTGGGGGTTTTTTTCCACTTTAAGATCTCAGATTGATGTTAGGAAGACATATATAAACAAGTGTCAAGGAAGAAATAATGATACAGTAGGAAGAAACAAAATAAGAGATTAAAAAAATTTCAACCTAGAATTCCTTATTATAAGAATTAGTTTGGAGAAAAGTAACCTTACTGAAATGAACTGGAAAGAAATTGAAAGAAATAGTTTGTGCTTCTGTGAAATACTGGTAGCAAAAATTGTAAATCTGGAGGATAATAGTTAAAGATTGAGATGAGGGAAAGTAGGTAGATAAGGAAACAATGTGATGTAACACATTCCAGAAGCAATGAAAAGAACATACCCATTTTTAGTATGTAACTAGTCAATAAGTCAATTGTGACTGAATTCAGAAGAAATAAGTGAAATATCTGAAGAAAACTCAGAAAACACATAAATTGCAAATATCCTTATAAAGAGGACACTAAAGAATGTAGAATAATTGCAAGACAGTTAAATAAAACAGAAGAAAGGAAGTCTGTTTGCATTTTATATAGAAACTCAGTGAAATTAAAAAAAATAATCTGCAAGCAGAAAAATATATTACATTTAAAATAGCATTATAAACACACTACTAAAAATACGCTGTGGCATGTCTGTCTTCTTTATGTTAATACTACGTTTTGTGAAAGAAACATGTTTAACAATACCATTCAGAAGAGTCCAAGAGGTCTATTGCAGATATCTTGTAATGGAGATTTGAGATTACCCTGAAATAATTCTCAAATTATACTTTTAGAATCTACTAGAGACATTACTTTCACAATCTCTTACAGTTATGAACATGAATTTTTTTACAATTGATAAAGATCTAAGTTCTGTGAACAACTAAGCGTAACAGAGTCTTGTGATTAATAATGCAAAGGTGCAGCCACTTTAAATTTTCCTTTGGTTGGCAACTCCTTCATTTTATCAGGTTTAAAGGCTTGGGAAAATTATACGTGGAGGTGAAAGACCAGAATGTATTGCGCATAAAAATTGCTGACGGAGCATTAAAACACACAGAAACAACACACACAAATTTTTTTTTCCTCCCCATCTTCTCACATTCCAAAATGTAGCTCAAATTTAAAATTCAATCTACAGGTATGTCCAATCACATATATTCAAATCAGTTTCACAGAATTGCTGCTAATATTGTCCCTGGGTATAAATGAAGGGGAAAAATATGTAGAGGAACAAAAGCACCATGAATACAGTATTCCTGCAAAAAATTATAGCTGAACATCAGGCATTACACCTTCAGGGCAATCTATGCATCTTTTTAACACAAACTCTCTCAGATGGGCTTGTCTAGAAACACTAAAAGCACTTGGGCTAGGAATGTCAGCATTAAAAATACAGAAGTGGCTGGAAATGCTGTTGTATGTCAACCTTTATTTGTCCTTTAAACCAAGAAAAAAGAACAAATGTATGCCTGTAGGCCAAATGCAGAAGGTTTGGGGTTTTTTTTCTTCTCTCCCTCCAACTTATATGAGATTTGTACAATGAATTGTAATAGATGGTTCAGATGACAAAAATTACAGTTGTGTAGCCAAGAAAAATACCCATGGGGCTTTCTGCTTCCCTTGTGCCTAGCCTAAACTATCAGATCAGCCTTCTGGACTCAAATGCAACACTGTCAATAGGAATACATCATCTTTTTTGTGATGTAGAAGAGCTGTCGGTTGCAATTCCCATTATTCCAAGGCCAGGATTTTCCATTAGTGTAGCCACCTGCTGGGTTTCTCTACTCAGGTTTAATGGAGTCTGAATTTGAATTTATCACCATCTGTGGGAAGACAGGAAATGAGAGGAGCATCACTAATTCCTTTCTTCATTTACGAAGCATAAGCATAATCTTTACAAGGAAACAGGCAGAAGCAGCAGTGATCAGGGAGATTGAGAGAATATTTTAACTCATATTGACATCAGAGTTCCAGACCAAGAAAAATTCTGTCTGTTCCTCAGCCAATTCCAGCAACAAAAAGAATGTTTTACTTTTCTGTGTAGTGTTGTTCTAAAACATGAATACATGGGACACTATTCCATATTTGCTTTCAAGAAGATTTCTAAAAATTTAGTAATTTAGAGTATGAAAACAATAAAAAAATGAAAGGAAAGTGAGTAAGTTCTCAGAAGGAGTTTAGAGCACTAAATGATGATTTATTTTTTTTATTAATAACAAAAGAGCAAAATAAAAACCAATCAGTTTATACATGCTCTTCTTGTTCTCTCCTGCCCAAAACTGAAAATTTAAAATGAAGCACAGAAGAAGAAAAAATGGAAGCATTCAGTCTAAAAAGCAGTTCAGATCAAAGAAAGAATGATGGACTAAAAACACGGTAAAACTGTATTAATATGAGAAGCTGTATGATTTCATCAGGTGTAATTGAAAACATTTCCTGCTTAAATACAACAGTGAAGATTTTTGTGGAGCTTTCACGCTTTATTGCAGCTCTATTTGTAGTCACCAGTGAGTTATGAAACGCATTTCCAATCCACCTATTTGTATAATTTTGTTTTCATACCTATTGAGTTTGAAATCCGGATGCTTCTCCTGTTTAAACACAGAAATTTTGCTTTCCATTGGACAAAAAGGAAGCAGGTAATTTAAAATTGTGTATTCTTAAAAATCTTTTGTGATATCTGTTTACACTGGTCAAAGAGGTGCAGACATCCCCTCTGCAGTTATAAAAGTGATGCCATCAGTTCAGGCCTTTCTCATGAATTTTGCTCCACGCTTGTAACCTTTGGATTTACGACCTTGAACTTGTGAGGCTTTCTTTTCATGTGGATCAACAAATTAAGTTTGAGGAACTTAGATAAATTAAAGGAATGTTCTTTTTTGCAGTGAACAAAGAATTCCAAGGGAAAAAAACCCACATAAACATGTAAAGTTAAGCCCGAGTCTCCCAAAAAAATAATCATGAAAACTTTTCTCCTCTTCCTTTTATTCTCATTTTAAAGTACCTAATTTTCTCTTCTATCAACATTTTGTGCATTGTGCAGCAACAAAGCAAAAAAATCTTCAGGTTGTCTGCGTCTAGTGAAAATCATTTGACACTGAGACCATAATGATGCAGGGGATTAAACAGTCCTTCTGATTGCTTGATGAGTAAGCTGAGTGCTTATCTTGTTTAATTGTAATATTGATAGCTATGGATTTGTGATTTGTGTCTTGTCACACCAGCAAAAGTTGTAATCTCGCTGTGCTTTGCAGGAATAAATCTCTCATTCTTATGTGGTTTAGTAACACTACTTCCCTGGTTTTATCTACTGTGGAACCTAGGCTTTAGGGCATGCACGTTGCTGAAATGAGACCTTCATCATGAAATGTTACGAATTGCCTTTGACCACACGCATTTTGGTATTTGGTAACTAGTTTTAATTTATTTATTTATTACACTATTGTGGAACTATAAAGAGTCTGACATGGGTACAGACTACACTTAAATTACTTTGAAACATTTTTACTCAGCAATTTCTAAGCTTGTCAGATTCTTGCAGTTATCTTTCAGTCACTGGGAAAAGTTTTCATAAAAAAATATTAAGAAACTGTGCTACTGGGAATTAGAGATACGTTTTTGCAGAGAAAAGGCTAATGAAAGTCCTTCATACTAGATGTTTTCTTGTGTTTCTTTTTAAAGTTGAACTCTGTCGGAAGCTTTTGGTCTGACTTTATTTGCAGGAGATGCATGTTGATGCATATTTGTGTGTCCTAAACAGAGGAATCCCAGTGATATTCACTATCTTTGTAGCCCTAGATGTGAATGGTTTACCCCTCTGCTTTCCACAAAACCACTGTTTTATTAGTGAACTGTTTACTTTTCGAACTGTAAACTTTACGTTTACTTCTAAAACTGAAAGGATGATGAGGACAGAAGCATTATCAGTTAACTGGCTGGAAGAGTTTGCAACGTGTGTTGGACATCTTGCTCTTAACCATCAATGTATGAGGATGTGGTTTTTAATCTAGCACCTCCAAAAATCTGAAAACCTAGGAAAATTTTAAAGTATTGTGTACATTTGCCAGATTCAGAATCCGAGCCTGCACCTGATCTGCATGCCTAAACCTTAGAATTGCAGAAGGAAAACAAGTAACAGCAATCTAAACAAGTTGTTAACCATGGCTTGCCTGTTTTTCTATGATGTCACACATATGGTTATGGTTATTCATACTGAGGGTGGCAACTTTAGTGATTCAAGACTAACACAAGAAAATCTGTCAGCTCTAGTTAAATGAACATTGTTATTACCTCAGGTCAAGCAGATGGAGGGCAAACTTCCCTGTTGGATTCTGCTGCTCTTTAATTAATGTCCACATTTGTTACGTCAACATGATGCATCACGTTTAGTTTAAAGTTTTGATTTATTCCTAATGCAAATGTCTATAGAAATCAAATGTTTTACATGCTAGTAGTTGAGCTGGAAAATGGGGACCTGAAGTGGATGAAGATCCCTTTAGTTTCATTTTGGAAGAAAAGATAAATGTATTTAATAGTTTCTTAGTATTTCTTCCGTATTATTCTTCTTAGCATAAATGTTTAAGACATGTCAGAAGCTGTTTGTTTACTCATCAACAAGTCTTTTCAGTAAGGGAAGATATTTCTTCTCTATTTCTATACTGCTTTATTTATGATAGTGAAATAAATGTGTTAGGATAATTTTGCATTCAGTGAAATCTTTTGTATTGCTTTGTTCTGAAAAAAGAGGGGAAAAATAACCAAATTTTATCTTGCAGCATGCTTTCTTGGAAAATTCTTTCTCCATGCAAAAAACCCCATGAAAATAGCAAGAGAAAAAAGAAAAAAAAAATTAGTAATTACACCATTTTGCATGCACGAGCTTTTTACATTTAAGGAAAAAAAATAAATAAGCTGAACAAACACTTTATTTTATAATCCTAGGAAGAAAAAATAAATCTTTTGGCAGTTGATAAAATAGCCCGATGCCTTGTAGAAGCAGAAAATAAAACCTCTGCCGTGTAATGTTATTTTTCAAAAGTTGGCAGGTCTATATTTGCTCCCCAGAAAGCATTTTTTGCAACGCTTGCCAGCATTCAATATTGTAAAGAAGAGGTTTTCTGGCAACTATTCTGTTCAACTGTTCACTACTCCAATGATGCCTAGTCGTTACTGGGTGGTTTGGCAGGACTGAACTGCCTTCAGAAGGTTTGCCATGTTGGTAACCTATGGAAAGGGTTGATACCCTATTGGCTGCAGATGCTGTGCAGGAATATCATCATATTTTAGAACACAGTTTTGGACAGGCCTTTAGTGAGTATTGGGGAAGTGAAGCCATGGAAGTTTGTAGTGGCCTTTTTGCAAGCTGTCAGTGTCTCCTGCAAAATAAAAAGTTTTATCTCATGCAGAGACACATTTTTAACAGAAAAATGGCTTCACTTTACCACTTATTTTATCTTATTCTTTCTTCCCTTTATGCTCCTTCACTAAAAGAAAGGAAAACAAAGACAATTTTTGAGGGTTAGATATATTGGTCAAAATACACTAATTTGTACAGGTTACAGTAATATTTCTGCTCATATATAAATCAAGATTTTTTGAAAATACATATCAATATCAAGATTTAGTACAAATACACAGTTTCAAAAACATTAGCAATTCGAATGTTCATTATGGCTCTGCTCTAATGTGAAGCTTTTGTTTGTTTACATATGACCATAATATATGGCCATACATATGAAAAAGTAATATATTTTATTATTAAAACACTTTTCACTCACTTCTTATCTGAATTATTGTGCTCTGAAGATGCAGAATCTTTGCTGATCAGAAGGAGAATGATTTTTTTTGGAGAAAGCAAGAAAAAACTAATTTCAAATTTGCAAAACATATACTTGCCAGCTGAAAGATCTGCTACAGAAGCCTGATCAAAAACATGATTGCCTGATTGTATATAAAAGATGATGATATTCTACCTGAGATTTTTATTTTTGTGATTCTGCATGTTGACTTCTTTGAGGCTTCTGGAGGGAATCCAGCATAGAGCAACGAGGATGATGAAGGAAGTGGAACACCTCCCTCATGAGGAAAGGCTTAGGGAGCTGGATGTCTTTAGTTTGGAGGAGACTGAGGGATGACCTCATTAATGTCTATAAATATTTGAAGGGTGGGTGTCAGGAGGATGGAGCCAGGCTCTTCTCAATGTCATCTAGTGATATGACAAGGGGCAATGGGTGTAAGCTGGAACATAAGAGGTTCCATATAAATATCAGAAGGAATTGATTCACAGCGAGGGTGACGGAACACTGGAACAGGCTGCCCAGGGGTGTTGTGGAGTCTCCTTCTCTGGAGATGTTCAAAACCAATCTTGATATGTTCCTGTGTAACTTGGTCTAGGTGATCCTGCTGTGGCAGGGGGATTGGACTAGATGATCTTTTGAGGTCCCTTTCAATCCCTAATATTCTATGATTCTGTAATCACAGGATTTGTAGGAAAAGCATCGGACATAGTTTATCAGTATACCAATAACAAACTGCAAACTGTAATTCCAAGGTGTTTGGATGTACTTAAAAATTGACTCCTGTCTTTCTACAATCTAAATAAGGAGAGGAATTGCCCTACAACAAAATCCGCCATTACCATTTCTTTTTCCCATATTTCAGTGGTTGTGAAAAATGCTTTACCTACAATATTCTCCAATGGCTCTTTAAGAGATATGATAAGGCACTCTGGTATAAGGATTTTCTTGCCATTTCTTCTAGTAAGACACACAAAAAGGGACAGAACTACTATTCGTAACAAACCTATTTTCTTCCATTTGTTCCTGTCCTTAATTTATACTGTCAGCCTTTTTAATGTGGTCTGTTCCACAAACTCTTATTTATGCTGTTCACAGCTGGTTGTATGAGCCAAATACATCATCACTGTATGTCAGACACAGGGTCATTATTTTAACCTGATGTTTGACAAATTAAGGTTCCGGCATGTTTTGAATGTTGTAGCAGTCCTGATGTGGCTTGATTCAGAGAGTTACAGAGTCTGGCTAATTTCTAACTGTAACAGCATCCCAATGTCACTAGCTTCACCAAAAATTCATTCGCACACTGAAGAGGTGTTTAGATCAGTCTTCAATCATGAGCCTTAGATTTGGCTGAGTCAGGTAATGAGGAAATTAGCCTGTGCATCCAATTTGCCTAAATCAGTAAAGAAGGCACCACAACCAACTGCAACTGATTAAACTCATTCACTTCTTATCAATCAGCTACATAAATCAGAAGCTGCTCCCTGCCTGTTTTTTGTGAAGTGTATCAATGGTGCTGGCAGACAAACATCTTGAGGAGGCGATATCTGTAATTTGTCAGAGGTTGTGTAGGATTGTGCTGATCACCCGTCTCCAACTAGAAGGTTTGTTAAACTCAGCATTACTTCAAAGAAGCAGTCTATCTGTTTATTTAATGAGTCAATGCTCGGTGTCTTCCTTTCAGGATTTTTGTGTTATGCATTAAAGGAGATAAATCTTACACCGTTACTAATGTTATGGTCCAAGTCAGGATTAGTGATGTGTAGTGATGGTTCAATTTGATAAGCAACAAGCTGTGCACAGTATAACAGTGAAGGAGATAATAGCTGTTTCTAAGGTTTCCTTCTTCTAACTTTGCTTCTGTGAACAAAAAAATGTCTTCACCTGCTTACTGTGTGTTGGCAATGTGTGGGTTCTGTGGCAGAAATATGGATGAATTTCAATCTCCGTAGGCTTGCCAGTAAATGTATATGAAAAGCTCGTTTGCTCGTGTATCCGTACAGTCGTGGGTAAGGAGATGGTACGAGAGAAACTGTGAGATTCAAACCTTTTGCTGTTTTGCAGTTTTTATGGTAGTTGACTAACCTCAAACTTACAGATGTGGAGAACTGAGATGTTTGGACTCTTTTAATTATTTCCATAGGAGTGTTATTAATGTATTGTTTTCACCTCTGGTTTGTTTGGCAGCTGGCACTACAGCTTTTTAATCTGCATTTTATTTGGCAGGGAAATAAAAGCATTCTCTGGACAAAACTATTCTTGTCAGCATGTGGCAGGCAGAACTTTTGTGGTTCATGTCTCCTTCTTGTGAATTTATTCATAGCAGCAGTATATCATAAAATCGTAAGTTCTAGTTACTGCTCTAATATGTTTGTTAGAAAATATTTCAGAGGTTAAATGACCAGGCTATACTTCTACTTCTATCTTGCCCTCCTTTAAATGTAATAAGGACCATACATAATGATATTGGTAATTACTCTTTCGCCCTTTCCTTTATGTAGCCCTGTGTTTCTTAAATCATTTATCAGGAACCGTTTATTGTTTATGTCATAAGAGAAAGTTTTCAAAGGTTATTTAATTAATACTGCTTCTGAAACTGCTGGTGTAGAATTTCATTGTAATTAAGCTGAGTCTAGGCAAAAGTACAGATCTGAAGTACAACTGAATTTAATTTAAGGCAGCTTGGAATGGTCTGACTTAAGACTTGTGTATGTTAACAAAAGGTACCTGCTTACGGCGTTGTCTTTATTGTCTCTAATTTAGGTTGGTTTGTTTGTTTCCTTTTTAAACTTATGTGTACTTAGTGAAAATGGAAATTCTTAACTGTGAATGTTGCATGAAAATCATTAAATGTTTACTAAAAGCAAAATATATAGAAGCTAAACTGGTGTTGAATGTCAGCTATTAAGTCATTACTTTTTTATAGAAGCAAAATATAAGGAGAAAATTAGCTACTTGCGTCCAAATTCTTTTTGAATGGGCTGCCTGCTGAGCACTGCATCGATAAACTTTATACCAAGCAACTGCATTTGTTAGGGCTTTTTTAGAGACTTACTTTTAGTTTAATTTGTTCTTTCATCCCTACTACCAGAAAGCTGATTTAATACTGTTATTGAGGAGAATACTCTAATTACATCAAACTGTCTATAGACTGTGGGACATCTGTAGCTCTACCATGAGACATTTGAATTGGATGTTGGCTATCCATTTGGATGTTGGATATCTGAAAGTGCAGTATGATAAATATCTAAGGGCACAGATATCCAAAGAAATAATATGTACAAGTTATAATGCTACTAAAAGCTGTATCCTGTGATTTTTCTTCTTGTGCACTCATGAATTCAGTTTGAGGCAGATGGCAAACCAGTTCATGGAGCACAGAATATAATATCAAGTGATATTAGATTGAAATGTGCTCCTTGAAATGTGACTCTTCTCTTCCAGCTGTATTCTCCAGCTGCATGTAGGTTAATTCTGTATATCTACATAAGCTTCTCCTCTTGTGATCCAACCCAAGCAACTGATGAAAAATCCAGTTAGCTGCTGCTTCATTGAGATCAGAATTTGCTGCCAAAGCAAATGGGGGACCAGATCAATAGGGTCTGTGTTCAGGTATTGCTGTGGCTGAGCAGGAGACTGGCACTCCATGTCCATGGCATCACAAATGCAGAGGATGAAGGCCAGGCTGAAATGAACTTGGTAAGGTTTGTAAGTGAACCCTGATATGCAGCAATTCCACTCTCACTATTGGCAGGGATCAAACAGTGCAACAGCTTGCTCAGTGATGTTGTAGAGGCTTCATCCTTGACAATATCCAAAACTAGATTGATCCCAAGAAAATTGCTGTTAGCAAGGGGGTATTGGACCAGGCAGTCTAAGAATCCAGCCTCCTCATCTCAAGATGTTTAAAAATTCTCCATAGCTGGAAAGAAACACGAGATTTAAGTTCCGAGTGACCACGTGCTCCTATGTAACTGCTCTTGAATAGCAATCTTTCCATTCACATTCTATCTCACCTGTAATAAGTCCTCATTTTTCCAACCCACAATCCATAAATGTCTTCTATTCTATAAATCTACAGCAAAGGTCCACGTTGAGGCACACCTTTGTAATTTAAACTGTTTTACAAAAAATGCAATACATGGGCATTACAATGTGAGTTAACTAAAACTCTGGCTTTGTGTGTACCTACGTTTTTGAAAGTTTGCAATGTTCAGGAGTGTTTTTTTGCAAGATCCATATGAGTGTAGCAGCACCATGCAGACATATTCTTCCTCACGTCTCATTTCCATAAAATAGTGGTGCTGGAGAAATCTAAATCGGGTCGCAAGAAATCTTGACTGTGCTAATGTGCTCCTGCTGCCTTCATAGACCTCCCATTGACATCAGAGTGAGCTCCACATGCTGAGAGCGCAGAATGTCTGCACTAAGATCAGTCTCATAGATCTAAGAGAATTTTCCCTAACTATACATCACTGCACATTGGGGGCTGGTTTGCTTATACATTATAGATGACCTGTTTTCTGACAACTAAGCTTTTCACTCTGAAGTTAGCACTCAGTGCTTTTCACGTCTGTGTACTAAATGCAAATTTCCATTTGCTGTTTCCTCATTTGGGGAAGACTTATTTGTCTCCTTTTTTTGGAAGAGGAGAGAAAACAAAACCTTTAAGACCTAGCAGTTATTTTTCTTTGTACAGAGTATCTGTAGTACTTGTGTGATGCCTGTTCTGGGCACCAGTTTAGCAGTCAGGCAGTATAGGAGGTGTGTTGTAGTAATAAGAAATTTACTTCATCCTGCAAAACATGCTTGCACAATTTTGAAGTCTGGTATAATTCCAATCCAGCTTGTGTTATATTAAAGTTGTAATTTTCCCTGTTCTCCTGAGGAACTGATTTTAACCCCCTTACACTAGAATTTTCTACCCAAGTTAATTAGTAGCCAGATATGCCTGAGAAATTTGGCCCCAGAGGACAATCGTACTAAAACTAAAGCATACGAATGATTGAGAAATTACTGGAACAACTGAAGATGTTACAGTTTTTCAGTATCCCTTCATCTTTCTGGGTAACATCTGTTTTAATATGCAGATAATACACAGATGAAAGACTGAGCTGCAGTCAGCATCACAATATAGAAAAACAAGAGTTTTCTCTTTGTGGCAAGCAGTATGAGGACATAAGGGGCAAAATTATCATAGATTCATAGAATGTACTGGGTTGGAAGGGACCTCCAAAGGTCATCTAGTCCAACCTCCCTACAACAAGTAGGGCCATCTCTAAGTGGAACAGACTTCTCAGAGCCCCATCCAGCCTGACCCTGAATGTCTTCAGGGATGGGTCCTCCACCACCTCTATAGGCAACCTGTTTCAGGGATCCACCACCCACAGATTAAAGAGCTTTTTCCTCATGTCCAGCCTAAATCTACCCTTTTCTAGCTTAAAACCACTACCTCTTGTCCTTGACCCTGCTGCCTTTGTATTGCTAACTTCCCTGTGATGTTCTTTTTGTCTTTTGCTTTGACTCATGGAGAAAATACTACCTTGAGGGTGATAACTATCGTTAGCTGTCATTAAAAACAAAAACAAGAATTTGTTATAGATGCAAATGCTGACTTATGCTCAGTCAAACAGGTACTAATGGACTGTGTTCCTGTTGTGTAACTTTTAATGGAATTCCAGTGTCAGCAGTCAGGATGGTGCTGTGCTTCTAGGAAATCAGAAGGAGCAGAGAGAAGCCCTTGCTAGGTCAGCTAGAATCACAAACTGATAAAAAGACCTGTCTGCTGTGCGCCACCAGGTACTTTTACCTTTTCCTTAGGAATAGTCTAGTATGAATTTTGGCCATTTGAAATAAAGTGAAGCAGAACGTAACATGGGACTATTGGACAACTAATGTTTTTGAAGTAATGAGTTAGCCGTAGGATGCAGATGTAAGTTGGCCAGGAACAATAACTTCATAGTCTTAGGTTTGTAACTCTTGTTATCAAACAGTTGAAAACTATTCTAGAACCATTTTTTTCTCTTGAATTCAAGACAGAACTTGATTTGTGGCAGGCTGCTAGATGATCTCCAGGTTCTCCTCCAGATGCTCTGTAACATCACCGACACAAGGCTCTGCCTTCAACTGCTTTAAATTTTGCCATGCAAAAGCTGCACCTCACTTCACCAAAACAGTTGTTAAGCACTGGAACAAATTGCCTAGGGAACTGGTCTTCTTAAAGATCTTTTCCAACATAAACAATTTTATGATCTCGGATAGAGTCTATTAGATTTTAGCCAACAGTAATAAGGATTTCCTCTGTTTGTGGTTGCAAGTGCCCATTGTGGTGGACTTGCCTTCCATTAATGTTAGTGATCATTTTTAAACTGAATTTGGGTTCTGTTTTCACCTGTAACATTGTCTGATGCAGATTCGATGAGTTACTTCATCTGTGTATATCTGCTTTTTCCATCTTTTAAACTGTAATTACACCATTCCAGATGTGGTCAAACCATGGGGTCTGGGCACATCTTGTTACTTTTGGTTCAATAACTAAGCCCATGTGGAAACTACTCCTCATATAACATGATGGCTTAATAAATTGTAGTTTTTTTAAAAAAAGAACATAATCAGTCTTCTCTGACATGTCAGTGGACTAACGTTCCTCCCATTAATTTTTCACTGCCTCATGCAAAGGGTTCTGATGCTTTTGAAAATGCACCATCTAGATAAGTTGCACTTGATTGTCCATGAGTACCCAACACCTACATTTGTGTCAAAGCTTTTTTCCTGTGTGTCAGCATCATCTGACAGTTGTATCTGTTTCCCAGTACGAAAGTCCCATTTTCTGATAGGTAGTTCTGAGGGCATTCAAAATAGCTTAAAAAAATGTATTATGTTTTGTCAAAAACCATAGAGTATGTGAAGGGAAAAAGAAAAACGTTGTATTCAGCCTTTGTCATTAAGCTTCGTGACCTGTTCAGTCTCTCTGACTTCCCCACAACATTTGGCATGCCTTGACTCGTCTTTCACATGAACAGGTGGATGCTTATTGCTGTATCAGATTGTTCTCCTTGTGGTCATACAGCGAGTTGATGGATAAAAACATTTCAACATTAATTCTTGAGTTTCTGCCCTTATTGTTATCTTAAAGCGCTTTTAAGAGTAATTTATCTCACGGTAAACATCTTCACATGAGGTCCCTCATTTCTGTTACCCCTCCTTAAAGCATAAGGAAGGTATCTGCAAGCGCGTGTGTCCGAATGCTGCGGACATCCAGTTGCGAGATATTTATGCAGTGCCTCAAGAAGTTTCTTTCTGTAAGTGCATCCTATGTGTTTTATGCAAATGTAATATTCTCTTGCTCACATGGATAAAAAGCTTGAGATCTGATTAAATCAAATCTTCCTTGTTCCAAGCTGTATGTCTGCATGCTGCAAGGAATTTCTAACTGCAGAAATCTTCTCTCTAGCTAAGGCAACTCTTACGTTTGTGTACAACCTACAAGCTGTGGTTGAGGAAATTACTTGTGAAGAAGCTGTGAGTGAACTCAGATGCAATAGTAGAATGTGTTCCTAGGGTGTAGCAGACACACTATCTCCTCCTGACAGGCACACTCATCACCCTGGCATGGGAGAAAAGAGACACATTGCTGATTCAGTTCCAGTTCTGCATTTTCCCTTACAGTTTGCTCAGTGAAACTGGGAAGCTGAAAATCCCAGCCAAGACAAGGTGCATCACAGCCAAATCCAGCATTGCCTTGAGTCATTTGACTGTACTGTAGCTGCCTCGCAGTACTTGTCTCTGCAAGGCTCGCCCCACAAACCTTAGCCTCAGATAGGAGTGAAAATAGTCACATTTAAATGCATAAATGTACCTTATGATCATAATTCACAAAATGCATAGAGGTGACAGACTATAAAGAATAGCAAATAAAGGAACTAGCTATAAATAAATGAGAATGAGAAACATTTGCTAACATTAAATGTAGAGAATATGGGAATATTTTTGTATGCATAATACTGTCTGATTCCATTTCAAGAATGCTTGCTTGTCTATCGAGATTTATAAGTGTCTGCCTCATAAGTGACAAATGATGAGTAATTCAGAAATCACTGAACAGGATAAAGAGAATCTAGCAGCAAAATCTTAACTGTAAAACTTTAAAACTATGTGTGGCTGTACCTTGAATACAGGCTAGACAGCCCTAGCTAGGCTGAACAACCCCGGGTCTGTCAACTGCTTTTCACAGGACTTGTGCTTGGGACCCATCATGAGCCTAATCACTTTACTCTGGACACTCTCTAGCACTTCTATGTCCTCCTTGTAGTGAGTATCCAAAGTGTGGCCTCACCAGTGTCGAGTACAGAGGGACAATCCTCTCTATTTCTAGTACAAGTCAGGATGCCGTTGGCCTCCTTGGTCACCTGAACCCATTGCCTACTCATTCGGGTGGCTGTTTCTATGATTTGGATTCAATGGCTGGAAGCAGCAGGTAGGAGAGATACCAGCAGGAACTCTGGTCATCTGTAGCACAGCTAATTGTATATTGGTGTTTATATTAGGAAATGCCTTAAAGGCTTTGTAACTGGGATGTATCTTTCTGTTTATTGTAATGTCTGCATTTTGGATCCATAACCATTGTTTTCTTGTCTTGCTCTATATGGGATGGTGATGAAACTGTACTCAAGAAACGTCTTTCCAGCTGAACAATAGTGATTAGTAAGGTAATTATTTGTAGGTTTTCTTTATAATAGCTCCCAAAGTTGCTTATGACTAAAGAGTAGAGTTCAAACTTATAACTAAAGGGTAGAGTTCAAAGTATTTTTTGAAGAAGAAAGGAAATCGTGGTAACAGCAGAGTGTAAAGTTAGACTATTCTGCAGCTTGAAGATGATCCTCTCACAAGTTTGACAGGCTTCCTTGAGACTTCAATGACTGCAGTGTAACTCCTAAGAGGTAGTTGCTTTCTGCTCTTCAGCCCTTCTTTCCTTTCATCTGTAGCTCCTTGCTTCTATTGTCTCTAATACTGTGGCAGGGGTTGCTTATGGGCTGCTGTCCATCAGTGGTGTTCCTGCCCCAAAGTGGGTGGCCAGCAGGCACAGTATCACAGAATCTCTTTGGATGGAAGAAATCTTTAAGATTATCAAGTCAACCCAGCATTGCCAGGTCACCACGAAACCGTGTCCCTAAGCACCAGACTCACCCTTCAGAAGTAGAATGAGTCTCCAGCCACGTCCACTCCAGGTCTTAAAATGATTGAAAGCTTTTTTGTTGTTATTACTACACCTGGTAGATGAACAAGTATTTTGAACTTCACTTCTGTGGCTATCACACCACTTACTTGGGGAAATTATTTTTAAAAGCATTTATTTTATGACAGCATCCACCAGGAATGATTGGACAGATATCAGGTGGTCTATAAACTCTCTTAATAGTATCGTATAAGTAAAAAAAATAGAGTACAAAAGCTGTTAATCTAAAACACACATACAGAAAAACAAAGAAACAAAACTCCAAAATGAAAAATTTTGTAGGAAGTATTAAGAAATAATCCTGGCCTTTACAAGTACTAACCAAAAGCAAGTGTTGACGTAAGAAACAAACTTAAATTTCCACACTGGCTGTTTCTGACAGGGGAAACACTTGAATTTCATGCTCACATTTATGACTGCCATCCAAAATTTGAAATGAAAATAGTAATGTTTTAGAGCATCAATGCTCCTGTCTCAATCCTGACTGTAGTCAAAGAAAAGAGCTAGTATGGCATGATATGAGATTAACTTAAAAGATAAAAGTGACAGTAATCATGGTATTGACAGCAGACAGACAACTCTTCACTGTCATTCTCTTTGGATGAAATATTAATATTAATTTAAAAACCAGACTTACTTTCAAATACTAGATAGACTCACAAATAATAAGGTTACATTTTGCTCTCAAGTAATTGTTGTGAGATGCTTTCACTTTTCACTTTCATTTTGAGCATGTTAATTACATTAACACTTAAAAATTCTATTTTCTGTATCTATATAACAGGGATAATGATGATTACTCACATCATAGTTCTGAAAGCTGAATTCTTTAATACATTAAACAATCAGTATAATTATTTATATTATTAATACAATAGGGTGTTTTTTTAAATAGTAACAACTACACTATATCACTGTCTTTAAAATTTATGAATTAATACATACAGATTTTTTCCCCAGATTTAAAAATGCAATAAAATAAAGTCCATCAGGAATAATTGTGATTTACAGCCCTGAATATTCTGCAGCTAGAAAACTGAGTTGCTGTGTCTTATAAAATGCTGGTGGAGGAGAACAAAATTTTACCTCAGTGTTCTCTCTCGTCTCTCATGACATTAATATGTTATGAAGGAACTAAATACAGCTCAGATTAATTGTTATGCCATGGATTGCAGTCTGAAATGAAATGTAGATATCCATGTTTTCTTTGGCACTGCTGTTTCCTGAAGCCCAACGAGTTAAGAGTACCACTGTCACAGGTTAGTGTAAAGCCTAGTCAGTGCAATAGCCCTTCTCACTGGAAATGTAACTTCAAGTTGAAAGAGTGAAGCAGGTTTAGCACTTCACTGCACTGTTGTGATTATTGTGCTGTTTTGGAAAGGAAGAATTGGTATCAGGTGTGTTTTGTGGGCAGACTGACCGGGGATGTGTGTTTCAGCTATTCTTGGGACATGCCAAATGGCTCAATGTCCTGGTGACAAGTGGAGAACTTGCATTTAGTGGATACGGATTAGGCATCAGTTATACACAGTTGCTGTTCTGTTCCATAGTACCATGAAGCAGCTACAAGCCTACCAAGAAGAAATGTTGTAGCAATATAAATGTCAGTTTTAGGTGCTTCAAGAATTTGGACATTTTGGAGGGTCAGCACTTAAAGAAGCACTCAGCTTCTGATACACTGATGTAGCTGCACTGATGTAGCTGCACTCATCATCGCCAAGTAAATCTCACAATTCAGGTTCTGTTGAATTGACAGGTTCTAATGTCACTTGAGGATTCTGCTGCCTTCAAGAGTTAAATAAATTATTTGTTTCATTTTAAGTAGGGTTTTTGTGTGTATTTTTACATTGGAGTAATTTCTGGTTGTAATTAGGGGAAGAAAAACTACTCACGTGGATGTTGCGTTTCAAAACCCAGCTGAATGCAGTGATGAAGCTAGCGTTGACACAGCTCTGTCAGGAAGATTTGGTTTTTAACAGGGATTCCTGAGTTACTGACCATTACAATCACAGCTAAATTGATGTCTTTATTTTCTCTGGTGCATTAGCAGAACAAGGAGGTGCTAAAGAGGATGTATATACAGCTGAAAGAAACACTGCCAGCTCGAACAATCCCTTTTAGAAAATCTTGAGATTTTTAAAGAATCCTGGCAGTATCTTCAATCTTTGTCATTATAGCTTGTAAAATGAGAATAACCTTCTGCTCATTTGTGAGTATCAGAGCAAAGTCTATGGCTTAGCTGGCCTCTCATCTGAACTGAGAGTAGGGAAAAAATATCCCTATGCTTCTCTTTTTCTACTTCAATGAATGCTGACTTATCCTCTTTGACTTCACATTTCGGCTATGAACACTCCATCCTTTGGTACTTCCAAAACTGATATGCTGGCTTTTTGATCTTACTACCTAAGAACTGATATAAATGTCAAGTAATTCAGCTTAAAAATTTCCTTTTAAGATTGCTGCAGATTTCTCTTATCTAGGGCAAGGTATTACTGTGGTATAAACTGGACGAAGGCGAGTGAGTAAAGTGTTAGAAAACAGTGTTTGAAAGGAAATAGTGATGAACAAATTATTTCTTTTCATTGTGTTGCCCTACTCTTTCTTCCTGAAGTCTAATTAAGATTTATTGCAATCTGCATTTCATACTTTAACAATATCTTTGTATAAAATGAAAATAAATTATTTTGAAAAGCTGACAGTTAACATCAATAAAAATAAACCAAGGCTAAAAGTCTTTCTACAGTGTGCAAGGAAATATAATAACTGGGGATATAGGTCCTAACTGGTAGGTATGGAAGCAAGGCTCCTTTCTGTTAAAATTCTAAGCTGTTTCCTAGAAAGCTGAAGAGACAACAAAGTTTTTGTGTAGAATTTGACTACATAAGCTTCTGTTCGTGTGTAAGTTTCTGCTCATTGCAGGGGACACGCGTCATTATCCCTAGAAGACTGATGTAAATTGACTTGGCATGGAAGATCTAAAATTTATACTGATGAAGAGCTGAAATCACACAATTATTTGTTGTGCCGTGTAGAGTTGGAAGTGTTCTGAGCTTAGTGATAATCCTAAGAAGTGACATGAAAGAAGTATTCATTCAAAAAAAAAAACAAAACAACCTCAGCAACACAAAATTTCAAGTACATCAATCAAATGTTCACTGTAACCTGTATTGCACTTCCATATCTACGGCCAGAGACAATCTCATCAAATATTCTCTTCTTTTAGAACATAGCCTGCCTGTCAATGTTTTACACTACTTATCTAATGCAGTTGCTAAGAGGAGAATTTAGGAATTAGACCTCAGAGTTTTGAGTTATGGAGTACATCAGTTTCCACCTTCCACCCTTCTTAATGAGCCTTAAAACCATGTAAACTCCTAAAATGAAACTAAAAGGGGTGCAAATGTCGCTGTTTCCAAGAGCCAGAGAGATGCCCCAGCGTGTATACGTATTTGTTCTTTAGTCTTGTAAGTGTACAATGCAAGAACTTGCTTCTCTAAAGATCTAGAAGTGCAAAGCATTGTTATGACTAGCAGGTGTTCTGGTTGCAGTGTCCAGCTCAACCTTGCTTTTGGTTTATAGGAGCTTAATGCTAATGATACCTTTTCAGAACACTGAGTACAACAGTGAAGGTGGTATGACTATGCTGTGGATCAGCATTAAACTGTTCACTTGTTGGTCTTTGGTTGCTAAATATGCTAAAATAAACGTCGACAAACGAATGACGTGTGTTCATCAAAATTAAGTTGTGGGCTGACTACATCTCTGAAGGGCTGCAGGCCTATCTTAGCTTTTCTTAAGTTTTTTCTGTGTTCCTCAGCGAGCATTAGAAGAATTAGCATAGAGATGCTACTTGGTGCTTTCACTATGTTGATTTTAGCTGATTCTGTGTCTTTAATGCACTTAGCTCAGTTAATGTATCTGGAATCTGATCTATTTTCTGAGTTATAAACCATAAGCAGTAGCCAGCAGGTTAAGACAGCTAGACTAAGCACTTAGAGCTGCTTCAGTAAGCAAAACTTACTATTCCTCCTTCCTTCTCACATCTTGCTACAGTCTAGGATTTCAACACATTGCTGTTCGCAGCATGGCAGGCTGCGCCAGCATCTACAAATATGCCACACACAACAGGACTTTCATTCTCTAAATTGGTTTTTTGCTACTGTGATCTATATCTGCATCACTTGGATCACCTGAAAAATATCTGCAAATTCAGTCTTGTTCACAGCACAAAAGCTGGAGGAGTATCTGAGCATCTTGCTGTGCAGCCAGACCATACAGAGATCTGCTTAGACTTCCTGCAAATTTCTGGGTAGATTTTAATTCCATCAGTCTGTAAGGATTTAATTCAGGCAGGTTGTCTATGAACCCCGGAGAGCTACTTGTGTTGGAAGACTTTCACTTTAGGGGACTAGTCATAGTATTCAACAGTCTTGGTCCAGTACAGTCAAACATGACTGGACATCTTTTTCAGCACATCTGTTTACTGGGACCAGAGAAATGGAATGGATTTGTGGAGACAGGGACTTGCATGAAGTTTTTATGAAGGTTTGAGTTTGAGAATTCTGCCTTACCTATCCGTCTGTCTTACCTATTAGTCTCTGTCAGTATTGTGTTTTCTTTGAATCTTTCTATTTGAATTATCCTTAAAGGAAAACAGAAGAACGAACACAGACATCATGAAATACTGAGCGTACAGGGTGAGGAGTACACCTCTATCTCACTGGTACATTGAGAAGTATTTAGTCTTATATCACTAGGACGTTCTGTGATTACATCCCTGATCTGGGCTCCAGGTAGACTGCAGACTTCTCTATGATGAGGTTCCTCAGTTCCCTTCAGGAGCAAGTCTAGTACCCTTCTCTTCTTTGTGGAGGAGGTTGTCATAGTATTGGAAGACCTATCTGATTTATCTGACTGCAATAAGACCTCTGGAATAAGTTGCCTATCCTCTATATCCCTATTAGAATGACTGCCTTTCAGAAGGGGCTCACGTGTATGTCTCAGAGGCACCTGGGGAGGTAAGGCAGGCAAGGGAGGTGTTTGTCTTCTGCCTCAGCCTTGAACTTGGTCTCCGTTTACCCCTTCTACTTAGGGTAGAAGCAAAAAAAAGATTTACTTGTAAGAGTTAAAATGTTTATATAAAAATAAAAAAACACATAAAATAGGAAAATTACATAAGACCATTTAAAGTTCAGCATCCAAATTTCTTTTCAGAAAGATTTTTCTATAAAACTAGATTTTAGGAAATATGTGATGAACTGTCTGTAAGAACCTAGGACATTTGGAATTTGATTCAGCAAGACATGTAATTTATGAAAAAGGTGTGGCATGTCTGGCAAAGATTAGATCTAAAGATTCACAGAATCACAAGTTATTGAGGCTGGAAAAGACCTCACTTGGCATCACTCCAATCACCTAGACTGTGTCACTAAGTGCCACAACCACTCTTTTCTTAAACGCCTCCAAGGATGGTGACTCTACCACCTCCCATTAAAAATGCCTGAACTCTCATCTAGACCTGCTTTAGGATTAATAAATTTAAAACAATATCTTTATTTGCCCTGTGTTTTGAGCATTTTAAACTATTTTGTCTCTAATTCCACTGGTTTGTTGCTATTTATGTACTTGTAATGTATGGGATACTTAATGGATAAACAGATCTTAAAAGAGAATAAAAGTGGACCAAAAGCAGTGATATTGCACACAGAATTAACCTATGTATTTTGTTTAAAGCTGGTTTTGTGGATCTTTTTAGTGCAGTAAAACAATACCAAATTGTGCAGATGTCCTAGCTGTTAATCATGCTACTTCTGTGAGGGAGTTTTGTAAACTCAGAGAAATGGGCAGTTTACAGAGTTGGAAGATGTGTTTATTAGACCACAGTATCTCTTATTTGGCCAAATTTTGTGTGTTATCTGCCTACTTCCAGCATGAGTTGTCTGAGAGTGAAATGTTATTTAAAATAAATGCCATTCAAGGTCCTGTGGAGCACCTGTCAAAGTATTTCTGCTACAGCATTTAATTGCACATTCACAGGCTTTGAGATGAGCAGTTCTGTGATCCGGTCCTCATGGGCTGGAAAATAAAAAGAATAATTCCTTAGAATTCCCAACCATTTTAGACCCAGAAACTTGATTTCCTGAATTATTATAAAGCTTCTTTAAGGTTTAAATTATTTGCTTCTAAGGCATTGTGTCTAGCAAGTCAAACCATTGTGAAAAGCTTTAAGACATCAGTAAGTTGCCCAACTTGGATAGAAGAGTTTAGTAAGTAATTGTAATGATTCCTTTGTCTAGAAATACATCAAGTAGGTTATTGGTTAGACTTGATGATCTCTAGAGTCTTTTCCAACCTGAGTGATTCTATGAATACTGCTGCTTTTGTCAGATAAATTTTGGATAGATTTTGTCAGCTTCCCCAATTGTTTACACATCTGTTGGAGAATCAGGATGTGCAAAGAGTTCATGTTTCCTTTGCTTGAGATTTTGGAAAGATAAATATTACATATGGTAAGGAAATTGAGCCTGGTAGTGGATGTGTTACAGTCCATCTTCTCTTGGCAGCTGAAGGCTTCTTTCTACTCTATTCATTTCAATTCATGGGAAAAATAAATCTTTAATTTAAATTCCATTCGTTTGATGCATTGTCACTGGTGCAACTTGCTACTGCAATATATTTTCACTCGAGTATTATATAAAACAGTACAAGTCACCAGTAATGGCTTGGTTTTGGCTGGGATAAAACTAACTTTCTTCCCAGTAGGTGATGCAGTGCTGTGAGTTGAGTGTAAGATGAGAATGACACTGATAAGGTGGTGATGTTGTTACTGACCAGTGCTCTCATGGAGTCAAGGGCTTTTCAGCTTCTCATGCTCCCCATCCAGTGAGGAGACTGGGGATGCACAAGAGGCTGGGGGGGACACAGCTGGGACAGCTGATTCAAACTGGCCGAAGGGATATTCCATACCAAATGATATTATATAATCTAGGGGAAAAGCTGGCCGAGGGCTGCTGCTCAGTAGCAGGCTAGGAGTTGGTCAGCCGGTGAAGAGCAGTTGTTTCTTGTTTGTGTTACATATATTTTGTGGAGTTTGTTTTTTTCTGGTTTTGTCACAAAATGTTAATTAATAATAATTATTATTACATTTTCATTACTATATTTCCATTATCAAACTTCTTAAGTCACAAGTTTTCTCACCCTAAATCTTGTGATTCTCTCCCCCATTCCATGGCAGGGAGCGAGCTAATGGCTCTGTTGTGCTTATTACCATCTGGGGTTAAGCCACAAGTAGAAATAACAATGAAAATCCTTTCTTTAGGGATCTTAGAATCCTAGATGAGTGCAAAAGTGCAACTTGCTGCCGGTGCATGAAGAATTGGATTATTTTTCGTCTCCACTTGCTGCTTATTACTGAAATAAGTCATTCTGTTGATACTGGGAGAAAGACATTTCCACAAGTCTTTTCTGTGCAGTAGAAACTGAGTAAAGGATCGATGCTGAGCTCAAGATGCTGTTCCATAAGAAGAGAAACAAAACACAAGTAAAACAGGAGAGGAAATGGTTTTGGTGTTGATGGTATCGAAGTTAAGGGATAGGGAAAGTTCAGCAAGTAAAATGGATTAAGCAGCAGCTGATTATACGGAGCTTTGACACGTGAATTAGTAGTTTTAATGTGATGTGATGACCACAGGGGAGCTAACAGAAGGATTTGAGGAAATAAAGATGTTAGTTAGATGAATGTCACAGTATAATAATTATATCAGCAAATTATGCTGTAGGCTACAGACTTGCAAATATGGAAGGTATAAGAAAGTCTCATTTCTATTAGATTTTCTTCTACATTTTATTTCCGTTCTGGTTTTTCTGTCTGCCAAAATGTATTTAAAGTCTCGTTAATTAATTTTTCATGTAGCTTAAAAATTGCAGGAAAAAATGGACCAAAAAAAGAAGAAACTTGTGTTTGGGTGAGCACATAGCAACTTCTTGACGTGTCTGAGACTCAGTTTTGCTGTGACTGCTTTGTTACTGCACAGCCGCTTGCTTCTGTAGCCCCTGCTCCTTCCTTGTGTTGCAAAAATTGTAGGAATTCTGGCCAGTAAACTTGCTTAGTTTGACCTAATTACCCTAATTGTTCAAAATGAGGTTTATTCAAACATTGAAACATAAGGGCACAATTGGCTCATTTATCTATATGACCATGACAGCTTAGACTTCACAAAATCTCTGAATGTGGTGATACTGAATTGTCAACTACTTCCATGACTGTGTGAAAAACATCCCCCTCCGTCGTACCATTCAGTTATGAAGGTGTTGCCCTTTGCTACTATGTGAAGAATAAGAGTGATTTTAAGTGGTCAAATGTGTTGATTACTTCACTGCCTCTGGCAAGCATTCCGGCTCTGGGTTGCCTTCAGCACTGTCAACTCAAGTTCACATATTGCATTTGTGATGTCCATAACACAGAGCTTTGATTTGTTTCAATTGATTAGTATTCCTGTTTGGATTTCAGCACTAACTTTTATTATTTCTACTATTTACCACTTTGATGGATATAGTGCTACTCTACTTGTCTTTGACTTAATCAAGAAAAGGCTTGGTAGATCTCACTAGTGCAAGGGATATGGATCGACTTCAACAAATTGGTAGTATGGACTTTTCTTTTCCTTGACCCTGAAGGTAAAGCTGAAGGCTGTTTCTGACAGCAGGCATATGTACTTACGGAATAATTTGGTCAGGTTTTCAGTTTCTAATACTAAATTATGATCCTGGGATTCCTTGCTCAGCAACAGACTAACTTTCGAGGTACTTCAGTGAGATTTATCTACTCTAACTATGGGTTTTCCACACTGAATAATCCAAATCTAAAGTAATTCGGTTTTACATCTCTTTGTGGTTGGTAAAGAGAAACTGACAGTTGGTTAAATTACATAAAATTAATATACTGAGATGCTCCTCTGCATAGTACTCAGAGCTGTGACTACCTTAGAATGACTTGACGAGTAATCAACAAATTCATGAGGGTGGTTGGACTTGATGATCTATGAGGTCTCTTCCAACCTTGGTAATACGGTGATACTGTGTGGTTCTGATGGAAGGCAAGTCCTTCCTCCCTTAAAGTACTCCAGAGAGGCTCAGCCAGCTCAGCACTCTTGAATGCCCTTTACAGGAAAAAAATTAAGATTCATGAAGTCAAGCAGACAGTATGACTAGCCAAGGGTGTAATTCATACTTCCCAGATGTAGTTCTTTTTCTCCAATGTTTCATACAGTAAAAGGAGTGGAACTTAAGATTTCCCATAGTTGTTAGCATTTCCTGAGTTGTAGGTGTGTGGTCATTTGCATGCCAGGCTGTGTAACGAGAGATTCTCTGAACAGAGTGCTGTCCATTTGAGGTTCTAATCTGACATACCCATTCACCCCATGCGTCATTCACAGCATTCTGACTGCATTCTGGGGTCACTTAAAAACTAAGCTTAGCAGCACAGATGGATTTATTTTCTTCAACCTCAGCTTCCTCTGAGCAATAAAACTGAAGACTAGTTATCTAAACCAAATACATCCATCATGAGGTCCCTTTCATTGGAAAGAAAGCTCTCATTTAGAGAACAATTCAACTTCATCTCAAACAGGTGTCAAAAAGTGGGACAAATTATCCTCTAAAAGCAAATTTTTATCTACTCCATGATTCTTACAGGAATCTGTTGCTAGGTTAGTAGTAGACAACTGGCTTTTAGCCTTCAAAGCTATGGGGGTGTGTGTGTGAAGATACAGATGTGGCCAAGTCACTGCAGAAGAGAGTGAGGCAGCATTTGTAGATTTACAGAAGCAAGGATCCTCATACTGTCACTGTCTCTGAGGTACAGTACTAGTTGTTGTGTACTGCTGGGTGCAGCTAACGACAAGGGCTGCCCTGGCAGCACACATTCTCCTTCTTCATGTATTTGCAGAGTACAGAACTGCACAACTCAACTCACTTGGACTTACTCTTTGTGTTTTGTTTTGGTTTTTTTATGAAGTCCATAGATATTTTGCAGTTTGCTATTTTAGAAAGTGTTGGGCTCTATTCTTAAAAGAACTACTTAATTTTTACTTCCTTACAATGCACTTTATCATCTGTTACCAGGAAATATGTAAAATAATAGGAGTAGGGCAGTCTTCATAGAGTCCTAGAACGGCAGGAGTTGGAAGGAACCTTGAGATCATCAAGTCCAACCCCTGCCAGAGGAGGTTCTCCTAGAGGAGATCCCATAGGAGCAGGTCCAGTTGGGTTTTGAATGTCTCCAGAGAAGGAGACACCACAACCTCTCTGGACAGCCTGTTCCAGGGCTCTGTTAGCCTCATCATAAAAGTTTTTCCTTATGTTCAAAATTTAACTCCTGTGTTCTAGTTTTAAATGCATTGCCCCTTGTCCTAACACTGGGCATCACCAAGAAAAGCCTGGTCCCATCACCCTGACACACACCCTTTAGATACTTACAAACACTTATGAGGTCTCCTCTTAATCTCCTCCTCTCCAGGCTAAACAGATGCATTAGAAGTATTAGAGTTATTTTCCTTCTTGGTTTCCTAGACTAGAGAGCTACTAATTTTTCAGAGGATGCTGTGAAAATTCTGTTTTCTGACACTATTCACAGAAGTGATTTAAACTTGGTGTGGTTTTGAGTGGGCTGTTGATATTTGACATAGGCCCTTAAGTAGGAAACTCATGTTTAAAGTAATTGAACTCCAATATGTTATGATACTGTTGTTACTGATGATACTTAATTTGGTTTTGTATCAAGTACTTGTTTTGGCATCTGAAAACTGAAGTTTGACTAAATCTAAATAAAATAAATCTTTCTCAGTGATATCTTAGGTATTGATTTAAATTGAAACTTAATTTTTTCTCAGGTTAGGAGAATATAAGCCTTTTTTTTCAATTTTGTGCTTTTTTTCATTCTACATCCTTTTCCTCTGACTATAATTTTCTTTATCAGTGACAGAGTAGTACATATCCTCTCGTTGAGGTGAATGTTCCCAATGCTAATTTCTTGTGTAATTCTGAAATTCTTCTGTATTTCTGCCGATCTTCACTTCCATACTGATAATTAATTAATAAAACACGCTCATTTTTAAATTAGTCTATTCTTGAATTGAGCATGGGAGACTCTGCTTAGCTACAAGTGGGATAGCTCAAACATACTGAGCTGTAAAAAGAGCATGGGGACCAGGCCAAGAGACAAGGGTACTGCAGTGAGAACTGAACAGGCAGGCACCGGGACACCACTGTTTTGTCTGCAGAAATGTATGGGTGTGGTGAGAACCTGGTGGGATGCTATTTCTCAGGCACACACTGAAGAACTCATTTACTACTGTTTTGTCCAAGTCCCCAAGAACAAAGACCTCTATATCATTGGGGATGAAGAAAATGCCTCTGGCAGTAGGAGATTCCCCCATGGAGTCCTCCTTGATAAGCTGGCTGCTCATGGCTTGGACAAGCACACGATCTGCTAGGTAAAACACTGGTCGAACAGACAAGCCCTAAGAGTGGTGGTTAATGGAGCGAAATCAAGCTGGCAGCCTGTCAAAAGTGGTGTGCCTCAGGGCTCGGTATTGGGACTACTTCTGATTAGCATCTTTATTGATTACCTTGATACAGACATAGAGTGTATCACTAGTAAGTGTGCAGATGTTCAGCTGCCACAGGGTAGGGAGGGTCTTCAGAGAGACTTGGATAGATTGGCAGCAGTGGGCCAGTATTAATGGCATGAGCTTCAATAAGGCCAAGTGCCAGGTCCTGCACTTGGGCCACAACAACCCCATGCAAGGCTACAGACTTGGGGTGGTGTGGCTGGAGAGCCGGATGGCAGAGAGGGACCTAGGGGTTCTAATAGACAGGAAAATTAATATGAGCCAGCAGTGTGTCTAGGTGACCAAGAAGGCAAATGGCATCCCGGCTTGTATTAGAAATAATGTGGCCAGCAGGAGTAGGGAGGTTATTGTCCCCTTGTATTCGGCACTGGTGAGGCCACGTCTTGAGTACTGTGTCCAGTTTTGGGCACCTCAATACAAGAGAGATGTGGAGGTGCTGGAGCAGGTGCAGAGGAGGGAAACTGAGATGGTGAAGGACCTGGAGAATAAATCTTATGAGGAAAGACTGAGAGAGCTGGGGCTCTTTAGTTTGAAGGAGGCTGAGAGGAGACCTCATCACCCTCTACAACTACCTGAAAGGACATTGTGGAGAGGTTGGTGCTGGTCTCACAAGCAGTTAGTGATAGAAGAAGAGGGAAGGGGTTCAAGTTACAGCAGGGTAGGTTTAGACTTGATATTAGGAAGAGTTTTTTCCACAGAAAGGGTGGTCAGGCACTGGAATAGTCTTCCCAGGGAGGTGGTTGAGTTGCCATCTCTGGATGTGTTTTAAAGATCATTTGGATGAGGTATTGAAGGATCTGGTTTAGGGGTGAAATTGTGAGGTAGGCTAGATGGTTGGACTCGATGATTCCCAGGGGTCTTTTCCAACCAGAGTGATTCTGTGAGATAAAAATGGGGATTGGAACAGCATTGGGTAGTCATCAGCCCCCACCCCTGCCCCAGCATGTGACCTTGCCAAGAAACTGACATCAGGGCTGCTGAACACACCAAAAATCTCTGAAGCTGAGGAAATGGAGACTGATTACAGATCACCACTACTCCCACCCGTCTAAGGAAACCATCTAAGGTGATGACTGAAGACATTGAGAATCTGTGAAGCCAAAGACCAAGGGGGAGGCCAAACTATGCCGGACACTACTGCAGTCCAGACTAGTGATTTAAGTTCTTATCTATTTTCTCTTCTTTACTCCTTGAGGACAGCATCTAGCAACATCAGTAAATTTAACTTTCATGTGGACCTGTGGTGTAAATCTCTTCAGTTCAAGCCAAGTGAATCCACAAACCTGAATCACTTTCTCTTCTCTGGTCGATTAAGAAGTGACAGAGCTATGTTCTATTTTTTCCTTTGTTGTTGTTTTTATGTTTTGACTCTATACCAAAACTCAAAGTTGTTGTAAATTGTTTATGAAGGTTTTTAGCTACTCTGCAGAAATGTGTGTCTGTTCCTTTATCATCAGTCCTTGCATAGCTTACATAACTTTATAAATCCAAAGTCTTCAGCAATGTTTTAGAGTTCAAAGGAACCTGTTTATTTTGAGTCCTCCTTTTTTGCACCCTCATTGATCTCTTCAAAGATCTCTGACGATTTAAAGAAGCCCTTTCTTCCCCTTCACTGAAACCCGGTGGCTTGACCCTATCAAGTTATACAAGTTTTCTAGTATTCCAATGGGCATAGAAATGGATTCTCCAGTGGTAGACACTGATCAGATCAGGCACTGTCTGAGAGGTTTCTCTGAAGAGCACAGACCTCAGTTAAAAAGGACACGTACTGGGTGGAAGGTTTAAGTGTTACACACCTATATGTGAAGATTTCTGGTGGAATAAATGAAACTGTAGAAATCACAGAAGAAAAAATGTCATATTGGAATCAATCCATTTTCCTTTAGTGAAGTGAGGATACAGTACTAATAACTTCAGTGCTCTGAGAGGACAGTTCTATTTTTATTAGCATGTACATGCAAAAGCTTTATCAATTTAATGTGTTTGGTTTGATTCTTTGTTTATACAAGGACTAATAGACCTAGGAGCCTACATGAAGGGTTCTGACTATTGCTGAATAAAAGCTTTGGAGAGGGCATCCTGGGTTCTAGTCTCTGAATTTATAGAACTGCTTTTGGGAGAACCATCCTCACCAAACAGAGCACAGGGTGTTTGAGTTTGAATGTCCTCAAACTCAGTTTCTGTCTCCTAATGTGGTCTAGGTGGGGCTGAGAGTTGCAGCTCTGAAAATGGGCATGTGAGAAGTACTTCAATGTTTGAAAGATAAAGAAAAGAGAAATGCTTGGTGAGTTTAAAGCACTTCAGTGGTGTGAAAGGGGCTATTTTGGATCTCGATTCTAGATGCCTAAAGGCTTCTTTGAGATGAGGGTGTCTGGTTATGATAATACCTTATTAAATGTCAAAGAAATACTTGTATGTACCTTAAATAGTTCACCTGTGATATTAGGAGGTAATTCCTGTGCTGATTGACACAAATAAGACAATGTTATCCAGAAAATGTGTTTTGTTTATTGAGTCAGAGTCATTTGGATTGGAAAAGACCCTTGAGATTATAAAGTCTAACCAATGACCCTACTCTACCAAGTTCACCACTAGACCGTGTTACTAAACAATATATTTTGCTTTTTTACTCTGTTTTCCAACAATCCAACTTGGACCACTTGCACTGTATTGACCTGCTCTGAGCCTGTAGGGAGGCTGCTAAAAATCTGTAACATGAACACACGGAAGTGTCAGATGTTAACGAGTTTCTCTGTCCTGCTGGTGCTGGTTGATCCACCTCAGGTGTCAAGAAATTGAGAGAGATAATGTGTAGTTCTTGCTTTTTCTGTTCTCTCATATGGTGGGTAAGCAGGCTGAAATGTCTGAGTTCCTCTTCATTTGAACATCTTGTTTTTAATTTAAATCCATTTCAAAGTAACACTGTACTTCAGTGGTTGTGATGGTGTACTGGGCTGCTGTACTTTGGAACTGCCTCATGCTGCCCTTTCTGCTGCAACCTAACTAAACTTTCCTTAGCTTGTGGGGGGGAAAATATTGCTTTCTGCTGTAGTTGAGTCAGTGATTTTTAAACTACGTATTTCCCATAGGAGGGAAATTTTCTTGTGACTACAAAATACTGGGTGTCCATTTAACTAAAAGTATTGGCTCCCAAAATTCATAGAGGAAAATAAAAGATGTTTCCATACAGCATCTCTTGCCTAGTCTGTCCTGTCGTGTGAAAAGAGCAATTCAAAAGTCCGCTGCTGGATTGTCTCTGTATTTGTTGCCTGGTTCCTGAACGCTCTTTGGTTCTATGGCTTTCTCAGCAGAGGACTCTCAGGCTTTAGGTGAGCTGAACCACTTGAAGTTGCTTGTTTGTGTCTAGCTTAGGCAGACTGAGCATTTTCTGAGCCCTTCAACTGGGATGGAAGGAACCTGTAGTAAAACGTTCGTTAGGTTGTCACAGCAAAGCATACCTTTATAAAGAGTGGGATGCCTAGTGAAGTAAAAGGTACTGCCTGTGAGTTATTTATGGAGTTCATAGCTCTAATTACTCTAAGAACATGCACAAATACTGTTTCTCGTAGTTAGTTTGGTTTTTGTTGGGTTGTTTGGTGTTTTTAAAATAGACCACATATTATAATCTTAGCACAATAACTATCTTAGTCCTGTTGCACAACTAAGATACTTTTCCTACTGTCTGTTCATTTCACCCACAGATATTTATTGAACTGTTTGTATTAAAATTGCCAGGAAATCACTGTTTGTTTGTCATTCATGTCATGTATTCTCCACAGACCCCACTGATGCACTCTGGTTTGGACAAGGCTGTGGGCTGATCAGTGAATAAGCTGAGTTCTTAAATGAGTCACACTGCAATGCATAGGTTGTTCTTCACAACTCAAAATTCTTATCAGTTTTCTGTGTCTTGTATAATACTGGGCAAGCTTAGAACGTGCACTTCAATGCAAGTTACTCTTTATAGCTTGGTAATATGTTTTGATTTATCACTCTTCTAAGCTGCCATGTTTTGTTTTTCCTTTAGGGATACGATGATGGATATGGCGGCGAATATGATGATCCAAGCTATGAGGCATATGACAGCAGTTATGCCACACAAACACAAAGGTAAGCATTTATACTCTTACATTAATTGTTGAAAGAACCCTTCTCCTCTTAGACTTTTGTGTAAATTTCCTGGTTTATTTTCTGTGACATTCTCTAAAACCTCATAGTACTTCTGAATGCTGTCAAAAAATAACAGCAGTCAGAATTTATATAGCGAACTACTTCAGGCAAAGCAGTTAAGCAAGCAGCTGTACTATTAAAATTCATGGAATTACGTGATCTAGAGAGTTCCACACATTGGTAAACAGCTGCCAAAATGAAATTATTTTGAGGACTGAAGAACGAGGAAAGGAAAAATGTGGTATCAGATAACTTCAGGTTGACTGGCATAGCTTTCATATAACTGAATTATATGTAATTCAGACAATATAGTCATCTGTGGTTCATGCCTAAATCTGTGCTGTTACGTGTGAAGTCACACTTGGCTCCTGTTTCTTGAGCTAGTAACAAAAATTCAACACCAAAACAAAAGTTTAATGGCATATGATGCCTGTGTCCACTTTCCCGCTATGACCATGGCAATGTAGTAGGTATTATCCTAGTAACTCTGTTCATAAAAAGACCTATCAATTCAACCTGTTAGATACTCTGCAATTCTGACTTAGTCTTGACTCTGTGTTTGAACCATTACAACCGTTCAGCCATTGATAATGAAAATATGACAAGCTATTGACTTTGAAAAGGAATATTTTTCCTGGTTATTTTTGTTTCTTATGGTACAGCTCATATTTACAGCTCCTTTTCTGCAGTGTGAGCTACAGGTGCAGGGGATTTAGAGATCACTTACTTATTTCTGATCTGATGTGTGGGATTGTAACATGGACAACAGCTCAGCCCATGTCATTTATGTGGCATCCAGTACAGTCACTTCAGCACAGAGAGATGCTGAAAAATGATTTACAAAGTAAAGCAAAGAATACTTTATCCAGTTGAATCTCCAGGAGTATTTATATCAGCGGTGTATATCTGCCTGAGCTCTAGTTCATCCTCGTTACTAATCCTTGACCTCCAGATACCAAGACTTGGTATGTACATCTGCTTCCAAAGACGAGCTCTTCACAAACAATGCTGGGAGGAAAATAACACTTTCAGACCAGTATACTTGTAATGACACCAGTACAGAGTTTTTCTGGGCATATACGTTCTTTGATCTACCCTACCCAAAGGACTACTCTTCTCTTCAAACTCCTTTTAAATTCAACAGGAAGTGATGGCCCTTTGTTTCAGAAACAGACATTTGGTGTTAAAATTAGGAGAGAGTAAAGAATATTAACAGTAAGTGCAAGTAAAGAATAGTAACACAGCATTAAAGTTGTTGGTAACTTCCATCATAGCCTTTACAACCACATCAGACAAACTGCAGTAAAGAATCATGTAACTGTCTTGTTACAGTTAGATGAAATTATCTAGGTCACAACTTAGTCCTTTGTAGCTTTGCTTCCTGTTTCCACTTGTTCATGTGTGACTAGGTTTACTTCAAGGTAACAACACAGGATAAACAAATTGGACTTAAAGAAGCTGTTTTGTTACACACAGAGAAAGTAACCTCCTGTTCAAACTCCGTTTTGATTAGCATCCAGTTTTGGGCACCTCAATATGAGAGAGATATAGAGGTGCTGGAGCAAGTGTAGAGGAGGGCAATGAATCTGGTGAAAAGCCTGGAGAATAAATCTAATTAAGAGAGATTGAAGGAGCTAAGGCTGTTTAGTTTGAAGAAGAGGAGGCTGAGAGGAAACCTTATCTTCCCTCTACCTGAAGGAACATTGTAGAGAAGTGGGTACTGGTCTCTTCTCACAGGTAATTAGTGATGGAACAAGAAAGATGGGCTTCAAACTGCACCAGGAGAGGGTTAGGGTGGACATTAGGAAAAAACTTTTTACAGAAGGAGTGACCAGGGATCGGAAGAGGCTGCCCAGGGAGGAGGTTGGGTCACCATCCCTAGAGATGTTTAAAGATCTTTTAGATGTGGTGCATAACAATCTGGTCTGGTGGTGAACTTTGTAGAGCAGAGTTATTGGTTGATGATCTCAAGGGTCTTTTCCAACCTGAATGGTTCTGTGATTATGACTGATAAAATCCTTGTAGGAACAATTCAAGTGTGATGTTTTAAGCACTAACAACTAAGTGTATTTTACTAGAGAGCTTCTACCTGCATGACAGAAATTACTCATATAATTTTGTACAGAAACTTTTTCAATGATTTTGGAAAAAACATCGTACAAAAATTTCTCAGAATCTAATTAGAACAAATACTTGGGAAAACCACTGCGAGTAACAAATTGCTGTGCTATAGCACAAGTTCTGATCCCTGTTTCTGTAGTCACTCTTCAGATAACAGCTATCAGATTCCTTGCCTGCTGATAGACATTTGGGGAGCAGGAAGAAGCCTGGCAGACTTCTCGTAAGTTCCTGTCTCTTAGCTATGTCTGTAATGTGTTTGTACCTACCACTTGTAGTTCAGTGCTTTCTGAGGCGTCCAACATCTACCCTTTCCTCCAAATGCTTCCACAGCTAGAATAGTGTGTGGGAATCTCCAAAGACTGAATAGGAGTCTTGAGGTTGCCTTGAGCACTCACAATCATATTAACATATTCTCTTTCCTCATTGCTTGCTGAGGAACATCAGTAAAGGGCATTTCCTAGGTTCATATGTTCTGATTCAGAAGGAAAACACTGAGAGATCAATGACCTTCCTTGACGGTAGAATGAGCTTAGGATCAATCAGCCTCACTGGTTTTGAGTAAAAACCTCCTGCAGGCTAATTGTGGAAAGCACTACCCATAGTTAGTATGAAATACCTTTGTCTTTAGTTTAAAAGTGATGGCTAGAAAGGATTGTGAATAATCATTAATTTCTCATCACCTGATTAAATATTTTGGTAATATGATTGAAGGCTTACTCATTAATTTCTCACTATCAGGATATTACTATATAGTTAGAGAGAGCGATGTACAAACGTAATCCAAGCTGCAGATAGATAAAGTGATTATGCTGGCTCTTCATAAAACGGGATATTCATTATTATATTCTCTACCGTGCCCCTCACTTTCTGGCCAGTATGCATTGTGTTTATGGTTTGCCATATTTCATTCTGGCTTTGCTCTTATATCCACCTGTTCATAAATAAATGTTTCCCTGAAATTTATTTCCCTCTCCTTGAAATAAACCAAGCCAGGAAGCCTAGACTATGCCATTATGTATCTTCACAGCGATCCACTTACAGCATTCATCATCAGAAATTGTTTTCAAATGCCACTTCTCTTTTATTTGATTCAATGAGCAAAATGAAATAAAATTCCATTGCTCTGAAGTAGAGAAAAGGTTTTCCACTAAAACTGGGTAGGATTCCTAACTTTCTGCATCGTTCCAATGGCCAGTGCTGTGTCTGCAGACATTTTCTATTATGTTCTAAAATACTTAGTCATTAGTCTGTGCCTATGAGAAAAGAACAGCAGAGTGTAGGATATTTGAAAATAAATCTGTTGATATAGCAGATTAGCTTCTGATTGATATTTTTGCAAAAAGTTTAGAACACAAAGGAATGCAGTTGTGATGGCTCGCCACTCTTATGCTTGTATAACCTCTTAATGGTTTCACCATCTATTTTATTTCTTGAGATTTGCAGTAGCATGGAACTAAACATGAAAATACTGGAGACAGGAGAATTAGTTTAACTCAGGCATGTTGTAAACTACTTAATAAATCCAGGGAGTGTTGTAATAGTCGATCAAATCAAACTTAAGCTTTCAGAAAAAGGAGACTTTTATCCACTAAAATGTTCACCATATTATTCCATTTTTTTCTGTTCAGTAAAGGGGTGAATCCTAAAAGAAGTTCCTTTATTGAAAAGGTTTCATACATTTCTTTATTCATGCATTTCCACTATGCAATTTTTATGTAATAAGAATTGCACATATTGCAATTCATGTGAGTGAAAGCCTTGCTCTCTTGTCTTCTGACCTGAAGCATACTGCTTTGTGTCAGTTGCCTTTTTTTCCATGGCCAATAGTGTATTAAATCCTGCCGGGTCACTGATGCAGGAGAGAGAAGCATTACAAATGCAGTCCTACATAAAACAACTGCAGTTGGACAGCATCCTGTCAGCATAAAGGCTGAGTGTTTGATTGTGTCAGTTATCAATGCTGAAAGCTGCAAACTGTGAAGGTTACTCAACAGAAATTATATTGAGAAAGAGGGAGAGCGCAAGAGACAGGAGACAAAGACCTTATTAACAGGTCCGTTTTTGGAAGTGAAAAAGAATGAGTTGTTTCAAATAGTTAATCCCACCTCAAGGGATCCTTGTGGATGATACTGTGCATTAACTTCACTCTGTGAAGATTGTTCAATCTGTTGTCAAAGCTAGCCCAGACAGGGATATATCTATAAACAGTGCTAAAGGTTTATGTGTCTATGTCTGTCTAAAGTACAGATGCTGACTGCAAGCTGACAAAGGGCAAGAATCCCACCTCAAAGAGTGCCAATTCTAAAATACAGTAGTGGCTCATTTGTATGTTGTTCAGTGCCACAACACAAAGAGGGAAGTCTCTAGAGTTGTTTTTACTCCTTCCAAGGCATGGAAGTGTTTTGATTGTGAATCTGAAGCATTTCTTAATTATTCCCAAGTTGTTCCCAAACTATTTCCCTAATAAAAGATTCCTATAATATTCTAGACCGTGCTCTCTCCGTTATAAAGCACAACCAATAAGAGATTTTTGTTGGCTTTTTCCTGTAAGGACAATGTTATCTGTTAAATGTAGAACAACAGGTCTTAAACAAAGGCTTTTAGTGTCTTGGGATCTTTCAGGATAGACTACAGAACACACTTCATCTATATGGGGTCATTTGTTAGCAGTGTTTAGTGTAGTGGTCCCATTGTATGTCTGCAATCACATTTTGTGCTCCACAGCTAGAGAATAAATATTAGATGAATCTCTTAGCATGTAAAAGGAAAGGAAAAAGGTGACAAAGAAACTCCCAAAGCTTAAGGGAACAAGAAGTACTCCTGTTGTTCCGTTCTTGCAGTGTTTTCCTGACCTACACTGCAGAATCTGTAAGAGCAGACAGGGAACCAGATGGCAGTATTGCTAACCTGGCATTTCTTTCTGCAGGTGTGGGAAGAGACTGGTCAAAGGCTGACACAGCCTGTTCATTAATGTCATCATTTCCTATACTTAACACCGGTGATCTCTGAGTGACGCACATCACCCTTTCCCCACGTGGCTTGTTGACCCAAGAGTCAGGGGTTTGTTTGCAATTTTCTTAAAGCACCGTTCCGTGCAACCTCTTGGATAACAGGCTCTGTGGTTTCCCGTGGGTGTCAGACTGGAATTCAGTTTTGCTTAGGTAATGATGGTTTGAAAAAGTCCCAGTTAACTAGAGGTTAAATGCTTCTGTTGGATTTTAAGGTTGCTTTTAATATACAGATTCTCTGTATTTTAGCCTTTCTCGTATCATAGGAGCAGCAGAGGTTGGAAGGCACTGAAGAAGGAGGTCTTATACCTTCTAAAATAAGGAACATCTTTTGTGTTCTTTAAATAGCCTATGATTATTAACAGTATATGTAGTATTAACAAATGAGCTCATAGAATAGGGATGAGGACCAAATCACATACCTTAGTTGCAGAAGTTTTCTGCAGGCAGAGACACACTACATCAGATCTCCTCAGATTCCAAGCCACAGGAGGTATAAATATTTAACCTCTCGTAAGATTCACGTCTATCAGTTCTTCCACAAGTGGTGTGTGTGGAAGGTTGCCAAAGTTTAAGTCACGGCCCATCAAGACCTCTGTGTTTCAGAAATCTCATGCTAAACTATAGCACAATGCCTGGAAAACTTAGGAGTAAAAGCTGAGAGGTTGGTAATGAGTTAATCTTACCTGGTTTACAAAATGTATTGCATCTTGCGTTCAGGTGGGTGCATGTACTTAAGTAAATTACACTTCATGTTGCTTGAAAGTAATGAATGCTAATGACAGATAATGGTGTCTTGTTTGCAATTAGCACTTCGGAGAGAGCCTGAGGTTTCTAGAGCTCGTGATCATCCTATTTTCCAGGAACAGTCTGAGAACTTCCAAATTATATAAACAAGCATTATCTATGCTGAATACATTTGCTGTTTCTTTCCATAGTTAGGCATAATGCAAACGAACTGCATCTCTGCACAGCTCAATAATTAAAAAAGCCAACTTTTGTAGGTAAAGATATAGTTAATCATCCATTTTTTATAAACACTGTTCACTGTGCTCAAAAGCAGGAAAATGTTTACAAATAGATTACAGTGAATCTTCACAAAGGTTTAACTCAGTCTGGGTGATCCTGCTGTTGCAGGCGGATTGGACTAGATGATCTTTTGAGGTCCCTTCCAATCCGTTATGATTCTATGATTCTACCTACTGACTTTCTGAGTGTTCTTGAATTCCTTAACGTTTTTCTAGCTTGTCCAAGGTGACAGGAAGACTATCACTGTTTTCTCAAATGCATTTGCATTCTAATTTCTTTCTGTATTTTTGCTCAAATCTGGAAGAGCATCTGTACTAGTAGTTTTCTTAGTAGCTTTCCTAGATCTTGTTTGAAAGTCAGTGATATGACAGACTATTCAAACAAGTATCAGCATTTTAAAGCTCCATGTGTTCAGTTTAACCAGGTGATTCTGTTGGTAGTTAGAAAAAGTCATGTCTCATTTGTCTCATCACCCTATTAAGATCTTCCCATCTTCTATCATTACTTAGAAGCTTTCAAAAGGACTACCCTTCTCCCTTGCCTACCATGCTTAGAGCAGCTGCTTATGTCCTTAACGTTCAAAGTGATGCCTCCAGCTCTTTTCTATGTTCCCCCTCCTCAGTGTGCTTTATAATTTCATTAATATGTGTGGAGTTACAGCTCGCAGATCTGAACTGCTGGAATCCTTTCCCATAGACTACTGAAATGGTTCTTATGACTTTTAATTGTGAATGATTTGGCTGAAATTTGAAAGAAAGAAAAGAGAGAGACACCCAAGAAGTTTCCATATGTGATGTGATTATAAATCCCCTGAGCAATTCAGCCTCCTACCTGGGAAGAGATTAATATTCATGTGAATAATATAGATGCATCCTACAGCACCGTGAGTCAGAGAAATGTAGTATTTTAATTGAGATTTGACAGCTATAAAATGGCACATGAATTTGTAACTGTGCGTGTTAAAAGAGCTTTGTGGTAGCGTGCACCATTTTTTTTCTTCTGTTCTGCTGTTTCGCTTGTCCCCTGTGTTTCTGAAGAGGAAACTTAATTATGCCAGAATCAAGCTAGGGTTTTCAGCCCTGAGAGGAGTGATTCAATAATTCTCACCTTCACACTTAGAACTTTGCCTACAAAGAGGGATTAACTGATAGCTTGTCTGCTGCAGTCCCTCTGTGGAAGCTCCTTTTTCAGAAGGATAAACATACAGCTATCACATCTTCTCTTTAATGGAAGTAGCCTTCAGCTAAGGACGTAGCTGTGTGACATTTTGAATTACACAAATTTGAAACCGAGTTTTGTGCAGAAGGATTGACATACTCAATAAGAACAGAGATTCTGTCTAATCATCAAATTGCCTCTCTTACCAGTTCTTTCAAGTACAACTAAGTGTTACAAGAGAGTCCCAACTCTAAGATGTTGTTGTGTTGCTGAGTTTGTTTACATGGAAAAAAGTCATATACATAATTTTCCTCTGCTGTCAGGTCATTCAATATGTGAATTTGTGTTTTAATTTCAAAACAAAGCAGCACTTCCTCTGCCATTTTGTGCTAATTATTGTCATTTGAATCTTTGTCTTTCCCTGTTGAGTATCAGTAGCCTGTTCTTTTTGACAGCTGGTTAACTAGATCACAAACAGGGCAGATGTAGTTCATGATGTTGCATTTTTGGAACACGATAAGCACCTGGAGCATGGGGACCAAAGGACTGTTCTCCTCTAGTCTTACAGGTATCCAGTTCTATCCTCAGTCTTATTTTCCCATGTCTATAGTTTGACCTCACAGTCAAGCACCTGTGAATATTTGAGAACCATCAAGTCCTGATTTTTAAAAGCCCTGTCCCAGGGAGGTTGTTGTATTGTTGGCTTTGGGATGTGAAGCCCTATTTTTTATTTTGAGAAAGAAACTGTTGGTGCAAACCATCACTGTTCTTTTGTAGCTTTGGGATCCTTTCTGGACTTTCACTATTAGTCAAGAGGCCAGAAAGGCACTAATAGGTGTCAGACTGCTAGCTGGATTTTAAGTTATATGCCTGCCCCCACTCCCTGGAATTCATGCCTTCTGATCAGTAAAACTGGACTCCCAGATGGCTAGCGGAGGACATGCCTGCTTGAGTCAGCCACCAAAAGATGAGAAGCTGTTCCTTTCTACCTGTCATGAGTCGTGTGGTCCATGCAACGGTTTACTTTCAGTATTTTATTTCCCTTAAGCTTTGTTGCCTAGGTGTCTTTTTATCAGTCCCGTGAAGATGAGTAAGCTCTGCGTTTTTAAAGCCTCCCACACAGTAGCAAAGAAGCAAACTGAAGCACTATGACTCTAACAGAAAGTTAACAGAAACTTCTTCTGGTGTAGAAAAACTACATTTCCAGTTAAATGCTTCCCTTCTATTCTGCCTGCTGTATTTATGAAGGTTAACTTTAACCTCCAACAAAATGCCAGCATTGCTGATCAAATATCCCAGGATCAGGACTGGTGGGTCTCTTGAAATTGCTCATGAAATTGCTGTTTCTGCACTGGAGACGAGATCTTTGTAGGTTTGGTGTGATCTGAGGGTCACTGCCTACTGTAGTACAGGCTGTCCTCAGGTGGGAATGCTCTCAATGGCAGTCTCATACTCTGCATTTATCCTTATCTATGAAAGGCATTAAGTGGCCTTCAGATCCCTTAAGGTGCGCACAACAATAATTTTTTAGAGAGCATTTTAATCCGAAAGTAGTGGAGGTGTTCTGCTATTTCCCCATTCCACAATTTTACTTTGCTGTGTTACATCTGAGAAAGCCCTTCATGGCTTTCCCAAGGCAGTTTTTAGTGCAGGGTGATACCCTGGTGCTTGAATGAGCTGCATCACCACTTCTGGTTGGAGCTCTGCAAAAAGACATTTAAGGAAAAGCTTCTTTCACCTCTAAGTATCTTAAATAAGTGTATTTCTACCTGCATATTTTGTACAGTCATCATAGAATCCTAGAACAGCCCGGGTTAGAAGGGACCTTAGTGATCATCTGCTCAAACCTCCCTGCCATGGGCAAAGACACCTCTCAACTGGACTAGGTTGGTCAAGGCACCATCCAGCCTGGCCTTCAACACCTCCAGTGGAGATAGCACTCACAACCTTTCTCGACAATCTATTCCAGGGTCTCATCACCCTTCTAATGAAGAACTTCTTCCAAAGGTCTTGTCTGAACCAATTCTTCTTCAGTTTAAAACCATATTCCTTTGACCTACTGCTAGATACTCTTCTGAAAAATCCCCCTCCAGCCTTCATGTAGGTTCCATTTAGCTATTGGAAGGAGGCTATAAGGTCCCCTGGAGTCTTCTCATCTCTAGGCTGAACAATCATATTTGCATCTGTTTGTAATAAAATGCATGTTTAGTTGCACTTGCTGAGATTCTCTGAGACCTACTACCGGTTTTAACGGACCACAATGAATCCTAAATTTTGTAACTGCAAAGATAATTGTATGTACGTACATGAAAATAGTGTCGTGTCGTCATTAGCAGCTATTGCGATTTTCAGCAACTTTTGGTAGGCTTCTCCCCTGGGTGAAAAGTCAGCAGGCTTACCCTTTGTAGTTACACTAAAATTAAAGAAATGCTCTTTTCTGGAGCAATGTCTTGGTCAGAAATTGTTCTCATAATGACCACAGCAGCCAGGAGCCTGTTCAGTTGGTAGCAGGATCTCTTGCAAGCTTCTCCGAAAAGTATTGCTGTACTGATGCTCAACTTCTATTCATTTCTCCTAAAAACCAGTTTTGGTATTGCTGTTGAAAAACAAACCAACCTGGGAAGTCTTCTTAGTCCTAACGGGAGTTCTGCAGGGTGGATAGCTGACTTTGTTGTAACACTGCTTTCTCACTGCAGTCCTTCTGTGGGCTTGAAAGAATAGCGGTAGCCTCCATGAGAAGGCGAAGAATCACAGAATCACAGAACATTAGGGATTGGAAGGGACCTTGAAAGATCATCGAGTCCAGTCCCCCTGCCACAGCAGGGTCACCTAGACCAAGTCATACAGGAACACATCCAGGCAGGTTTTAACGTCTCCAGAGAAGGAGACTCCACAACTCCCCTGGGCAGCCTGTTCCAGTGCTCTGTCACCCTCTGTAGCAGCATTTAGGACTACAGCTTGGCTTCTCTAGCTTTGTATTATGAACTCTATACATGTATAAATAAAACTAATTATGAAGACTTTGAATAGGAATCCAGGTGTAATTTACTTATCTTCCAAGGTTTATTCCAAGAAATAAGCAGGCTAGGGGAAGTGATTCTCCCCCTCTACTCTGCTCTTGTGAGACCTCACCTAGAGTACTGTGTCCCATTTTTGAGTCCACAATACAAAGACATGGAACTGTTGGAGTGAGTCCAGAGAAGGGCCATGAGGCTAATCTGCTGAAGCACCTGTCCTATGAGGACAGGCTGAGGGATTTGGGCCTTTTAGACTGGAGAAGTCTCTTTTGGAGGGGGCTCTTATAACAGCCTTCCAGCACCTGAAGGGGACCTACTGGAAAGCTAGAGATAGGTTTTTATGAGGGATTGTAGTGACAGGACAAGGGGGAACAGTTTCAAGCTAAAAGAAGGTAGAATTAGGTTAGCTCTTGAGAAAAAAAATTCCTCACTATGAGGGTGCTGAGGCACTAGAACAGGCTGCTCAGGGAGGTTGTGGAAGCCCCTTCCCTGGAAGGAAAGGGCTGATTGGATGGGGCTCTGAGCAACGTGGTCTAGTGAGAGATGTCCCTGCCCATGGCAGGAGGCTGGAAATAGATGATCTTTGATGTCTGTTCCAACCTAAACCATTCTATATGATTTCTTAAGCAGAAAGGAAAGGTGTTTGTGCAACATCCCTGGTATAGTTTACAAGCATGGGATATTCCACAGCCAGGCTCCTCTCTTGCTTTGTGCTAGTAATCCGGTTTGTCCGGAGTGTATCTTGTCCTCTCTGACTTGTAAAGTCATACTGACTGGGATGCATGTGAATGGCACGCTCTTGTTAGATCTATGTGTTTGGCCATCTGTTTTTGACTTCTGACATTCACTGGGATATGACACGTGGGAGACCCCTTATGTGGAAGAGCCAGCACTGTAAGCTAGAATATATGTGGAATAAGGGGGAAACACTGATGAAAACTAGGAGACAATACATATTTCCTCATGGTGCTAGAACAGTGAATTTACTGCTAAGGTGTTTTCTGGGGAATGATACTTCCCTGTTTGGACATCTTAGACCAGAGCAACATTCCTGTTCAAATTCATCATGGTCCTGTAAAACAGGTTTTAATTCTGACAAGTGGGTGTTTTCTGAAGAAAAAAATGTTCCTTGCTCTCTGTACCTCTGCTGACCAGAGAACAAGATGTGGGTGGCAGCAGTGGGACCCGTGTTTTGTACAGTTCCTAGGTTCCCAGTGAGACTGTGTACCCAGAACTGCTCCCTTTTTGTCTCCGGCATTGTTTATTTTAGGCAGTTTGGTCTCAGCAATTTCTGTTATCTCCAGAAGAGTCAAGAATGTTGCTAACTGAAGGGACTATCCAGCCTGAAGTACAATCAGCTGTCTTGTTGCTGCCTGGCTTGCTTTCACATTTGTGCCAAGACTTTTCCAAATACTTCTGTTGAGCAAGTGCTTGTCTTTTCCCAGGTGCTGCTGCAGCAGTTTACTTAAGCTTTTGGGAAAAAGGAAACCCAGATCTGTCTAGAAAATGGACCAAGTCCTTTAGTGTATATAAAGGACTGTAGAACAGTAAAAATGTTAGAGCTGAGGCAACTGTTGCCCTTATTTTGGGTAGATAATGGCAGAAAGAATTACAGCTGTCTGCTACAAGATAGAGACTTGTACCTGTTGTGGAGTGGACCACTAAACTGTGGTGTTCTGGCTGCATCAGTATAGCACTTGTATGTCGTGCTCATCAGAAGAATTTGAGGGAGCTTCATCTAGGACTGGAGTAAGTCTGTTCCTCCTGCTCAGAATAGGGGTGCAATGGAAAAGGGGCGGGGTGGGGGGGGGAACGAACA
>JAOXOE010000256.1:56051868-56065997 GCA_028565055.1 Phoeniculus purpureus
TAAGGCCAGGCTGGATGGGGCTCTGGCCAGCCTGATCTAGGGTGGGGTGTCCCTGCCCATGGCAGGGGGGTTGGACTGGATGATCTTTCGAGGTCCCTTCCAGTCTGTAATGATTCTATGAGTCTATGTTGGGCAGCCTGGCAGTCATTTCCATATATAAAGTACGGAGTTACCCAGCTGGCACGCACATGATGATGTCAGTTGTCCAGAGAGCATATCTGCAAAGTTCCTTGCAAAAGCAAGTAACCTGGGAAGTTACCTTTGCAAATACAAGGAAGTCTATTCTCAAAGGAAAGAATAACGGCAAGAAGAGGTGCCTGATACTCATCTCATAAATTCTGTCATACACACAAAAATAAAGCTGAGGAGCAGCTTTGACAGCCGTTAAAATTTTCCAGTTTGAAATCACCATGAAATCTCCAAGTTCAGCGATGGCAAAAACTGGGTTTTTGACAGCAACATCAGATATGCTAATTCTCAGAATGTCTCAGTGAGGCTCTAGGCTGACAGCAGGAAAGGAGGGACATCTTAGGTTAAGACAGAAATGTTCATCCCAGGTTATTTATAGGAGGTTTTAGGAATTCAGGAGAATGATGAGACTTTTAGCCACCCACTTAGCTCGAGCATTGGTGAGTGTTACAGTGCAAGTTAGTCAGGCCTGCCCAGGACAGAACTGGAACAGAGAATTTAATCTTATAAACCTCAGGTCTGGAAGGCTTAAATTCAATAAACCTTTGCTGCAAAGTAGGATTAGCTATAGCCACCAGAAGCTGAGAGAGCTCAGCACCTTAAGGTGTGATGAAGGACTCTGTGTTTGTGTTGGTTTGCTATGCTGGATCTAAATGCATAACGTACACTATGACATCCAGTACCTATCCAGATTTGGCATTAAAACAAATTGCAAACATTGACAATTCAAATAAATAAAATATATTTCAGTTTCAGTTAAATAATTTCAGCTAAAATAATTATCATTTGCATTAGGAAAAGAAGAAATAAACTATTCTCAGTTAATTCCATTTATAGCACTCCTTCCCTGTCTAAAACAGCAGGGGTAAAGTCACTGTTGTTTCTTTAGCATTCACTGATATTTTCTGTGAAGAGGTGAATTACTATATTGAAAGATAAGGTGTTTAGTAGTCCTAAATTTGACATTTAATTGAATAAAAAAGAAGAAGGAATGCCTAACATGGATTCCCATGCTTCTAAAATCAGTAATACAGAACTGGGTTAATTATGGTTAAGTAATAGTTTGAAACTAATGGTGACTTGGTCTAGGTGGCCCTGCTCTGGCAGGGAGATTGGACTAGATGGTCTTTCGAGGTCCCTTCCAATCCCTAATGTTCTGTGATTCTGTGATTCACAATCACTTGTTTTCAGGTCCATGTACTTACAGTGTAAGTCTGTAAAACTTTGTAGGTGGAAAACATGTAATGTTGGGTGATGGCTGTTTATTCTGCTGATGTTTTGATAGCTCACCACAGGTTTTCTAGCAGCAAAGAAGACATGTGAGGAACCAATAGAACATTATTCAGTGAATAATTTTCTTCTCACAACTGAAACTGATTAGCACTAACTGTAATTTTAGATTAAAATGAATTTAGGTTTTAAGTCATCTGATTAAACCTCTCTACTGTAGTTTGAATTTGGTGGGTCTTAGCCTGAGGGATCAGGCGCTGCTGTGGCGACTGTAGATAAGCAGCTTGGAGTTCTGAGCTCTCCCTTAGCTTCTGCCTGGCCCATCAGCACCTCCAGGAACAAGCATATGTTTGAAGTGGAAGAAAAAGAACTAATACTTTGGACTTCTGCTTCCTGTTTCTTGTTGGGAGAATCTTGTATTTGTTCAGGGATCAAGTATGATGTCACTGCACTGGGGTGCCTCTAGCACCCATCCTGCCCTTGGAGTACAGTGAATGGAGAAAGAGTAGGAGTTTGGAACCTCAGAGATCAGTGAAGGATAATGTGCTTCATAATGTGCTGAAATGGAGGAAGAGTCCTATCTGCAGCAAAGGGTAGACAACTCACTGGAGCATGGGATGTGTTCGGAAAACATGGAGTAAGGAACTTATCCTTAAAAGAACCATTGGCACTGAGGAACGGATGTAGACATGGACATTGCCCTTCCACAAGGAAAATAACTTCCGGAGGTTTCTCGCCCATGAAGGGCAGCAGCTCAGCCCAGTTGTGTAAGAACATGTATGTCTTCGTGTTGGGGTTTTTATTTTGTGTGAATTAAATGTGTCTTGTGGTTTTTTTCCCCAAATTCCGCTAGTCTTTGGTTTTGCCTGAGACTTTATAAGTGGCTTCGAACCCTCCTTGTCTGTTTCAGCCCATTAGCACATTAACTAAATTACTTGGTTAATTCGTCTCAGACCTGATCAACAGAACAGACCCATGACATTAATGGAGACCCAGGGAGGAGCAGAGATAAACTCATGACATCTTTGGCAGCCTCAACATGGGGCTGGGATAAACTGAAAGAAGTTGCAGGTAAAAAAACTGGACCAGATTTGAAAACACACATTGGGATATTTCTTGTCCTGTTGTTTTTACTGTGCTGGGGGAAGGAGTTTATTCCTCTGCTATTTGTGCTGTGTCTGTTGTCTTAAAAATGTTGGAGAAGCTTGGATTTCAATGCAATCCTTGGTAGAATGTTTTTTCATGATGAAGGAAAAAACTGCTAAAAGCCCTTGTAAATGTTTTCTGTGGAGGCTTTCCCCAACCCAAGTTTAAGGCTAAACTGGACAGAAAGTACAGTTGGTAAAGTCAACTTAACTGTCACTTGGCTAACAGTGCCTGGAGTCTTCTTTCCAGCTGGAATTAGTAAGTCTAGTTTAAAAGTGGCACTGAGCTCAGCAAGGCACTTCAGTGCCTATGAGTCATGATCACTGATATGCTAAATCACCTCCTCAACCTGACCTTGTATTTCTAGGATTAAAGAAGAAAATAGGTCTCTTAAGTCTCATTTGCAAATTATTTCCCTATCCCAATTTAGACTGTGAATTTGAAGAAAGGAGATTTATGGCCGGGTTACTGTGAGCCGTATCACTAATTAATACCATTCCCTTAGGAGCTGCTCTACACTACGCACTGTATTGTAAATACCTGTGCTTATTCTCACACAAATTTAATAAACAAACAATCACAGAGTATTTTTGCTTTACCTATTTAGGAAAGACTAAAGGATTCATTCTAACATAAAAGAGCCGTTAACATTTGGCTTGGAAGATGTTCTAGGAGCATCCCTTTCACCTGGTCCCCGTGTGTACCTTGTCTGCTGTAAGTTCAGAAAAGGAAAGCAATATTTAATCTCTGTGAATAAAAGAGAAGAAAGTAACGTAATTCTTTTTCGGTAAATTTATGACTCATAACCAGAACTATGTCTAATAAGGTTTTCTTTTGATAAAGGGCCAGATTCGTAGCTTCAAAGAGATCTAGGCATTTCAATACAATGCAGGGATGGGCATTCATAATCAGCAGGGAGAAGCACCAGATCCATACGCGCACGTGTGCCATCATTTAAACACTGTCAAAAGTAAAACAACTGTAAAGAAAACCAAGTTTGCAAATGCAGAACTGTATGCGTTGCAATAATTAAGAAACTAGATAGGGTCATTCTTTTAATACACTTTTAAACGATTTTAAGTAGTTTATTGAGTCTATAGCAGTATAAAAACATGAAATAGAAAAAGCTTGAACATGTGTTTTCCAAGCCCATTTTACCTCCTTCCCCTCTTCTCTCCTTTCTGTGCTGTGTACATTTGCTGATCATGTTGCTTAGAAGTGATGGAGAAGTATTGAAGTCTATTTGGTTCTTTTATGATAGGAATTATGTTCAGATACTAGGAAGTTGGAGTTAAATCTGAGAAGATTATAATCTTGAAACACTTAAAAGGTTTAGCTTGACTACTATAATGTTGACTTTCTATAAAAATAAAAGCATTTAGTAAAAAATATATCAGTGGGCGTGTAAGTTAGAAACAAAGACGTTCAATGCTAATGGATCTAACATTATCTAGGCAGCACGATAGCTAAGTCTTTCTGTTTTAATGCCATTTATGTCTCTCCAGCATAATGAGGTTTCAATCTTGAGAAGACACATTGCTCCTGTGTCCAGTGTGCACCATCCTGATGCAGGAATACACTGTATTTGGAGCAATTCTTAAGTGTGTGCAGAAGATGGGATGAACTACAGAAGCTTACATACTAAATGGAATCTCTTACTATAAATGCATGTGTTGGAAAGTGTTTTTTCTGCTTCTGAGTGCTGTAAGCTTTCTGGTACCATTCCACTTGACAGCCTCCAAGTCTTTCTCCTTTACACTGCTTTTCCTTTCATTAATAGTTGTTCTTGAACTGGGTTTTCAGTTGCTTCTGTTCAGATGTTCTCAGTGAGAACATCCATCCCTCAGCTATGGAGCTGTTTGCTTTCCCCCTTGAGCCTAGATTGATTTTGTTTGCTCTAAAGCCAGATTTCATGTGCAGCTACCTGGGAAGGGATGGGTTAGACACACTGGCCATGAAGCAATGTAAGAAACTAAAGGATCTTGAGAGGCAGAACTTTTTGCTAGTATTCAGCAAGAATTAGCTGATAATCTGTTTAAAATCATGTTATTTAAAAAAAACCCAACAGTATAACTGTGTACCTGCAACCTTCTTTAATGCATGCTGCAGAGCAGGAAAGGTGATATTACAAGTAGTGGTGCCATAACTCCTCGTAGATAACCTTATTTACATAAGATAACTTTATTTAAACTAAGTAATAACAAATATAGAACTGATAATGTTTGATGATGTCATATATTAAATTATTGAGCTTGAAACTCTGACAGTATTTTCACATACATCTGGTTATATTAATTATAGCACTTGCTCAATTTCTAGTCCTCATTCCTAATCTTTCATACACCTTGAACTTTAAGAGCAGTGGAGAGGCAGTTGAGAATGAGTATATCTGCACTTGGTACATGGGCTAAGCTTCTCTGTGTAAATTATTTTCTAGTCCTGTGACTGCTTGTCATGTCCATAGTCACAGAATCATGGAATGCTTTGGGTTGTCAGGGACATTCAGGGATCAATTAATCCAACCAACCTGAAGCAAGCAGGTACATCCTCAACTAGATGAGGTTGTGCAGAGTCCAATTCACCCTGACCTTGAACATTTCCAGAAATGGCATCTCTGCCACCCCTCTGGGGCATCCTGTGCCAGTGTTTAACCAACCTCAATGTAAAAAATGTCTTAGAATCATACAAAGACCTAGACTGCAAAGGATCTCAGAGATCATCTAGTTCCAACCCCCCTGCTATGGGCAGGGACACCTCTCACCAGACCAGGTTGCCCAGAGTCCCATCCAACCTGGCCTTGAATACTTTCAGGGATGGAGCATCCACAGACTCCTTGAGCAGCCTTTTCCAGTGCCTCAGCACCTCAGAGTGAGGAATTTCTTTCAAACAGCTAATCTAGACTTAACCTCATTTAGCTTGAAACCACCCCCCTTGTCCTTTCACTAGAGTCCCTTAGAAAAAGCCCCTCTCCATCTTTTCTGTAGCCCCTTCAGGTACTGGAAGGCTGCTGTAAGGTTCCCCCTGCATGCTTCTCTTCTCCAGGCATAACAGCCCCAATTCCCTCTGCCTGTCTTCATAGGAGAGATACTCCAGCCCTCTGAACATCCTTGTGGCCTCCTTTGGACTTGTGCTGAGGACTCCAGAGCAGAGTAGCGCAGCAGGTTCACCTTCCTCATCCCGCAGCCATGCTGCTTTTGCTGCAGCCCAGAACTGCTTTCTGAGCTGCAAGGACACATTGTTGGCCCATCCAGCCTTTTAGCCACCAGTACCCCCAAGTACAGAGAGATGACATCCATGGCTTGCTCCTTGTCCACTGGTGTAGTCACTCCATTATAGAAGGCCACTAGGTCAATCAGGCATCTTTCCCTTTGTTTCCAATCTTATCCTGAAAACAACAAAACCTACATCTTACACCTGGTGTCTGCTGCCCTGATGGATTTATTATAGCAGCTTTATAAACTTTTTGTCCTTGAGAAAGTACTTTTTGCATATTTATCCAGCTTACCATCTGTTTTGTTTTTCCAGTGGCATGATGTTAACTTTTCTTATTTTGTATATTTACTCCCTTTTTTTTCACCTTTTTTTGTGTATTTATTTCTGTATTTGCACTCCTCCTTACTTGAAGTTTGGCAAAAGCTGAATCTAATCTTTATTAGAAGTATTTTTAGCTTCTGTCACAGTTCAGACCCTGAGATTCAGTAGCAGCATCTTTTTGCCATCTTTTTACCATCTTTTTACCACAATTATTGAATTTAGAGTGGAGAGGGGAACTTCTTGCGTACCTGCTTGTCCTCTGTATCATCACACTGCCTATCCTAAATCTCTCAATACTGAAACTAGTTTTGATTATACCAGTTTCAGCCAAGCAGATTTAGAATACCTGTGGTTCCAACACTGAAAAGTGCCACTGTATTTTGCACTGCTAATTCAGACCACCTTCCCAGCATGTTTTTTGGGGGTTTTTTCCTTAATGTACAACAGATTTTGGCTATGGGGAGCATGTGCTATTCTGTTCAGTTTGGGTTATTCACATTTCTGTGTGAAGGAGTGGATGACAAATACACGTATTGTGTTTTCTGACTTGAACTCTGCTGCTGTGACTGACAAAGTAAGAGAAGTCTTCATCCTTTTTCTCATTGCCAGTCCAGCTTTGCTTCAATGTGTGCCACCAGTTTCTTCTCCACCAAGCAGCTGTGCCGTGCAGTGATGATGCTGGTGCTGTCCCAGCAGGAGAGGAGCTAGTGTCAAGGTGTCAGTGGTATGGGTGGGCTTGTTTATTCTGAGTTTACAAAAACCTATCTAGACACAGGCTATGGCTAACCTGGATGATCAAAGAAAGATTCAGGGTTCCTGAAGGGATCTACAGACAGGATCTAGACCAGAACATGGGTTCATCTGGATAAACTCTTATTCTCTGGAAAAACAGAGGTCCAAGCACACAGGCCATGGTACCATCTCCACAGCTCCTCTGTCAAGACTCATGGCTGCTGTGATGGATCACCTGCCACCACCTCTGCTCCCAGGATGTTACAGCGGGGTCTGTGATGTCTGAATTTAAGATATTGTCTATCTGCCATGTGACTTAGAATCAGACCACAGTTATTAATAGATTTCAGCACACGTTACTAGCTTATTAAGAACCTTCCTGCTCTGCATTTGCAATAGGCTTAGTGCTTGCCAAACAGTCCTTACTCCAAGGACAAGCTGTGTTATAATTCCTCTCTCACGAATTGAGTTCAGTTCCAACGCACGAGGTGCGGTGAACTTGTACAAACTATCTCCTAGTGGGATTTTAAAAGTTCTAAAATCATTCAGAAGTCATAAAAGAAAAAGCACGCCACAAACTCGTAGCAAGACTCTACTTACTGCTCTGACTTTTGATCTTTCATTGCTCTGTCCGTTCTGCTCAGGTGGAGCAGCACCACTTGTTCACTGCGCCATGTGGAGCTGAGAGGTGTAGCTGTACCTGGGCTGGATGAGGCAGGTGCACTGAACAAGAATTCTGTCTGAATTCTGCCGGCTGCAACTGCTCTCCCTGCTATCCTTCACAATTGAGTTGCACAGCTACAGCAGTGGAGTAGTAGGAGGCCATACGATTCCCACAGCATAGCTGTTGAATAAGTACTGTGTATGGCTTGTTCCTTTCATTTGCTTCAGTGTTCACTGCAGTAGGCACTTACAGCAGCCGTAATTAAGAGCAATTAATTACCTTATTAGTAGTGGAACTCCACCAAACGGCAGGGGAAGGGCAGTGGCAGATCCTTGCCTTTCCCTGCATCCTTCGAAGCCACTGGGTTATTCCAGAGGAAGACCAGCTAATATCACAGTATCACATCCCTTCCTTCCTAGCAGCCCATGTAAACATGCAGTGTGAATCCCTAACAATTTCTTTGTGACTAGGTGGCTACACTACTCTTCCTGAAACCTGCTCTGTGCCCTCTGCTCTTATCACCATTTCCCTGATATGTACCCTTGAGCTGACAGATATAAAGAAGTGCAAGTTGCCGGCAGCCAGGATTCAGTTATAATTAAATTCAGGGATAGGGAGCTGTCAGCTAACTGACTTGAGTGACATTGTACCTGTCATCTAAATGAATTACAGATCATGGTATCCATTTGTTTGGGAGCCTGTGAGCAGGAGCGGTGGAACAAATTGGGGTAAATAGTTTACACTGAATACAGGTTTCTGCAAGTTTTTCAGACATGATGCATCCATCGGCAGTGTGGTTAGTGTGTGCGGCTAACAGCATTTCCACGCGAACTGGAACCACCTTCTGTAGAAAGCTGTCTTTAGTGTGGGAAAATAAAACTAAATTAAATTGATTATACAGTTAAATGAGGCTTATTTTGATCTGTTCTAGCAAAGACTAAAAATATCTGGCTTGAAGATTCATAGCAGTTGCCTGTGTACTATTTACACTCTAGGGTTGGCAGCTTCTCTTCAGATGCTGGGAAGCAAGAATTTCCCCCTCCCTTCCGTGCTGCTTGTATAGTGCGATGCTCCATGCTGATGATGCCAGGCAGATTTAATTGTGCATGTTCAAAGAGAAAAATGACATCCACGCTTGGGTTAGTGCTCTCTGTGGCAAGCTGACAAATCCCCCAGCTGTCAGCTAACCTCAGCATACGTGACTCCGGCTTATGTCTGCTTGCATTCTACCCATAGGCATTTATAAGCTGAAACTCTTATTGGCTGCAAGACATCCAGAGTGCTACTGAGAGAAATATACAGTCTGTTTTATGTGTTTCAGTTTCTAAGGGTGACCCACAAAATTACGGTGTTTTTTTCAGCGAGGCTATAAGCAGGTAAAGACAGAAATTTTTTGCATACGTGGCAAGTGAAAGGCCATAAAGTTTATGGCTGTGAGTCTGGCTAAGGTGCTGATTGCTTAAAGAAAATTTCTTCCTCAGGCTCAGATGGATAATTTGTGTTTTTATGTATTTATTCAGGTTACTGGCTGCCAGAGAACTGCACACACACAAAATGGCCTTCTGTAAGAGCCAATATATAATGGGAAAATGCAGAGGCATGTATTGCTAGTGCAGCACTGGAGTCATGGAAGAGGAATTTTGAAGGAATTAGAATGTGTGAGCACTGTTTTCCCTACATCCTCTGCTCAACTCCTTACATTAATAGTTTTTGTTGTGGCTAGAAATTTGTCACTATCTGCAACTTGATCCAGGTGATCCTGCTGCGGCAGGGGGGTTGGACTAGATGATCTGTCAAGGTCCGTTCCAACCCCTAACGTTCTGTGCTTTTATGAATTCTAGCAGAAGCATTGTCACTCGTGGTGCACTGCAGGTTGTCCATCTAAACCTATCATTACCTGGCACCTGTGCTCCAGTAGAATAATCAGGTCAATCTGCAAACAGGCAAAAAGCCAGCTTAACAGATGGCTTTGACAGTAGGTAGCCAGGAAAGCAGGGATATACATTAAACATGGGTTCAGAAAGCATGAGTCTTGTCTAGGAACATCAGAATGGCTGTCAGCTTTGAGCTCCTCCATGTACTGTTGAGAACATGGGCCATACGTATTGAATACCTATATAGGGTGGGCTAGAGCCAGTTCCAGTGGTCCTGATAAACTTTGTAGGAATTGCTTGGATGGGCATGTTCTCAGCTAGAGATGAGTCTTGCGTTTTGCAGTGGACTTTGAACTCGTATTAGAGAGAAAAAGACTTAAGTTTAAAGATGCAGTTGCACTTATTTGATGTGCATGCCCAGCTGAGGCATTGTCCTCCCCAAATTTTAGGTGAGGGAGAGCGCTATCTGGTTGAATAGCACAGTCATCTAGGTTCCCTAAATAGACACTGATAGAGAGAGGCTTTGGGTACTTGCAGAGAAGACTCAGATATGTTTACATTTTGAATCCTCTGGACTTTGGAATATAAGGAAATAATTTACAGGAATTGCCCACTATCTCTGTTGACCCAGGATGTAGTTCAACAGGCTCTTCTGGTACTGAGCAGCTAGTGCTATGCTTCTTTTTGTAGCAGTGTGATATGAAAACATTACTCTAGCAAGAAAGTGGTGATTCCTGGGTTCTCGACCAGGAACTCCTCACCACCAGTTGTTTCCACAAGCTTAGTGCTTCCCCATATGCTCAAGGGAGTGTGTGGCCAGTGTCTCTTTTAGTGTCCAAAATTTGTGTGCATTGACAACAACTGAAAAACAGAAAGAGACCATATCCACATCACCTAACTCCATCTGAAGTTCACTGGGTTTTCTATGTCGCCTTGACTAGCTGTGGGTTTTCAGAAGCATGTACTCAACTGAAATTTCAGGACAATCGAAATTTAAACTGATGAATAGAGACCCAAGACAGCAACACTGGGATCTGGGAGGAGATCCTCTAGATTCAGTGAATCTGTGTAAAATACATGGAGCACTGTAGATGCTTTACTGACAACGAGACCTGGGCAGAATGCAGAAGTGCCTCAGAAGCCCAAATCCGTTTCCTGTTTCCTTTCTGGTACCTTAGCTTCGGAAGCAAGGATTGCAGGATGGGGTGTAGGGATGTCTGTGTTTGTGGTGTGCTCTGTTGGCACAAACCTTCAGAGAACACTACATGCCTGAGAGGGTTTTTCAGTGCACACCTGGGATTTGTAGGACCACCTGACCTCTGCATAGGCCGGCAGTAAATCTGAGTTACTGATGCATCAGGACTTTTGGGAAGCACTTAAAGAGTTATAGAGAAAATAATCACAAGTCAAGAATTTTTGTGACTGCTCTTTTACTCAGTTAAAATCAAGGAATTTGAATATTTAAATGAGAGGTGTTAACATGTAGTTGTCTGTAGAATTTAGATTCTTTTAACTCTGTCCTAGTAGTAGCAACATTAGGTGGATGACAATCTGCTCTTTGCATGATGCATGGCCAGCTTAGCTGCACCTGCTATATTATCTGTATGATGGGCCAATGGGTTGTATTCGTGCTTCTAAATTGCCTGTATGAAAAACAGTGATTATCATTCTAGGTTTGACTGTCATAGCTCTGCATTCTTAAGGTAGTTTGTGTTTAACGTAAATTACTCTTCCCTTAACAATGCAGTTAGAAGGAGATTCAGCTGTCACAGATAAGAGTAATGATATTTATTAATAGTGCAAATCATTCATGCACACGGGGAGGATTTTAAAACATGCATCCCATCAGGACAGGAGATAAAAGTCCTGAAGGGACTGATTTATCCTTGACTTCTCTGAGCCTTTGTTATGCTAATGATAGATATGTATTCCCAAAATCTACTGCATCTGTCTATGACTTACCCTTTGATTTCTCTGTTAGCTCTCATCACTATGTGTTCTTGTTAATTCAGATCAGGTTTTGCAGCTAGCACTGTACTTTGCTATTTTTAGCAAAATGGTGTACTGGTTTCTCTAGCAGCTTTTGTGCTTAGTTCCTCTGGGAGATCTGTCATTAGTCCATCTATGATACTAAGGGGTTTCCTCTGTTCCTAGAGCAGTTAAGACAACTGACCTAATTAGTTCTTCCCACCTTTCATTAATAAACCTAATTTTGGGTAAATATGTCCATATACTGCAGAATACCAGATGTGTTATCCAAATGTGCTGTTTATTTCTTAAACACTTATATTAACATTACAGTGTATAATGGCCCTGGGTGCTATTTCAAGTTTCTAAGTCCTTGTTGTTTGTAGAGTTAAGATGCATGTTGAGGTGAATAACTGTAAGCATGAGTGTTGGTGGTTAGGGTGGTTGTTTGCAAACATTGATCGCTGTGGTACAAGTAGGTGGCACCACCAGTAAATGAAAAAGCTCTTTACAGGCAATACCAACTTTAGGGATATAAAAGAGCAAACACATAGCTTAATATAGGTTATCAGCTGTTAGGACACAGAATACAGAGCAGGGAAGCTCTAAAGAGAGCCTGGAATGATGGACCAAGGTCAATGGAGTATGCTTCAACAAGGCCAAGTGCTGAGTTTTGCAATTAAGCCACAACCACCCCCTGCAATGCTACAGGCTTGGGGACATGTGGCTGGGAAGTTGTCTAGCAGAAAGGGACCTGGGAGGGCTGATCGTCAAGCGTCTGAACATGAGCCGGCAGTGTGCCCCGGTGGCCAAGAGGACCGATGGCATCCTGGCTGGTATTAGAAATAGTGTGGCCAGCAGGAATATGGAAGTGATTGTCTCCCTGTACTGGGCACTGGTGAGGCTGCACTTGAGTGCTGTGTTCAGTTCTGGGCACCTGAAGGGTATTGAGGTGCTGGAGTGGGTGCAGAGAAGGGCAATGAAGCTGGTGAAGGGCCCAGACAACAAGTCTGAGGAGGAGCAGCTGAAGGATCTGAGGCTGTTTAGCCTGGGGAATAGGAGAGTCTCTACAACTACCCAAAAGGACACGACATAGAGAGGTGGGTGCTGGTCTCTTCTCATGAGTCATTAGTGATAGAACAAGAGGGAAGGGCCTGAAGCTGCACCAGGGGACGGTTAGACTGGACATTAGGAAAAGAATTTTTACTCAAAGGGAGGGGGTTGAGTCACTATCCCTGAAAGTATTTAAAGTTAATTTAGATGTGGTCCTTAGAGATCTGGTCTAGTAGTAAACTAGGTAGAGCAGGGTTATGAATTGGACTTGATTATCTCAAGGGTATCACGGTTTAGCACCAGGTTAGTCCATACAATTATATTCTGTCCTCCCATCCCCTGGGGGTGGAGAAAAGAGGTAAAGTAGACATGCTTCTGGAAACTGGAACTAGAAAGTTTAAACTTTATTGAACTTTATTAAAGATTTTACTAAGTAGACAAAAGAACAAAAGAAAAAAAAAGATGGCAATGGGAAACGGGAAAAAGGAAAAAAGAAGTGTGTTCTTCCTCGTGTTCTTCCTCAGTGGTTCAAGTCCACCCCTCCCCCGGCCCAGACCCGCTAACCCCTAATTCCAAACAAATGCTAAAAGCTGCAGATGAGGTGGGACTAAAAAGGAAAGACTAGGAATCTTCTAGGCGTGCTTAAATGCTCAGTTTAAGCACTTTCCTGTGATACAGTCTGAGATAAAGGAAGGATAAAGATAGGAGATAAGGAACATAAAGGAAAGGGAATAAAAAAGGTAGAGGGGAGGTGTGAAGCAGAAGAGAGACAGAGAGGCTGCAGTGTGCCAAAACGAAACTGAAACCAGACTCCCAAGACACACAAACAGGGAGGGAGTACCAAGAAGAGGGGAAAAGGAAAACCTTGTCCCCAAATAAGGACCTCAAAATTTTTCAGGCCTACTCCACCTGCTAAACCTGCAGCAGCTACCTGTCCATTTCACTTCCAATCCCATGGACCTCCACCCCAAACCATGAGCAGGAAGCTGCTGTGTGGAGGGAAAAGTATAAACACTCCTGCAGCTGAGTCAACTACTTATATGCTGGAAGAGAGTTTGATGCAGGAATACCATGAGCAAATATAATTTCACCAAATCCATAACAAAGGGTCTTTTCCAACCTGAACTAGAATCGTTCATGATTCTATGAATAGCTGTAAGAGTATAACTACAAGAAAAGCCAACAGGTACAGAACATTCCTCATGAGCTTATTTTAATATGAGGAACAGGGTGCCTTTTTCTCAAACACAGGATACTACTGCAGTGTGTTATCTCCTTCACTCACTGTACGTGCATCAGTATAGGGATATCTTGCAACATCTTGTAAATCTTTCTTGGGACTAGTTGCATATGAAACATCATCTGCATAATTTTGCTGGGCCCTGAGTTCAACTAGTATTGTGGTTTGAAAATTACCAGAATTTTCAGACTTACAGGTGTGTGCTTTCATGAAGGAAAGAAAACGTTCTGTGGCTTTAAGAGGCTTCTCTTCCCCGGAACTGTCCCAGGTGAAGTGACCTGTCCCAAAATCCCGTGGTCAGGACGGTATACAAGACCAGGGAGCGAGTTCCTGGTTCTCTTTTCCCGCTGGGCAGGCAGCCCGGGCACGGGGCTTTCAGCCTCGTGTTTCTTTCCGCCCCCCCACCCCTTGCTAGTGGTGGCGGGGTGGGGGTAGCGAAGGGGCCTCGCCGGGTCCGCTCCTGTAACCGGCAGCTAGCCGAGGCGAGAGCTAGCCGCGG
>JAOXOE010000256.1:56066097-56091915 GCA_028565055.1 Phoeniculus purpureus
GCTTGGAGACCAGAATGTGGTGCGGGACAGTGTCAAAGGCTTTGCTCAGGTCCAGGTAAATGACATCAGTTGCTCGCTCCCCATCCATTAATGTTGTGACCTGTTATGGCCTTCTAATGCCACCAGGCTGGTCAGGAACCAAAAAAGTAATCAAAAAGGGAATCAATATTAGGAATCAAAAAAGATGTTGCAATATGAGCTAAGGGTAAATACTTGAAAATACTGGTAGAGGAAATGCCAGCGTGGACCTTTGCTTAGCTGAACAGATTTAATGTGTTTCTTCAGAGAAGCAGCCAGATTTGGCTTTTCTCGTTTTCAGTGTTGTGTTGGGCAGTCACAACGTATCCAACTAGTTACTCCTTCTAACTCCCAGCTAATGCTTTTAGCTTTTGACCGCCAAGGAAATGAATAACTTGCTTTTGGTGGCGTTCCTTGAGTAGGCACACTGATGAAAACTATCATTTAAGATATCCTGTCAAACACAAAGTAATCCAGCTCTGGCTCCTGTAAGAGCCAGTGAAAGCTCAAGTGCATGTACCAACCAAACCATGAAAGTGTGGAAGGAATCAATCCTCCCAGAACCCTAAAGAACTGCATCAGCACAGCATTTAGCATGGTGCTGAGTAAGAAACAGCAGCATCCTCTGAGTCACTTCAGTGTAGGCAGAGGAGCCATCCGCAAGAGAGGTGGCCCTATAAAGTGGGACACCAACAGCGGGGAATACGGCAAATTGCAACAGACGCAGGGAGCGTCCAGGTACATTTCGAAGTGGTGCTTCACTCAGGTTCTTCAATAAACAGCAATTAGCATGAAATGCAATCAGTCATGAAGGAACTCTCCTACATGGCTATTAGTGATTACAGCTTTAGGACCTATTTATCTTCTGGCATCTACCATAACTATGAGATCTACGGAAAACAGGAAAATTAAATGAAATGTCAACTGTATGCAAAACAGGAAGAAGAACAAATAGCATTGTTCTGTTATGGGAGAAAATTTTCTTTCAGCTAGTAGACATAAATTTTTTTAAAAACCCCATACATCTCTATTTTTGTTGCTTCAGAACTTACGTTAAAGTAAGTCACTCGGGTGAAATTAGAAATTTTATGCTGGTTATGTTAATGAAAATTAACTCGTTTAATCCAAATAACAACTTTTTCTTCTGTTGCCATCGTACAGATTTATGAATAATTCAGGACAAATTGTGCTAGATCTGACAGGTCTTATTTAAGTACTGTAACGTAAATGTGTATGGATGGCACTCAGGCTGGGGAAAAGAGATGTGCTAAAACTTTCACCTCAGCTTCCTTCGTGCCATGCTTACTCATTACATTCTGTCGTCCCTTTTCTCTTGTGTCCTCCTTTTTTATTTGCCTTTGCCTTGTCTCTGTCCCTAGAAAACAGCTAAAATCCCAGATAGCCACAAAACATCTTAAAACTGACAAGGACCTTGTAGCCTAATCACCATATTTGCTCAGTGTGCATTTTCCTTCTTCTCTCCTGTGTTTGTCTGACTAAACTGTGAGTTCTTCAGGATGACTTTTTAGTCCTCATGTTGTACCAGCTAAAAGGGAACTTCCTTCACTGGCCTTTAGATACCAACATAGAATAAATAGCATGTAGGCATCCTGTAATGTTGTAGCACACTGGCTGAGATCTTGAAATTCAGGAGGATCTTCAGTAGGATCTTCATGAGTATCAGGTGTGGCCCCAGAACAAACTTTAATATTGTATGGTCAATGGCTTTGAGTTGGACTAAATGATTGTTGTAGGTCCCTTCAAACTGAAATGATCTGTAGCATATAATCTGTATCTGTCAGGTAAGTCTCACAGATTCATAGAATACCAGGTGGGAAGGTACCTCAAGGATCACCTAGTCCATCCTATCAAGCTAAAAATACTGTTTAAATTAGATGTCCCAGCAGCCTGTCAAGCTGGGTCTAAAAACTCGCAATGTGCGACAGTTGACCACTTCCCTTGGGAGATTATTCCAATGTTTGATTGTTCTAATGGTGAAGAATTTGTTTCTGGACTCTGGTTGGAATCTCCCCCGGAGTAGCTTATACCCATTAACCCTTATCTTTTCCACATGATTCATTGTAAAAAGGGAGTCACCATCTTCTTGGTAGCTATCCTTTAGGTACTGGTACACGTTACTGATGTATGGAGAAGACAGTGAGGTTCTGCAATAATGGCAAAGCACCCTTTAGCCAGGGTACCTTGATAGTAGTGTTAGTCAATCTGATGCCATCATAGCCAAAGCACCCTTTAGCCAAGGTATCTTGATAGTAGTGTTAGTCAATTTGATGCCATCATAGCCCAGAAAGATTTATTGCATATGAAGTCTATCACCAGAGTATGGTTGTAAAACCCTTGAGCTGTGGCTCTGGGTGACAGTGCTCTTCTTAGCACCGCTGTGCTTTGCAGCAAATCAGCTTATGAAAATCGTATGAGGTGATGGCACTTTAACTATGATAAAGGAAGTTAGTACCGTGCCAAAGAAGAATAACCTTTCTCTGTATCACTTTATCCTGGTGACTGGAAGAGAGGCTTGATCAGCTTCATCCTCTTTCCCCCAGAAGAAGGAAGGTGTTGAGGTGATGGAGTGGGACTTAGTGAAATGAGGCAGTGCAAGACTGAAGCAATTTTCTCCAGCTGAGTCAGGTTGAAGGAGAATGCACATTTGGCAAAGACTCAAAGCCATTTACAGTTGGCATGGCCATCACAATGGCAGTTGGAAAGAACAGGGAAGGAAGGGCCAGAGAAATGCCACATCATCAGGCTAATCATGAGCTCAAGAAGTGAGACTGCAATAGACTGGTGCACAACTGAAAGTTATGGCAGAAAGTTATAGCAGTGTCTCCTGAAACAGAAAATAGTGCAGCGGAGGTTTGGTTTCTAACTGCCCAAATATGCTGAGGACATTTTTCAGGGAGTTGTAAATTCAGCTGACCTGAACTCCTGTTCTCCCAGGAGAACTTTGTCACTCATTCTCAGCTCTGAATTGTTTTGGAGTGGTGACGGGGTTGTCTTGGATTGGTTTAGAGGACCAGCCTCTTACTGTACTGCATTTGATTCCCACTTTAAGACTTAAGAGATCCACTATGCAAAGCCTCTTAGACAAATGTGCATTTCACCCTGCAGGAGATGAGTGTAACCTTTCTGTTAAACTGTATTTATGCCCCCGAGGGACAGCTATGTTAGATGAGCTGCATTGTCCCCGTTACTAAAAAGGAAATTTCTAATATCTCCTCATGCAATTGCACATAGCGGAGTCTAATTGTTTATTGAAGTGTGCACGTTTCAGGCAAAACTTGCATGTTCACGACTGCCAGAGCATCACATCCACTTAAGGAACAGCTATAACAGATTTAGAGAGAATCCTGCATCAAGCTATGCTACATTTAGCTACACATCATGTACAGTAAATTCTGTGGAATCTAAAGCCAGAAAATTTGTCCTAAGAGCATTCTGGGTGGTTCATTTAAGTAAAATTTCTGGTCTTGCAAGCACTGCATTATTCAAAATCAAAGTGGCTTTGACAGCCAGTGTTAGTATGACAAAAATGTTCTGCACTGATGTCAACTGATTTGAGCAACAAGGTCTGGAGAGAGGAAGAGGAAAAAAATTGGTTGGTTTGGGAGGCGTATTCCGTTTGTGCCTCCATTACCAGTAGTAGCCATATCTGGTGTAAGCCTGATGTCCATTTTGTCCACTTAACAAATGCATCTCAGCGTTCAGTATTTGAAGTGTGAGGCTTTCATCATCTTTTTCCTCTGACAGGTTACATGTCATCCCTCAACTTGTCACTCTGGTTACTGTTGACAAGATTTGCAGCTCTTTTACTCTAACTTTTCCATCAAAAAGAGAGTAAAAAGTGTAGCAAATTCCTTCTGGTTCTGTTCTGTAGTCAGCCTCCTCTGGAATCAAATGCTGAGATGGCCAGCAAAAGAGAAATCTTTCTGTGTTTATTTGAATTGAATGTGTATTTGAATCCCATGAAGCGGGACATGATCTGGTGGAAGCCATTCAATCTTCTGCTCTTGGAAGAGCGCAGTCTGTGCGACTGCCTGCAGTGCAGAGGGTGACTATTTACTTGATGAGTTAAAACTGCGTGTTTCAAAAACATGTAAGTCAACTGAGAAAGCAGCCAAATCAGGAAATTATGTTTACAAGGTGCAGATCCTCTGACTACATAAACCCATTACACTGAATACATGGAAAACCTAATTTATAAACAAAATCAAATGGATACACTCAAGAGTACCTTTGATTAAGTGTTTTGCCTCACTCTAGGTAATAAACATTGTGCCTGCTCAGACTTAATGGGCTGACTCCAATGCCATACTCCTCCTCAATAGGGATATTTCGGGGTAACAAGAGAAAAAAAAATATATATGCCTTTAAATGTAGCTAAGAGCACTCCTGCAATCCTTCCAGAGCCACACTATAGCCATTTGCTCAGACTTCTGGCTGGTAAGTGCTTCTTGCCAATTTATGTACTTACATATACACAACATTGAAGCTTAAAAAAACCCATCCTTTGGACTGCTCATATCTTAGCCATGTCACAGTTAATTCTGCAGTGATCCCAACAGCACACAGTGTATTAAAATGCATCTCTCATAAAAGCAGCCAACCGCAATCAAAGCTATCAGGTGACAGAAAAAACCTTTTTTTATTTTTTTGGGCTATAGTTTGTCTGAAGAGTTCAGGGTTGTCAAAATGGTGTCCTTACTTCCTACCTTGGTTTTTCCTGGCTTCTTCCAGCTGGTTTTGCTTTTCTCTGGAGCATTAAATGATCCTTTAGCACTGCATATTTTCTTCCTGTGAAGATATTTATATACCATGATCTATTTACTCTTCAGTATTTTTTGTCATAAACTAAACGGATTGAGCTTCTAAGTGTTTTGCTGTAAAGCATTTCTCTTCTTTTCCTGAAATCACTGCATCCTTTCTTAACATCCTTTCCAATTTTTCCACACTTGTTTTAAAATGTGCAAAGAAAAGCTGATCAACACTGTATACAGACAGAAAGTCACATCTTTGATCTGACTCAGCTCTGCCCCCTTTTCCTACCAGACTATTAGCTAAGCACGAATGTCAAAGCAGCAGCCAAAGTAAATCACTTTCTAATCTAAAATCTAATTTTCTTCATCCTTCTCGTTTCCTTTATTCCTCTGTATAGATGCATCTCTGTACATTAGAGCCTGGCTTTTGCATCCCCACTGGTGGGCTTGTTTGTGTAAGAGCAAAAGTTTCACCCCACAGGGTGTTTTGGATCCCACGCAGGGTCTCCAGGGAATATTCTCTGCTACCGGGAAAGTCTGGATAATTCAGCGAATGTATAGCCTCATGTGATTAAAGCTGGGCAGTCAGATGGGCTGTGGGATGTAAGCTGATCACACCAAGCATTCAGAGGGCAATCGCACAGGCTTTGTCTGGACCAGGGTTTAAACGCGTGTCATTAGCACGTATTAGCTGATGCGTTTTAAAAGTCTGATAGAGACAAGGCATAATGCCTTCAATGAGAATTCGAGCTCGGCCCATGGGCATTGCCGCTGACACTGGTTTGTCTATTTTAGAGTTTCAGAATTAGTTAGCCAAGGGCTTGTCTGCAAAGACCAGTTAATTTGGAAGAAGATAAGCTGTGAATTGAAAGGGCTACTCCAGAAGCTAATACCAGAAAGAGATTCGTTCTCTAGCAGGTGCTCTGAACTAGCTCTATATAATAATACACACTTCACTAGCTAAATTTTCTGTTTGCTTTTATCAACCTTCCCCAAAAACATTTCCCGTACAAGAGGTGTTACACTTAAAAATTAACCCTCTGGTGCATTCCTGCTTTCCTCACTGCTCATTACTGAGTAAATCTGATTAGCCCACTTGAGTCTGGGGAGGACATTGGGAAACCTGTTCACTCTGCAGATCTGGTTGCTGACGTTAAAAGCTGACTTGCATTTCACAGAGGGGAGACATGGTAACGCTTGTGAGGGGAACAGGAGTGGAGCAACACAAGACCATAAAACAGGATTAAAAATAGAGACTGGAGGGATTTTGTTAGAACCTGGCATTCCACCAAAAAAACCCACACAAATCCCAGGACATCCAAGAGCCTGTTATAAACTAAGAGGGGGAGCAGGGAAGAAAAAGAGACAAGACTACACAGGAAAAAATATCACTGTAAATTATTGTGATATCGAATGCATGAGAGTTTGTGAATTTCCTTAGTTCGTTCTGCCAATGGAGTCAGCTCAGGAAGGTTATTGTGTCTGAGGCTCCCTATGGAGGAACCTTCCAGAATCACCTTCCAGAATCACTCTGCAGTTGGCTTTATTCCAGAAACGAGCTATTCAAATAATAGAAACTAGCTTTCAGTGGCAAAGGAGCCACCCTACAGAAACTAATATGCATCTGTAGCTCTGCAGTTCACTGCTTGATAAAGAATGGTGACGTTAGCAAAACACTTTCCTTGTCCTTGGAGGCTGGCAAGGACATATATTACTCATGGAAAGCAAATATTTGCCAGGCAGTCAAAACTCATTTCAGGATGTCATTTCTACTCCTTCCACTCTGTCTGGCTGTCATCTTGATGGAACATGTCACTTGGTTAGATGTAGACAAAATAGCTGAAGTCTAATCCATATTTTTGTCTTCAGAACAGCCAAAGACAAACATTGTACCGCCAGCCCAAGGCTGATTAGTCTAATAAAGAATTTCAAGGCAGGAACTGCTTTTGCAAGATGGTACTGGAAGCCCATTTTGCACAATAAAACATCAACAGAGAAGGAAGCCTGAGAAGGTGGCTCAACAGCAGGTGTTTTCTAAAACATAGTTCTTGCATTGAGAGGCTTTTGACTGACAGTTCTGCAAACAGGTGTTTTATCTGTCCACAGGGCAAGAGAGGGAAGATCTCTGCTGTAGTCCCAGCAGAGGTGCACAGAAATCACATGCCATTTCATTTCCATTCCTGGGAAGCCCTTGCCTCTCCTGTGCAAACTGCAGAGAAAGGAGACAGCTGCAGAATGCACATTAGGCTCCGATTTGAGGCCACAGAACTTCTACCAGTTTAAAGTTTAGTTTCATTTCTGGATTTGAATCTGTGATCTATAAAATGGATATCAGAGTGTCCTAGTAGGAAGTTACCCAATGACTGAGGAAAAGAAGGCAGCTTTTGGTGCAGTGGTTCCTCCAAATGGTGGAGGAACCAACAAGAAAAGGTGCTATGCTGGACCTTGTTCTCACCAACAGGGAAGAGCTGGTGAGCAATGTGAGGCTCAGGGACAGCCTTGGCTGCAGTGACCATGAAGCAGTTGAATATAAGATCCTCAGGGCAACAAGGAGGAAGTACTCTAAGCTCATGACCCTGGACGTTAGGCATGCAGACTTTGATTGCTTCAGGGATCTGCTGGACAAAGTATCATGGGATGGAGCCCTAGAGGGAAGAGGGGCCCAGGACAGCTGGTCAGTATTCAGGGATCACCTCCTCTGTGTCCAGGAGCAGTGTGTACCAACAAAGAGGAAAGCAGGGAAGAATGCTAGGAGGCCTGCCTGGCTGAGCAAAGAGCTCCTGGACACGCTGTCCCACAAAAAGAAACTCCACAAGGAGTGGAAGGGAGGACAGCTAGAATGGGGGATATAGAAGGAAGCTGCCCGAACAGCTAGAGATCTGGTTAGGAAAGCCAAGGCACAGTTTGAAGTGGCTGTTAATGGGTCCATGTCCAGATGGAGGCCAGTGACAAGCGGAGTCCCTCAGGGATCAGTCCTGGGACGAGTCTTGTTCAACATCTTTGTTGGTGACATGGACAGAGGCTTTGAGCGCTCCCTCAGCAAGTTTGCTGACGACACCAAGCTGTGTGGCACAGCAGACACGCTGGAGGGCAGGGATGCCGTTTGGTTAGTGTCTCTCCATCTAGAGAATTTATAGGCTTATGGTGCTTCTTCCTCTTGCTAGGGATTAGGTTTTTTTCACCAGTGGCAGGTCAGAAGCAAATAATTGAGTGCAGGTGGTAAAATTAGTGGAGAGAAATTTGAAACCTATGGTATTGTTTCAGATTTCTTAGTCTTGAGACTACAATACATAGCAATAAGTTGTAAGGAGAGAAGAGTCATTTATTTTAGCTCTTTCAAGGTCTTGGTTTGTTGCTCAGCCAGGTATTTCTATCTTTGTTTCAATTCAGCCAAATGACAAGTAGGTTTCTAGGGGTTTACTTCATTTGTGGAGGTGAATGCAAAAAAAACCCAACAATCCTTCTGTAATTCAGTTTGCAGATCATACTGTAAATCTTACTGATGTTTGGATTTGGGTTTGGGTTTGGTTTATTTGTTTTGTAAAAATGAGGAAGAGAGAAGGGTTTGGTAGTTGTTCTAGACTTTGTATCCCATATGTTTTTAACATAGCAATGGTCAGTGTAGCCAATTCTGAGGATGCAGAGCTATTCTAATGCAGGAAAGCAGAGAAGAAAAAGCACAAACACAGAGTCATCTTTCCTCTTCTGTGTTCTTTCCATTTCCAGCAGTCACAAATGGAATTCTTTCAATTCTGTATCTAGACCATATTGCCTTAGACCCAGTGCTAGACTTTTCTTGTGTGTGCTGAGCTTTTCAGATGGTTTTTTTTTTTTTGGTACCTCAGTTAAGTCTTGGACATCAGAAAAACATCGTGTGGCAGAGAGTTTGACAATTCAGTTATGTGCTGTGTGTAACAACAGAAACTTAAAAGCCCACTTCCTCCTGTTTGTTTTAAAGGTGCTGCCTCTGAGCACCCTCAGCTCCACGTATGGTTAAAAGAAATGGATAATCTTTCATCATTTGTCACTCTTACAGAACTCTGAATCTGTCTCTTTGCTAAGCTCCATGTCTTTTCTTGTACAAGTTATCAGTGTGACATACACACACAGATATACAGAGCATTAGAGGTTGGAAGAGACCTCTAGAGCTCATCAAGTCCAACACTCGTGCTCGAGCAGGATCATAGAACCTAAAACAATTTACACAAAAACACATCCAGATGAGTCTTAACAGTTTCCGGAGAAGTCGACTCCACATCCTCCCTGGGCAGCCTGTTCCAGTGCTCTGTAACTCTTACAGTAAAGAGTTTTTTTCTCATTGAGATGGAACTTCTTGTGCTTCCACTTGCACCCATTGCCCCTTGTCCTATCACAAGGTGCAAGTGAAAAGAGATTCTCTCTTTCTTCCTGACACCCAGTCTTCACACCGCTGACTACTCTTTACCTAACTTTCTGTGTTTTCCCTTCTTTTCCTGTGTTTTCCTCTCACCATTTGTTTCTTTGTTTGGATGGGATGGCATGACGGCACACAGATGAGGGCTCATCTCAGTAGGCAAGAAGCTGGACACTAATGAAATGGCTTCTCTCTTATGATATAGCATCAGGGTTTTTTGGGGGTTTTTTCCCTGTGCTATCTACCACTCTTCCTGCTTGCATTGATACAGTGGTTTCTGAATGGCTTTTGTAGAAAATCCAGGGCATCTTTCTTAGAATCATGGAATCGTTTAGGTTGGAAAAGACCCTTGAGATCACAGGATCACAGAACATTAGGAATTGGAAAGGACCTCAAAAGATCATCCAGTCCAATCCCCCTGCCAGAGCAGGACCACCTAAACCGAGCTGCAAAGGCAGCTATCTAGGTGGGTTTTAAATGTCTCCAGAGAAGGAGACTCCACAACCCCCTGGGGTTGAGAAGGTGGATTTTAGTGTTGGTTCCCCATCCATGTAGCCCTAATGATATGTCACCTGAGCATCCTGACCTCACTACCACGGCTGTTTAGCCCTCCTGCAGCAACAGCAGCAGCAAAGCATCAAGTCCTGAAAAGCACCCAGGGCCCCCCTCCTGTGATCCCCTGGGCTGGTGCAGACAGACATGCCCTGGAGGGAGACAAGAGGGCAGAATCAACCCTCACACACAGCTGAGCCCTGCCCAGCCAGCCCTGAGCATGTCCTTCCCCTCTTCAGCAGTGAAGAAGCTGATCATCAAGTCCAAACAGAAACCCTACCTTACCAAGCTCACTGCTAAACCATATTGCTAAGCACCACATCTGAACGATCTCTAAATACATCCAGGAATGTTGAATTACAATAACTAATTTAGAGCTGTGTACTCCCAGCGTTGTAGTTTTTCCCTGTGTGTTACCTTGCATTTGTCATCAATCCACTTTTTCTGCAAGTTTTATTTCTGACACTTGAGTGTAATGGAAACAGTCAGCGATTCTTTGCCGTAAGCTTTAGATTTTATTGCCCAGAATAACTGTAAATGAAATATTGTCACTTTGCTATTGCTATTTTAAAGATATAATTGACAAATACGATGAGCAAACCAGCTGTGAATTACTCAGTAAGTTCTTCCCATCAGAAAAATACAAAATCGATGCAGCTATTTTAAATACTGTCCTGCAACCAAAGAGAGAATTAATAATCAACCGGGTTCTTTCTCTTAATTTCTGACAACTTTTGGTATGGCTGATGACAGTTTTGATCTCCATCCTTGAAGATCTTAAAAAACTAGTGTTGCATTTGCTCTCTGCTGTACCGTATAACAGAAACCTCTTCAGAAATGATCTGTATGAAGGATGTAGGTACATCCATCCACAGAATGGACTACAAGACCAGTGAAGCCACCTGCATACATCCACAACGTGCAAAATTCAGAGGTTTCAGCAAGTCAAAGGGATGTATTTCTATACATTACTGATGCTTTGAATGGTTTAAAATGTCTCAATGGCAAAGAATAATATGACTAAAGTTCATTAGCATGAAAAGCTGTTAAAAGAAAAAAACACATTCAAATATCAGTTTGAAAAGATTGTTGACTGAACGTGGGGAAAAAGCTTTCTACAGAAAAACGGTAACTTCCATGTGGTTTTGGTTCAGCGTCAGTGATGAAGGGGTGGCAAGAACTTATAAATAATCACTGCATCAAAATCAAGGAAAGATTGAGGAAACAGATTAACAGCAAATAAATGTATGAGGTAAAATTTCCATATTTGACTAGCTGTAAAGAAAATATATGTCAATACCATGATAATACCATGATAATAGAAATACCATGGTAATAGAAATCAATACCATGATATCAATACCATCAATACCATGATAATAGAAATGAGTTCAAGGAACATTAGAAATAAAATGGATGCTAAAAGCAAAAAAATAAAATACAGACTTCAGTCCCTGGAGGTGGTAACTTCATTAATAACGTTAGTGATGCAGAAAAGAACAGAATGTTTTCATTAATATCAGTTATGGAGCTGGGAAGACATAGGATGGTGCAGTTGTATGTTGCCAAAGTTATACAATACTTTGCAGTTATTTCACTGGCACAAGAAAGGTCATTCTGAGAAAACCTTTGTAGAAAAGTTGGGAAACTGGAGATGAGGCCATAGTGTGCTGGTCTGAGAGCAGTTCCATGAGCAGCAGAGCTAGTGAAGACTGATTTCTAATGGCTTTGTGATGCATGTTTGGGTTTGAGGGGTCTTTAGGCATGCTAGAACAAGATCTGTGTCTGTTGAACACTAATTCAACTTCAGCATAATTGTCGTGGTTGTATGGGTTCTGAAAGACTTAGTGAGTAACTGCTTGGTTACAGCACTGCTCAAAATCAGAATTTTTAGGGCCAGATTGGAGGAAATGAGAAATGCATGGAAGCAGGTAGTGTGACAAGCTGGGGAAGATCTGTGGCTGATCTGGTTGAGGTGCATACTTCTGTACGTTGGTGTTTATAATGGATACCTACCAAAGGTTCAGCCTGAGCAGGACTGTACAAGGAGCAGCTGAAAAGTCATTATTTTTCAGAACTTTCCTTTTGCGTCTTCACTTTATAATCTGCATTAAAACATCAAAAGCAGAGACATTGAACAGTTAGTTGACCTTAAGTTTTTAATTAAGCTCCAAGATTAAGGTTAAATGAATAGACGTGTGCTGTTTAAGAATTGTCAGTGGGACAAAGGGCAGGGAAACACAGGCAGAAAGTCATGTTTTTTTCCTCACCAGTGAGAGCTCCAAATGCACATTCAGAGAAACAGAGCTATTATCTCAGAGGGACTCTGGAAATGTCAAAAGAAAAAGTCAAACAGGTCAAATACACATGTGACATAGTGCTAAACTACACAGTAAACCGCTGTAACCTGTGCCCAGTTGTTATCCATTAATCAGTGGTTAAACTGATTGATTAAAAATTGGTGAAAGGAATCGATACTAAATTAAACAAAGATTTTGCTCTGATTTTGATTGAGCCTTCTTTTCTGCCTATAAATACACCAGAAGAACAGATTTTGCCTTAAGTATTGGTTGCTCTACACTTTTCTGTCTATCTTGCTTTAAGCAGCACTTAATAGATTTATGTTACTCTAATACAAACTGCATCCGGGGTAGGACCTTCAATACCATGCTGAAAGCAGATGCAGTAAAAGACAGAGGTGATGTAAGCTCTGAAAAAAATACGTTTTTCTGTGGGAATCCTGACAGTCTGCTTTGCTCCTGTATGTGCAGTGTGGTATAGGGGGTGATTCATGTCTAAAGTGTTGAAAGTCCCCGATGCATACCTGCATGAGACTGTGAATTTACCACCTCCATTTCTCTCCCAAACAGTGTGAATATGTTGCACAATGGTTGAAGATACCATAGGATCATAGAAAGTTAGGAATTGGAAGGTACCTCTAGAGATCATCTAATCCACCTCTCCATTGCCAAAGCAAGATCCCCTAGGACAGGTCACACAGGGCTGTGTCCAGGCAGGTTTTGAAAGTCTCCAGAGAAGGAGATTCCACAACCCCTTTGAGCAGCCTGTTCCAGGGTTCTGTCACCCTGTTCAGGAAAGAAGTGTCTCCTCATGTTGAGGTGGAACTTATGTTTATACCCATTATTCCCTGTCCTATTTTGTCCGCCACAGAAAAGAGACTGGCCCCTTCCACTTGATACTAATGTCTACAAAATCTGAGGGATGGGTAAGATCCCCTTGAAGTCTTCTCCAGACTAAACAGCCCCAGTTCTCTCAGCCTTTCCCCATAAAGGAGATGCTCAAGTCCCTTCACCATCCTCATAGCTCTGTTGAACTCTCTCCAGCAGTTCCCCGTCTCTCTTGAACTAAGGAGCCCAAAACTGGCTACAGTACTCCAGGTGTGGTCTTACCAGGGCAGAGCAGAGGTGGAGGAAAACCTCCCTGGACATTCTGTTCACAGTTTTCTTAACCCACCCCAGGACACCACTGGCTTTGACCGCAAGAGCACATTGCTGTCCCATGGAGAACTTAGTGTTCACTAGGACTCCAATGTCCTTCTCCATGGAGCTGCTTTCCAACAGGATGACCACTAACCTATACCAGTGCCTGGTGTTACTCCTTCCCAGATGCAGGAGTCTGTACTTGCCTGTTTTAATGTGGTTAATCAGTCCTCACTCAGAGTTTAGATTTTGCTTGGTCAGAAACCATCTCTTCAGCTGTGCGGCAGAAGCCTGTTTAGTTTTGTGGTGCAATCATGTGTTGTAATATCATTTAAATAATAATTTCTCCTGTGTCCCATTTCAATCTAAACAGCCATCTGAGTCATAACCTTATTATTGAAGTGGCAAGCAAACAAAATCTGAGTGTGATTTCTGCCAGACCCTAGCCCATTTTAATAGATTACTGTATCCAGGGACCGTAGGACAGAATGCATTTGCCTGCTATCGTATTGGTGTCAGAAAAGACTCTTGACCCTCCTAAGTGGCTTGTGAGTCTTTTTTAGGCATGTGCTGATTGTAATGGGAATAACGTCGGCAGTTCTCTGTCCCCAGAACTCATGATGAGGAAATCAAGTGTATAGATTCACAGGTTTCAAAACTGAGAGGTGTGACTGTTTCCTTTTGAGTCCCAGGCAGTAGAATTTCTCCTAAAACTCTACTGAATATGTGTTTTGCAGTTATCAAACCTCACTTGAGGTGCTCCCAGCGATCTGCAGGTATCATCTTCCTGCTAAGCTTCACTTGCATTACCGGTAGGAAACTGAGTCATTGAAATGTTAGAGAGTTTTGCCGTTGAATTCAGTTTCTGGTCAGTAGATCTGTGTCTTTTCCACACTAAAAGCATCTCTTTTCCCTGGTTATTGGTTACCTCTTTGGGTCTCCAGAGAGCATCTCAAATTAATTACTTGTTTCTTCAAACCACAGAATGTGTATCTAGGCATTAACTAATTTTCAAGCTGAGCCTATGTTGTCTGTCAAGATCAGTTCACTGCAGACTTACTCTGTCTTGAACTCAGACTGCCTTTAAACAATTACAACCTATCCAGATTGTTCTAGCAATGCTGTGGTTTATTTCAGTTCCATGCTGTGACTGGCATGGGTGTCCAAGATGAAGTTGGTCCCATTATACTTTTTTTGGTAAGAACAGACGTTTCAAGTTCATTTGCTGGCACAGACAAAGCAATCTGTATCACAGCATACCTGCTCCCACCCTTCACCTCAAGAAAGATCTAACTTGTATGAGGTCCTGAATCTTCCCTCATGAACATTCCTTGCAGTAAAGTGCCATCTTCCTGTCTCCTCTTTCCTCACTAGATAAGACTTAGGAAAGGAGATCTTCTCAGAGCTTTGCTTTGGGTACTGTTGTACTGTGTGCTCGTTGCTAGATCTCACCAGTGAGCTTCTCTTTTACATCCTCTAAGCTTTTGTTTGCCCCATCTCTACTGCTTACATATAATCACAGAATCATAGACTGGCTCAAGTTGTAAGGGACCTTAAGAGATCCTTAGAGATCATCTGCTCCAACCTCCCTGCCATGGGCAGTGGTGCCTATAGACTTTGTTGCTCTAGAAAGGACAAAATTGAACTAATGGGATAGGAAATTGGAAAAACAAAGAAAATCAAGAAAATTAAAGAAAATTAATTTTAAAAAAATTACAGGAGATGCTATTTGTGGTTGCAGTGTCTATGAAAAATTTAGGTGCCTTAAATTTTGTTTACATTTTCAGGAAAAGTCCCTTTTAAATGCACTGTAGCATAATAATTTCTGATTATGTTAGTTACGACAAATGAGATCCAAAGTCTGTTTATTTTGTACATTTTTATACGTGTCATTACAAGTATTTAATAGGAAGACAATTGGTAAATTCTACATTAAAAAATATTGCCAGGAATGTATAAAGCCTTGAATGTTCTTTATTTCAAAGACAAATTATGATCAATTATTGCAGCATGTTCACACTTTTGATGGAATACTAGTAATTTTCACTTAATTGAGTCGACAGACCAACTGGACCAACTAGGATCCAATCTCACATTTGAAATTTTACTCATGTCTATTAAAAAAACTCAACTATTTAAAATGTCACAATACCTGCAAAAGTACTGTGAGAAGGCTGTTATGACAGCAACATCTTTTAATGCCTGTTGGTTAAGAAATAACTGGCCCTAACTATAAAAATTCTGAAAAACCGAAAGTGACCAAAACCCACTCAAACACCCTCAGAAAATCGCACACGATAGTTGCCATTTTTTTCCTGCGTAAGTTTGTGGCTATTGGAGGAGGGTTGGAACAGAAGGGAGTGTGAAAAGCCAGGAATAAGCACAGCTGGCAGGGAAGATTAAACACACGATAGAATATACCAGATGAGTCAGAGAAATAAGAACTAAATTAAAAAATTATTTCCATAGACAACAAGGCTAAATGGAATTGGATCAGTTTTACTCTGAATGAAAATTCTTCAGTGAAATTACAAAGTACTTGATCAGAAACAAGGTGGGAGTTTAGTAACTTAGTCATTTCAGGAGACCAAAGTTTAGTCATCTATAAACGTATTTGATGGAGGTTACGATGTAAGTCTGAATTTTACTCATGACACTGCTAGTACCTTCCTTTTCTTCAGCAATTGATCTCAGAATGCATTAGAAAAATTACCATCTGCTGCGTTTGCAGGGAACATTTGTAGCAGTGTTAATAGAAGACTTGGTTTAAGGATCTGGCAATGGTTGTCCAAGTGTAGAAAACCATAAAAACTGTGCTGAAACTATTTGTTTCTTGGAGAATGGTATTAGCCTTGTAGGCACACAATAGGGTTTGATTTGATGTTCTTAAAGTTCTCCTACAAGCAAAGGCATTCTATCATTTATATATAGGGCTGCACACATACACCCTACACACCACTGGAGTGAGTCCATGGGAGGCCACAAAGATAAGCTGGAGCACCTTTGCTATAGGGACAGGCTGAGGAAACTGGGATTGTTCAGCCTAGGGAAGAGAAGACTCCAGGGGGACCTTAGAGTTCCCTTCCAATACCTGAAGGGAACCTCCAGAGAGGCTGGAGAGGGACTTTTCCCAAGGGGATCTAGCAATAAGACAAGGGGAAATGGTTTTAAACACAAAAGAAGATATGTAGACTGGATCTCAAGAGGAAGTTCTTCAGTCCAAGGGTGGAGAGACTGTGGAATCAATTGCGTGGAGGGGCTGTGGCTGCTCCCTCCCTGGAAAAGTTCAAGGTCAGGTTGGATGAGGCTTTGAGTAATCAGGTCTAGCTGAGAGGTGTCACTGCCCATGGCAGGGAGGTTGGAGTAGATGATCTATAAAGTTCCCTTCCAACCTGAGTTATTCTGTGATTCTGTGAACTGTATTGGCTCCTGCAAAACAGAAACAGAGCTCATCTTGGCTCTTCCCATTCTTTTGTGCTCACAACAAAAATGTGGAGAACCTGCAGACTTAAGCATTCGTTCTTCTGAGGCAACTCATCAGCCATCCAATTCCAGAATACTTCTATTTGTAATGTGGGCATACCTGCATAAGATTAAGTACATACAATTATGCACTGAAATGCCATCATTTTAATTACCTCCACAGGGTAATGACAAAAAAAACAGTATGAAAAAAGAATCGGTAAGCTCATGGCCAAACTTTGCCCCAGGAAACAATAAGAGTGGATCTGATATGTGAACAGTTGTATGAATATGGTAGGAAATGTAACGTGAAAATTTGTGCAGCTTTAGCCATCGGTCCTTTCTTCTGGAATGATGGAAAGTTTGCAAAAGAGAAGGCAGAATATGGGATTCTCAGAGTTATGAGGTTTTAATGCCCAACTGTAGCCACCAACCTGAGAGATGATTGAAATTTAAGCTCTTATCCTTCTGTTCTATTCAAATAAGACAACAGTATAACTCTAAATGAAAGATCTAAGAGGGCAGAGCCCTCTACCATGACCCTTAATTGGAAACTCTATATGCAGTCCTTGTCACGATGAGCAGAGCTTTCATAACACAGTATTGCACTGCCATAATTTGGAGACCTGTGACTTTGATGATCCAAACCAAAAGATTTTATTATGCAAGGTGATGGTTTTATGGTAACATTTGTTTTATGGTAAGGTTTATTGAGATCTATTTTTAGTAGAAGAACATCTCAAAACTCTAATGCCAATGAAATTTGCTTGTCTCTGGGATGTCACAGCATTGCTGCTGGCTGTTCAGAGATTTTCCCATCCAAGAGCGTGGATGGTGGTGACAGTCAGGTAGTCAGTTGTCCAGGGTAGAGCATTACTTGATCATTGCTTGGTTTAAGTCAAACTCAAGGACCAGGAACATTTGACAGAGGTTGTTGTAAATGAAATATTTGTTAACTAAGTTATGTCTTTGCACTCCTGAATGCTAAAGGCCATACAGTAAAAGTAGCTCAGATGTTTTATCCACCTTAGTTGCAAGGTGGGTAGTCGCAAGAGAAGCCTGCTGACCTTGTGCCATTGCTCACCACAGCAGAATTGCTGAAGGGATTTCTGGGGAGACCATGGATACACCATGGAATAGAAGTGCTGTCAGTGTCAAAGGAGAGTCTTGGAATTGACTTCGCTGCAATGGATGGATGAAATACAGGGTAGGATGCACTCATGCTGCAGGAAAGAAAAGATGAAACTAGGATGTAGTTGCTAGCTGGTTCAACATGGGTCTGCAACAGTTTGGCTAGTTTGAATCAGGAATTCTCAGGCAGATATCTAATCAAGGAAATTACAACGAGTGCTCATCAGCAGAAACAGCCCTTAAGACTGTTGCTGCTTACTTGGTTTTGGAGAAACCAAGGTTTGATGAACCGATCTTGTGAACTAGTGTGGCTTTATCAGTCTCCTGGGACTGCTTCAGTTGGGATTACTTCTCATCCCGAGAATGAGGGTTCACTACAAGGTCTTTGCAGAAGTTCACTGATCACCTTTGTTGTGTTTTCCTGTATATTTATTCTTACCTGGGACTTCCATAGGGGTCTTCAGCTTTTTTGAAGAAAAAAATTTTGGAAGGCTTCTCAAACCAGGGTCCAACTGCGTTTTTAGAGTGGTAGTTATGATCTTGGAGAAAATGGTGAGAAAATCATGCACAGTGCATTGCAGCTCAGAAATCGCTGGCAATGCAAGTAGTTTGTGGCAAATAATTGAAAGGAGGTGAATAACTGAATTACATTTTTACCTAGAATCATAGCAGAGTTTTTGTTGGAACTGATTTGTGTAGAGTTCCACTGAGTACAGCTTCCTCCCGTAACAGTGTTAGCAGAGTGAAACTCTGGGATTATATCTGAGGGAAATACAAGCCTTGCTTTCTTTTATTGAATCTTTACCATGGGCTGTGTATAGCAGGAAAGGATTTCTGTGTTTAGGTGTATGAATAAAGGATAAAGGTGACTCCATTGTGTCCGGAACAGATGTCATAACACTGATAAACAGCCCAGTAATTTCTTCATGCTTCAAAGAGCGCTCACTGGGCTTAGAGAAGCAGTCAAAATTACAAAGAACAGATCTGCAGATGGAGACAAGATCCCGTGCAAGGCTGTAGGTTTTAGTGGTGAATTGCGAGGTGAATGAAAATGAGAGAAGCAATTTATTTTCTTCAAGGTTAAACTAGAAAAGATGAAGCCTGGCAGTGCCACAGAGCGTTGCTGTTAATAAAAAGCACTCTTTTTGTCTCATTACTTTAATAGGATTTGCTTAGGTATATTCTCCTTCTGTAAAATTGCTAGTTAAATTTATACATTATAAAGTCATAAATATAAATTAGTGAACAACTCTTCTCCAGTTAAAAATCATTATTGGAAGATCATATCCTCAGGAGATTTCTGAAAGTGCTGTTAATGACATTTCATTTTCACGAAGTTCATGTGACTGAGGTTGGGAACAGGCTCCCACTTCCTCCCATCCTGGGAAGGTCGCTGTGAAGAGATACGGTGTTGGATAGAGATGGAAGTATGAACCCATCCCCATGTGCACATTCCCTCACCTCTGTAAATTTCTGTATTCTGCCTTTTGTAAAAGACCTAAATCTTAAACTGGCAGAGACAGTCAGGGGTGCACTGATGCAATGGTTCAGACCATAGGACTGCACTGACCAACTTCTCAGTGGTGGCTGGCTAATACAGAATTGTCTGGGTTACACAAATTGCACAGTATCACAAAAATATTGCCAAAAACAGCATTCCCTTTTCTCCCCAGGGATGTTTATGGTTGTTGATAAGGTAAAATTGTGCATCTCTAGCAAGTTGTTAGTGAATCAGGTAAAAGGCAGGAATACCCTTTTTAACCAGGTGCATACATTGATTAAAGATTGAACGTTTAACTTCATTCTTTCCCTTAGTGTGATAAGAACACGTTGCAGTGTATTAATTTTCAGATGCTTGGCAATTGCTTTGCTGTCTGTCTCTGAAAGTTCCCCTTGTTAGTTCATATGCTCCAGGAAGAGATGGAGTTTATGTGGAAGGTTGCCTAAGTGGCTAAACATTCCAGCTTGTTTGTTTTACCTTTCCCAAGCAACGTCACGTAGGAGTAGTAAAGGCACTTCTTGAGTCATGCTTGCAGTACAGAACCAAGCTGGGCAGGACAAAGGCTGATGTCCTGGGAGGGATCCAGAGTGACACAGCCAGTGTGTTGGGAAGGGTGGCTGACCAGAGGCTCTGGGACCAGGGTTGTGGGATGCTCCCATGGGGCTCTTATGGTGAATTTTCAAGTGGAGGTCACCAAGACTATATTGAGTTTAGCAAAACCCCATGGGGAGTAATGGAAACCAAGTCTTATATTTCTTTTCCTAGATTGAATGATGAAGATTACTCTTTATTATCTCAAGTCAAGATGACTTGGAATGTACTAGAACTACTAGATTTTCTTCCTTTCTATTTTTTTTTTTAAATTTTCTGCTACTGCCTTTGATGGCTGAGAGCAACTTTGTCAAGAAAAATCTTGGCCACTGATTTCCTTTCTCTGAGATAAAACGTATTTGGAAAAATTAGCACTACCAAGCTCCTTAAAAGTCTTAACAACAATTGAAGAGAGTGAACCTTTGAGCAATGTTGAATGTGTACATGGCAACATCAAAACAATTTTATCTACTGATTTTGGATGGGCACAGATCTGTTGAAGAAAGAAAGGCTGTAATTAGCTTCTGAGCCTCACAGACCACTTAACGGCCTGCAGGCATACCAATTAAGTAGAATTATCATCCCAATTAACCATTGTCCCTTGCTAGTCAAAACTCATTTGATTTAATTCAGGTCCCTAGGGAAAGTCCCAGTTAACTAGGTTTCCTAATTGTCTGTGTCCTCCTCAAAGGAAGCACACTAGTCCAGCCTGCATTAATAAAGTAGTGGGTTTGTGTTGTTGCTTACGTTATTTTCACTCACAGGTAATGCTTTTAGAAAATAAATGTCCCAGTGTGGGACAGACTTGAAAGTCAGCTGGGCCATCAGCCCTGGTAATTTCAGCAGGATTTGGCAAAAAAATGTTGTTTATAGACAGAGGCAACAGAAGAGTTTTATGTCCTGGTTTAGACTGAAGATCTTGTTCAGGTTAGTACTTGGGTTGGCGAAAACCGCCATTGCTTCATGCTCTCAGAAATCATTTGCAGACTTAAGTGAACTGAGATACGGGGCCAGATTATTTTACTGTGTTTGGACACAGAATCAGGCACAGGATGAATCTGAAAACATGTGGCCTCTGCCGCACAAAACACATTCTGGTTGCATTCAGCGCTTGATTGCTATGCTGTTTGCTCGTTGACAAAGGAATACTCAGATACTACTGGGGTCTGTGACCTATGAATAAACATGAAGCTGAGTTGCCTCACAGTAATCTGTGACCCTGATACTTCACATCACATAAACTAAACAAGGCAACAAAGTTGTTGGGAGGTGAGGGAACTCTGAGACATTAAGAACCAAAGAGATCTCATTCATTTGTTTGGATTATATTGTGAGTACAGACTATATCACGAGTTTAGATTGTATTCTGGGTACATGGCCTTTGTAATGTTTCTGAGTCTTCTAATTATAATGTTATGATGATTTTCATCCAAGAAATGCAAATCTGGACTACCCAGGAACATTTGGGGACGGAGGTAGATGAGACTCAGTTACAGGTATAGAGCAAAGCTCCTCTGTAGATTTCTTCTAAATCAAGAAAGAAAGAGCTGAGTATAGTTCTGCACTCAAACTATGTTTTCTGTACTGTGTCATGATGTCTTGTTTTGCCTGGACTTCCCTCACTTCCCCGAGACTCTGAAGCCTTGTATGACCGTAGGTACTCTCACTGACTTAACATGGGCTTATAACCAAGCAAACTTGGTCTTCAATTCTGAAAAGGTGATCGCAGGCTGGAGGAAATTTATCCCCATCCTTGTTTTGGCAGAGGTATGACCTGAATCTGCCAGTACATGACAATAAATGGGCACAGACAGAGCTCTTCAGCAGTCCAGGGGTTTTCATGGTGACTATTTATAATCCCATACATCATTCATCTTTCTCAAAAAACACACTTCCAAAATAGTCTCAGCACTTCACACATAAACCCACAACCACTTTCGTTCTCAAATAGGGTTTGCTGGGTACCAGTCAGCCTCAGCTCATGGAAGGGAACTCTTCTCGATGCCTTGGGAAGCTCTGCTAGTTTCAGCAACTCTAATTGCTCCTATTTTTGAAGGAACACTTTTTCTCATGTTCTTTTATGACAGTCTGAACATGACCAAGGTGATTGAGTTCAGCATGAGCCCTGCACTGACCCAGAAAAAGTTGACCAATCCTGAATTTTTTTATTGTGCAAAACTGATAACTAAACCAATGAGGGAAAAAAAAAAAGGGAGAAAAGCAATTTTTATCCTTCCTGGATGGCTTAGGTATCCCTATTTATGTTTTAATCAGATAAAAGTAGCAGTGAAAACTGAAAGAAAATGTCAGTGTCTTGATTGCTTTCATTTTTTACTGTGGGAGATATTAAAAACATTAACAACAGACAGTATCATGAGAGGTTTCTGATAACATACAGTTCTTTCCAGCCAGCTGGGAATGAAAAAACTTGAAAATGTTTCCCCAAGTGAAAAATTTCTCTGTCACAATGAAATCTTCATTTTCGGTCTTTCGTGCTGTGAGTTTTCTGACAGACCAACATGGGGTGTACTGAGTGAAGCGATATTAAAAATGTAATAATGCTGTAGAGTACTCCTTCAGCACTGTCACGTAATTTGAAAAGAGCTGAACTGCACTCTCGTCACTCTCTCCAGGCTGAGCTGAAATATTTTCACTCATATTTGCTCTTGATGATTGTCTCCTCAAACCCTAGACAGCATGCAAAATTCAAATTGGAAATCAGCACACTTTGATTAAGGATTATGGCTGGTACGTGCACCACCCTCACGAGCGAGCGACTAACCTTCAACTGGTAACTATTATTTTTTTGAAGACTGATGAAGCAGAATAGGTTTTACTTAATTATCTGTTCACTAAATAGTCTCTATGGTTATATTTGTGATGATGATTGAAAGCATGAATAACAAAAGATAAAATTACCAAAGCTAGAATGTCAGTAATTAGCATGTCTGAGATAAGCTGGGTACCCATATCATAGAATCATAGAATAGTTTACATTGGGAGAGACCTCAGAGATCATCCAGTTCCAATCCCCCTGCCGTGGACAGGGACACCTCTCACCAGATCAGGTTGCCCAGAGCCCCATCCAACCTGGCCTTGAACACCTCAAGGGAGGGAGCATCCACAGCTTCCCATGGCAACCTGGCTCAATGCCTCAGCACCCTCATAGGAAGGAATTTCTTCCTAAATCTGCCCTCTTTTACCTTGAAACCATTGCCCCATGTCCTATCACTACAGTCCCTCACAAAAAATCCCTCTCCAGCTTTACTGTAGAATCTATTCAGGTACTGGAAGGCAGCTATAAGGTCCGCCTGGAGCTGTCTCTTCTCTAGCTTTAACAGCCCAAAATCCCTCAGCTTGTCTTCATAGGAGAGGTGCTCCAGCCCTCTGATCATCCTTGTGACCTCCTCTGGACTCACTCCAACAGTTCCATATCCTTCTTGTATTGGAGACTCCAGAACTGGACTCAGGACTGTAGGTGAGATCTCATAAGAGCAGAGTAGAGAGGGAGAATCACCTCCCTTGACCTGCTGGCCACACTTCTTTTGATCCTGTCCAGAGCACAGTCAGCCATCTGGGCTGCCCTCACACACTGTTGGCTCATCTGCCAACACCCCCAAGTCCTTCTCCTCAGGGCTGATCTCAATCCATTCACCACCCAGCATAGATTTGTGTTTGGGATTGCCCCAACCCAGATGTAGGACCCTGCACTTGGACTTGTTGAACTTCATGTGGTTGACACATGCCCAGTTCTCAAGCCTGTGGAGGTATCCTCACAGGTTTAGTCTCTGCAAGTAAACTGTGCAAGGCAATTTAAAATGGAAGTGTTTCTCTTAGTTGAGTGCACAGAATTTATCAATGAAGAGAAGAAAGCATCACTGTTTTGATTATTGGTTTTTTGTGTTCTGGGCCACAGCACATTTAACTCATGTTCACACAGGAAAGCTGTAGAAATTAGGGTACGTTTCTGTCCCATGGATAAATTACTGTCCACCAGGACTCCAAGATCTTTTTGCATAGAGCTGCTATCTAGCAAGACGGCCCCTAATGTGTACTGGTACAGGGGGATTGTTCCTCCCTGGGTGCAGGACTCTACATTTATCCTTGTTGAACCTCATTAGGTTGCCCATTGCCCAGCTCTCCCATCTGTCCAGATCTTGATGCATGGCAGCACAGCCCTTCAGTGAATCAGCCAGTCTTCCCAGTTTTCTATCATCAGCCAACATGCTGAGGGAACATTCTATCCCCTCATCCAGGTTGTTTGTGAAGGTGTTGTACAGAATTGGAGCTGTTTATTCTGGAGAAGAAAAGGGTGAGAGGGATCTTATTCATGTCTGTAAATATCTGAGAGGTGGGTGGCAAGACGAAGGGGCTAGTCTCTTTTCAGTGGTGCCCAGTAATACAACAAGGGGCAATGGGTACAAGTTGCACCACAGGAGTTTCTACTTCAGTATCAGCAGAAACATCTTTACTGTGAGGGTGACGGAGCCCTGGAACAGACTGCCCAGAGAGGTTGTGGAATGTCCTTCTTTAGAGACTTTGAAAACCCACCTGAATGCAGCCCAGCGTGACCTGCCCTAGGGGATCCTGCTTTGGCAGGTTAATTGGACTAGATGATCTCTAGAGGTACCTTCCAACCTCTAACACTCTGTGATTGTGGGATTTTTTTCAGGAGTTTCCAAAGTGCCTGCCTCTTCCCAGGCCACCTTTTCTAGTTGCCAAGTTTGGTACTAATTGCAAAAACTCAAGGGAAACAGCAGAGATGCCTTTGAAGGATAATGCGTAGGAGTTGAAATGGAAACTTCTAAAGCCATGATAGAAGAGTGCCAGAGTTGTGGTAGGACAACCTTGTACAAAGCTGGAGCTCTTCCTCATTTTAATGACTTTCAGTGTTTTGATTTGAGCAATACCATCAATATGAAAACACTCAGCATGTAAAGTAATGTGTTAATTATGACTTGGTGGGATATAGAAATGGAAGAGAGTAATCAGTAACCCCCCTGCCAATCCTGATGTGTTAATGTGAAAACAATCTCTGTGCCTTGTTAAAGGAAAAAAAAAATCATTAATGGAGACACTAAATCTGTTTTATTGTGTTTTAGCTGTAGCTTGTGAAAATGTTTTTGCATTAAAGTAAGAAAAGTAACTCAGCATTGTTTCTGTGTTTGAGTATAAGCAGTAGTGTTTTGAGTTTTCATCAGCATCCCGAAAGAAATAAGCCAGTCCAGGTTTCAGCAGTTATTAATGAGAATTCCAAATTGTAGCAATTGATTATGGTCTTGTCTTGTATTTTATCTGCTGGTATTATCTGTTTCTACATGGTCCTTTAAAACCAAGTTGTAGAAATTCCCTACTTGTTTTGTAGAATATTTTCTTTCCCCTGTTTAAACCTCACCCCTACTGGCTCAATGGACTGTGCCTTCAACTCGGGCTGGGGAGGAGTGGGCAGGGAGAGGGAAGAGTTTTGGTATGTTACAGCTCATTAATCAGTCTGGCTGTGGTCAAATTATTAGCAGTCTTATCCCCTTCGATATTTACTGTGTAATTTGTGGATATATATATCAGTGTTGGTCCTAGCAATTTGTGACTCCTGTGAAATTCTCACATCTACCACTTAAGACTACAGAGAACATGTGGAAGTCACCTGCACTTTTTTATGTATGTATGGTCAAAACCTTGTTGGCAGCTGCACAATCCTTTGGGGAAAACTGAACAGAGTAACTGCAAGAATGAACCACGAGGGTATGCGGTCCTTTGGTCAGTGAGGAACTGTTCTCCACTCTTAATTCTCTGGCAATTCTTAAATACAATCTAACTAGCAAGGATAGTAATGAACTTTTTAGCTAATGGTGCTATTTAAATACTGAGATTTAAGAAGGACCTTCTTCACAGTGAGGGTGATGGAGCACTGGAACAGGCTGCCCAGGGTGGTTGTGGAGTCTCCTTCACTGGAGATAT
>JAOXOE010000256.1:56092015-56127809 GCA_028565055.1 Phoeniculus purpureus
TGTGCTTAGGATTGCCGCGACCCAGATGCAGGACCTTACACTTGGTCTTGTTGAACCCCATGAGGTTGGTTTGTGCCTACCTCTCCAGCCTGTCCAGAAATTATAAGCAACTTTATAGTGAAATAGACAGTATGAAGTTGAATATGGCTGTCTGCAACAGAGTAAAAGAACATTGAAGCTTATATTAGGAAAAGATATTAGGAAAGCTGCATTTTATAATTAAAACCAGTTTAATTTTAGAAATACACCAATTATTATAATTTTAAACTCAAAAACCCCTATAGTTTATGAATAGGTCAAATCAAAACATAACCTACAAAACAGTAGGAGTGTAACAATGTAATACAGATAGAAAAAGGGAAAAGAAAAAGACAAAGGAGTCAATGATATTTCAGGGCCAGTATGTTAAAAACACTAGTCAGTTCATGCTTTTATCAAAATAGACAATTACTTCTCACTAAGTGTTCCCTAGGCAAATTAGACAGCATGGAGGTAAAACACCTTTTCTTACAGTTGTGTGGAGACTACCACACTGAGGGGGAAATTTTTTGACACATGGATATATAGAATGAAAGTGGGTATATCTGCACTCCCCCACTGGCACTCACTGCAGTGCAGTCCAGAAACTGAGTCCCATGATTATCCAAGCACAGACTACATGTCCGTATCTCTGTGCATGTCTGCATCTTTTCCCATCATAGACTCTTAATTTGGCAAAGTATGAACCTACACTCAGCAAGTGGGATGCATTTTTAAATCTCTTCATTTGGACTTGCCCACTGTGTCCTGCATGTGATTTCTTGCATTACCTAGAATGTGAAATGTCTCTTAATTACTTCTTGCATCATGTCTGATTAGGGGTCTGCAGAACAGGTCTGATGAGGAGAGGCTGAAGAAGCTGGGGCTGTTCAGCCTGGAGAAGAGGAAGCTGAGGGGAGACCTCACTGCTCTCTACAACTACCTGAAAGAAGGTTGTAGGAGGCAAGGGTTGGCCTCTTCTCCCTAGGTACTAGCAACAGGACAAGAAGAAATGGGGTCAAATTCTGCCAGGAGAGATTCCCATTGGTTATTAGGAAAATTTATTCCCAGAGAGTGGGGAGGCCTTGGAACAGGCTGCCCAGAGAGAAGGTGGAGACATTGTCCCTGGAGGGGGTCAACAGGGCAGACATGGTGTTTCAGGAGATGGTTTAGTGGTTCAGGGTTGTAAGGCAGACACTTAGACTTCATGATCTTGAAGGTCTTTTCCAACCTTGTGTTTAGCTAACACATCTAGTTAATTGCACTAAATAAAAGATGTACAAGTGAAAGAATGTAATGTAGGCTCAGTTGTCTAAGTAGATAATGAATTTAGGTCAAGGCTGTTTGTAGAGTACTTTGCACTCTTACAGCTGTAAATGTCAAAACATGGGTTTTGGGCACTGGCATGGCCGGTGCCTCCAAAGCTCTTTTTAAGGCTCATTCATATAGCTTAACTTGCCAGCCATCAGCCCAAATGCATACGACCCTTCTTAAATAGAAATGCCATGAACAGTGTTTTCCAAACAGACAAGTCTTACCAATTTAGGTGTTGCATTCCACCTTGCTAGCTGATTATACGGAGGGAAAAATTTCTAAACCCTTCCCTTTCTTTTTATAGCATTTCAGAGCTTTACAAAATGCTCTGAGCAGATGATTGTTTCCACTCAAGATTTAAGGGTCTTAATCTTCTCTTCAAGGCCTGTCTTGCAAACTGTGTGGGTGGCTAGTAGGCTAAAATAAAATGGCTGCGTGACTTGCACTGGATTTATATTTTTGCACTTTGAACGAGTGTGTATGGCACCGCAACACACCATGTAATAAGAACTTAAACTCGTGAGTTTCTCTGAAGCCACGTGCTGCAAGGCTGTCATTCTTTCTCTTTGATTTGTTATTAAAATTGAATTAGGAGGTGGAAGAGAACCCACAGATATCTTAAAATTGTAGGGCTGAGAAGTCTGGTGTGAGGTTCGTGCATCTTGATCACAGGAACTCCCTACAGGAGTGGTTCCAAGTCCTTTCCCATTAGACGGTCAAGTAAAAGAGGTGCAGAACAGCAGAACTTTCTTCTCCAGGTAATATAAGGTCAAGTGGCAGACAACATTTTGATGGCTGAAGATGCATTAATAAGTCCATCGTTCAGTACAAATTGAGGAACTCAAGATTCCTTGTCCTGATGGAGTTCAGACTTGAGACAAGCCCTGAGCTACCCAGTCTAGTCATGCTCATACATGTACAGTTATAAAGCAGTTATGACACAGACAGACAATTTTGGGTGCCAGGGAAGTATTACTGTCTTGATGGCAAATCTACAGCAACATGGTCTTTAACTGGAAACCTGTATAGGTAATCCTTTTTGAAGGTAAAAATCCAAGGTGTAGAAGGCAACACTTACCATAAATGTACAATGACTTGTTTAGACTTGGACCGCAAAGAGAACACCCCAAAGAAAATGCCTTTCAGTGTTGCATATTAATTTTGTGTGATGTACCACAAGGAGCTAATACAAAGCAACCCCCCTGTTATATCCTAAGATGTCAAAGTAATGAATAAATTTCTTTTTTAAATTAAAATGTATGCAAACATCAGGTTTTTAGCTGATGAACATAGTTCTTTGAGAGAAACATCTACGGTATTTACATACCTTTTTTTCCTGAAAATTGAAGGAGGACCAGCAAATTCCAAGAAGTAAACTGCAAGCTTGTTTTTCCTTTGGGCCATTTCCAAAGTGGGTCATTTTTAAGAATCATTTCTGAATCTTAGCCAAAATAACTCTTGCAGAAAATTTCATTGATTACTATCTCAAGTTTATGGAAGCATGATTTAAGTTTTGCCCTTCAAATGCAGATCTATCAGTTTACCAATACCTGTTCTTCTCTGACAAGCAATTTACTTACTCTTGGCACTGCAGACAGTTTGTGAATTGTGTCTATGGCCCATTCTTTGGCAACTCTATGTTCCTTTGTCATCAAACGGAGATCCAACATCTTATACTTTACCCTATGGGTATAGTGTCTACAGCAGATACATTCAATGGGGCACATGGACAAGACTAGGACAAGTGAAGACAGTAGGAATCAGGTATTTTGGCTGGTTTTGATGTTCTCATGTTTTAATAGTGTTTGCCTTGGTATCAGAAGAGCAACAAGGCATAAAAAGACATAAAATTGAGTCATAACAATTAAACAAAAATAATAGTGTAACTAGAGTTGTAAGGCGTAGAAAGTGCAAAGACTGAACTGTTCTCTAGAACTTTGCTTTTTTAATGAATGCTGCAGGGAATGTCCTTTCTTGTGACAAATGAGAACTGCCTACCATGCTAGGGAACTGAAGAGAGAGTTCAAATAAAGGTTATTGCATTTCTGACAATATTTGGTATATTACTTCAGTAGGAGAAAAGGATTTCAAAGACCTTGAGGACTGACATGAAGGGGAGGACGAAAGAAAAGCAGGGTAATTTGTCCTATTGACGAGCAACTGGGAAATAGCACAAGCAGAATCAAAGAGGGGATTTTCTTTCTCTATGAGCAGGATAGAAGGAAATCAATTTGTTCCTTGAAAGTGAACAACTTTAAAGAGAGTACACAAAAGAACAGTTGCTCTTAGAAGGCACTTGACAAAATAACCCTGCACTTGTGTCAAGAAAAACCTGTGTAGCCAACAAGCTGCAGGTAGCTCATCATGAGAAAGACGTAAGAATTTCACAGAATAGTTGAGGATGGAAGGTACCCATGGAGGTCATTTTGTCCAACCCTTCTTGTTCAAGCAGGGCTGCCTACACCCAGCTGGTCAGTACCATTTGGGAATCTTCAATGAACAAAAATAATGACTCAATACAAAGAGCTCCACAATCAGGTATTTCTAATACCAGGAGTTCAGAGACAGGCAGGGAAAATTCCTAAAGAAGAACTATCCTGCGTGCTTGCATGCAACCAGCTCTTGAGAAAACATTAGAGTGAGATGCATTGAACAAGCAGAAATATTCTTGCATCTGTTGCTCCTTTCTGTTCTATTCTAAAATTTTGGTTTAAGTTTGTTTATTCATTCATAGCAGAGGGTCATTCCAACTGAGTGAAATGCAATTTTCATACCTGTGGCCACAGATGGTAGTAAGTGACTTTAGAGAAGCTGATGTGTATGTGTATGTGCTTCAAATGGTGTATTTGATTTTCACCTGAGTCCTTCTATGTTTCGTGTCTGTTGATCTTTGGGAGTTACGCTTACTCCTAGCTGGACAAAGACACAGAAAAGTGAAGTAGGAACCCAACATCATAAAATCTATGAATGCTCATACATAGTATATTTTCTAGAAATTTCACATACCTGCTACTAAATGGCTTGACCTTTTTCCAAGATTCTGATCTTTTGGGGTTTGGAGATTGTGAGAGAGAGAGAAGACAAAGGAGGAAAGGAGAACAGCACTTGTCTCATCTGTTCTCAGAGGAATAACCAGGTTTGTATTGAGCTAGCTCCTGGCTTTTGTGTTCTTCACAGTGTGGCAGATCACCTCACTAACCAGACAGGTGCTTGGTTACCTTACAACCCCACTTACAGTGGTGCTTATATGAAGTAGACCCTCATAAATGAAACCACACATACACAACAGGCCTTTCCCTCAAAAGGCCAGTGATGTGCAACATCCTCAATGCAACCTTTAATATAATGCAAAAGTAATGGCTTAGTACTAAGAACTACTTTTCCTGGGTGTCCACTTAGAGGACTTCAGTGGGAAGAGCAAAAATTGCTGCCACCTTTCCTGGATTGCCATTCACCCCAATGGGCTTTCTCTAAACTTTGAGACAGTAGAGTTTACTAATAAGCAATCTCTGCTAGTTTGTAGGGATGTGCCAAAAGACAATTAAGAGTCAGAAAGCATAACTGGTTGCAAAATCGTTCGTGTACACAAGCAGTAGCTTAGGATGCACAAACCCCCTTTTCCGATATTCTATCGTCCCTTGGCGAAGCGGCGGTTAAGACAAGCTGCAGAGTAGCAACCGTTCTTCTATTACTGAAGCAGTCCTTCTCAATAAACTGCAAACAGAGTATTTAATTTTTGTCCCTCGTTTCCTTCATCTGTTGGTTGCTCAGTTATACTATAGCCAATACACGTTTGGATGAGTCTTATGAGGCTTTTTGAACAGGATGCAGAGCATGAGAAAGCTGACCTTGTCTTCTACTTCTTCTTTTCTGACTTTGTTGAAAGGTCAGTTCAGGAACTTGTTGAAACAAGATCACTGCAGGGACTTGTTAGGGGTTTTTTAGAAAGTTTTTCCCTGAGCTGTACTGCAAATTGAGATCTGAATTTAGGGGCAAAAACATAGTGCTTGAAGGAGCATTTGGCTGTGACTTATAATGATATTGAAGAGCACTTGGTTGTTCTATATGGGGTGTGTAAGTCAGTATCCAGAAGGACTACTCATGATCAGAATTGTCTAAATTACAGGAAGTCCACATCTAGCATGTACTTTTATAAATGCATACTGTAAGATTTATTCATGAAAATGATTTAATGTCTTTAACTGACAGAAGGGTTGTATGAGCTTTGATTTAGAGGCTGGGTTATTACATACCCCAATACGTGAGAGAATAACTTAACGTGAGAGACTATGGTTGCAAAGAATCATAGCGATCACTTACCTTTGGTTTTACTTCTAGCTCCAAAGCCTGTGTTTGGACTGCAATGTAATTCTTTCAAAAAAAATCTTATATTGGAGATTATTTGCAAGGTGAATCATGACACTTCTAACAGCAGTTGCTACTGCTATTTATTGTTTCCCCAGCCTTGTTTGCATTCTCATAAACAGGAAAACAAAGTAGGGCTATTGTGGGGCAGTGATCTATAAAAGACTGAAATGCAGGCATATTACCAAGTACTTTGCTGTGCAGTTTTATGTTAGACTGAGTTTATCATTGTGTTTAATTTGAGTAAGTAATCCACTAAAATGAAGATACATTCAGAAATCAGGAGTCAGGAAGGAAATGGAGATTCATTTCCATATGAAATTCACTATCTCCTAGTTTTTTTACCATTTTTCACTCCTCCATTGCCTTCCTTGATGAATGTATAACATAAGCCAAATGAAAAAACAAAGATCTAGATTTCATCCTGAACTTTCCCCAGCCATCCTAAACTTGGCAGGAGAAGGTTTGAAATGCTGGGATTTAAGTTATCTGATACCAGTCAAAGCTAAGCATAGAATGTGTCTGTGATTGCTTTCATGTGTAATTTTTTTGTGGAGTGGAAAATCTTGTTATTCTCTGTACGACTTATCTGCTGAATGGTATTTAATCATCAAGACGTGTATTAGTAACCCACAGTTCGGGTTGCATACCAGTTTTCATTCTAACCTCTATTCTACTCACAGTTCAGGCTTCTTCAGCTTTACTTTCTGTACTTGGAGAAGACTTCGTTAACATTTATACATCTTAGTCATGTTTAATTTAAGGATATTAGAAGCACCCTGGAAAGAACCTGGAAATACTGGAAAGAATCTAGATTTTTCTGAACCTTTCTAGAAGTGATGTTTTGTGATAAAGGATCTGTCACATAGTCAGACATGCAAATTCTATATGGTTTAGCCAACCTGACATATAACTAAGCCTGATACATTTTGTGCTCGGTGAATATATTTTCATACATGTAGGAGGCTCCCTCTGAACATGAGAAGTATTTTTTTGGTGTGAAAGTGACTGAGCACTGTCACAGGTTGCCCAAAGAGGCTGTGGAGTATCCCTTGTTGTAGACATAAAAAGGCTGTCTGGACATATTCTTGAGCAATCTCTTTAGGGTGAAACTGCCCAAGCAGGACAGGTGGACGAGACAACCTTAAAGGAACCCATCCAACATCAGCCACTCCATGATTGTTGTGATTTTACATACATGTACCACTTTGTATTGAAGGTAACACAGTTTGTGGCTGGACATTGTAAAAAACATGTTTTTTATCTAAGGACCGGTGAACACAACATGCACACACACCTTTAGTAGCAGGGACTAGAAGACAAGAGTGCCACTTTAACCCTAAACACCTTTCTTACTGCATTGCAAGTGAGTCTTCTTGGCTGTTGTCCATTGGCTCCAGTCTTAATCCAGGCTCCAGAGCTGGATAAAACTCCCTCCCTCTTTCTTTGGGCTCCCCCAAAAGAGACACATGTTGAAGCACTCTGGCAGTATGTGAGTTCTGAGCAGACTAGGACAAGACTTCTAATTCAGGTGATCCATTTGGGGAGAATTCTCTTGGCAGAATACTACTTGCTGAGCTTTGGAATACTTAATCTACTCAGTTAAATAATTTTCCTTGTGGAAATACCCAACTGCCTGAATCTGGACTGCAGGAAATGCTGCCTGACTTGCAAAACAGAAGCTCTCATAGGGTTGCAATTAAATACATCCTGTGCTTAGCACTTTCATCTCATTCACACTTCATGACTTCCCTGATTTCCACTTGGAAGCTTCTAATTTGTCTCCATAAGGCCTTGGAATCTAATTTATGTTTTCTGAGTAGTTTTCTGACCTTCTATGCTATGTATGCTCTATTTATCTTTCATTCTAGAAAGGTACACAGGTATTTGAATGATAGTGTTTGGGCTGTTGGGTTACTGCAAGTGTACATACGTGACTGCTGTGAGGGAAACAGAATGCTTAAGGGACAGCTGGTACAGCACACGGGGTTGTAAGCTGCCAACTGAATGTACAATACAATGCCAACCATGTGAAATGGCATAAATCATGTATTTTCCCTGTGTCTGACCCAATAGAAAATATTTTGCTGTTCATACTCTGCTACATGCAACAAAGAATTGATCAGGCCAACAAATGACTCTAACTCACTTAGGGAGAAAGTGTTGATGTTCTATATGGTTTGCCAAAAAGTCCTTTTATATAAGGGTGTTCCACATATTTCAGGAGATGGTTTAGTGGCTAGGGGTTGTAGGTTGGACTTGATGATCTTGAAGGTCTCTTCCAACCTTGATGATTCTATGACTGCTTTTGCAGCAATTGTAAAGGCAAGAGTTCTGTGGACTAGTATTTCCGCCTTGTGGGCCATGTGTTGATCTCAAAGTCTCTACAGAAGTCTAGCTTTTCATTTTTGGCTTGCAGCAAATGGAGAAAGAATGTCAAAATTGTTAAAGAGGTGTATCATCCACTTTTCATATGCTTTCATTAAGATCCTAAAGAAAAAGCAAGCCTAAAGAAGACACAATTGCTTTATATTATTCTCTACCTGGGTTCAACCCACTTGAAGAAATTTTTGTATTTTTTAAATTCCTGCTATAAATTAGATCTTTTTCTCAGGGTTGCTATTGCATTTCTTTTTTTTTTGCTTTAAAATGCAGTCAAGTACGTTAAACACTTACTAGTTACTGGTAACTTCCTTGTGACATGGGGAGCTACCAAAAAGAGAAGAGCCATGTGACTGACATAAAAATGGAACAGTGGTAATCAGCTCACAAGGATTTGGGTATTTTCAAACCTCCGTTCTAAACCACATAATTTCAGTGCAATTGTTGTCATTGGTGAGGGCGAGAGAGAGCACAGCACAAAAACAGTGACAGTGCTGCCAGCATTTCATTACCCGAGAATCATGGCTTACAGCACAAAAAATAGCAGCACATCACACCAAACATGTTGGCTCGGCACCCCTTTGACAAGTGAGATGTAGGAATAGAACCAGAGCTGAAAGTACCTGCTTGCAGCTAGTGACAAATCACCATGGCAACGACAGCATTAAAAATAAAACAAAATAAAAAGTCAGTAAACTGTTAGCAGTTCAAACTACCTTGGAAGAATTCTTCCTTTTTCCAAGAAATATATCCTAAAATCATAAGTTGTGAGAACAATGTATATAGACTCAATATCTGTTGTCTTAATATACGTTGTCTTACCGAGGTATTTAGAGAAACTGGTCACAAACTGGGAAATGGGATTTCCTAGTGCTGGTCTGTATCCCATGCGTTAGACATACAGTGTGTGCAGTGATAGATGTCTGTTCTCCAGTTCTTCATGGCTCTCAGCATCAGCAGTTTCTGTGCTTAGTAATTTCTTTTGCAGCAATGGAAGAATTCAGATTGTTTTCACTGGAACACTTGGCCTTTCATTCTGTTCCCATGGATATTCAATAAATGCCAAAAGCCAAAGCCCAGTGAAATTAAGAAACTAAATTGTATTAGAGGCATGAGAAGCATCGTTCATTTGTAATGGCTTTACAAATTCGGAAGTGTTGCATCTTTGGCATTCAGAATTGAGGGTTCTTTCCCTACAACAAAGACTTCTCCAACCCCTCATCTCTCTTTTCTGAGTAAATAGCTGCCGGAGGTGAATGCATTAACACTGAAATGACTTTTAATATTGCTATACACTGCCTGATTATTCAATTAAGGAAAAATTCTTGGTTAAAAATGACAAGCCTAGAACTGTGGAATTATTCAGGTTGAAAAAGACTCTTGAGATCATCAAGTCCAACCAATAACCTTAGTCTACCAAGTTCACCCCTAGACCAGTCGCTAAGCACCACATCTAAATGACATTTAACACCTCCAGTGACTCAGACCTCTCACTGTTCCAGGGTCTGAGCACTCTTTCAGTGAAAACATTATTCCTAATGTCCAGCCTAAACCTCCACAACGTTGACATTTGGCAGCTTGCACTTCACAGAAACCCTGCACTTGACCAAAAGCTGCGGTCAGATGAGGAAATGGCTATCAGCTTTGATATTCTGACATGCTGAAATAATAGGGATAAACCTCTTCAGGACAGGAGGGAAGATCTTTCTAATGGCTCATTCAAGAGTGTGGGACTTACATTGGAACCCACAGTGACAGAAATTAGACTAGGAACTACACGGCTATACCTCTTATACTGATACATTTAATGTCCACAGTGAGTGGCAATCAATTGAAAATGCTGAAAATTATTGAATAATCTTTACACACTACTCAGAGTTGAATATTTTTCCCCATCCTTTATGAAATTTGTGATAAAATTCATGAGCTAACATCACAAGAATGTTACCACCAGTTTTAAGACACTGGCTCACATGGGATGTGAAAATCAGTTGCATTGGTAAAAGATCTTTTACATTTCCTTTAACAAATACCACACTTTTTCTAATGCACTCATTTGGGAATCATCCTTTGAGAGTCAATGGCAATTCTGAAGCAAGATCATCTCTGGAAAGGTCTCTGTCACACAAATCACATGCCTGGAAGAGATGTTCTACCTTTGGAGTGTGCACAGAGTCACAGGGCAGAAAAATGTTGCTGTTTCTTCTCGGTCTCCATCCTCTTTGCTGCATTTCTGTGCCTCACTGCAGCCACACGACAGACTAGACGTAACTGGGGAGCTGCAAGGAAGGTACCACAGAAATTAGTGTTACAGGCTGTTTTGTTCTTTTGGTGTGCTTGGCCTGTCAGAAGACTGCTTGTAAATCAGCAAACTCATCAACATCACTAATGTTCTGCATGGTTAAGCTGGCATCTCATGACTGCAGTGGTTTGTTACTCATTACTTGCAAAGTTTACAGGAAAAGACAAAACCCAGCTACGTGCAGTACAGAACGACATCATACACGAAATACTGACATGTTTTAAGGGTGCAAAAGGGACGAGTCAGCCTAGTACAGTTCACATGTTTTCTCATGGAAAAAAATACATTTCTAGTCTAATTTCCATCATCGTGTGTTGCAGGGTAACTTCACAGAGTCACAGAACACCAGGGATTGGAATGGACCTCGAAAGATCAACTAGTCCAAGGATCATCTAGATCAAGCCACACAGGAACATGTCCAGGTGGGTTTTAAACAAAGACTCCACAACCCCTATGGGCAGCCCATTCCTGTGCTCTGTCATCTTCACTGTGAAGAAGTTCCTTCTCATATTGTTGTGGAACCTCCTATGTTCCAGCTCACACCTGTTGCCCCTTGTCCTATCATTGGATGACACTGAGCAGAGCCTGGCTCCATCCTCCTGACACTCATCCTTTCCATATTTATAAATATTAATGAGGTCACCCCTCAGTCTCCTTTTTTTCCAAGCTAAGGAGACCCAGATCCCCCAGCTTTTTCTCATCAGGGAGATGAGTGTTCAACCTTTCTTATATGATTTTTTTTCCTTTAAAATAAACTGGTCTTTTGAAAACTGCACTGGATATCTCTTTGCTCTGTGTGACGGGCTGGACAAAACAGCTCTTTCTGATAACAGAACAATTTGTGGTTTGGTATTTAAAATGCAGTGCTTACTTTAAAAAAATGAAAAATAGAAGTAGGAAAGAAATTGAGGACATTTTAAAAAGACGATAATTAGTGGCCCATTATTTAGAGAACAGTATCTCAGTGGAATGACAGTGATTTGAATGCATCTGATTATTATTGTTTATTGACCCAGGCAACTTTTGCCTGGAAGGAAAATACTCTGTACATCATCTGCCTTGGGTAAGCGTGAGAGTTCCTAGCTACTCACACACCATTATTTCCACTTTTAAGTGTTAGGTTCTGCCTGGAAGGAAATATAAGGAAGCTAACAGATCTTCTGGGTTTGCATCTTAGCCATTTATAGCTAAAGGAAATAAATACAGTTTTTAATTTCCACCAAAAGGAAAGATTTTTCAATAGATCTGGCCCATGGTAATGCTGTATGATACATCAGGTTTTATTTTCAGATCTTTAAGAACACTTTAAAGTGCATATTTAACTAGAAGTGTTTCTTATTTTTGCCTTTGTCATCTCCAAATTAACTGATGTGCTAGGATCATTAAGTTGCTTGTCACAGTGGATATTGTGTATGTTGCCTAAGACTTTTAGAAAGAATCCCTTCCATCAAAACCGGCAGATTTCCAAAGAAACTTTCAAGCTCACGTTTTGTTTGCAAGATGTGTGTCTCTATTCAGTCATCATTTCGATATGGAAATCAGTACAGAATTCATCCAGTATTCCTGCATTAGAGTGTCTAGTCTTGGAAGGGTCCGCGTGTTTTTCACAGATGACCAGACTCCCTAAACTTCCCTCTTCTGTCCTGTGCTAAGAATGCCAGTACAGGTAGAAAAGGGATAATATACCTTGTTAAGATGCTTTTAAAAACACACTGTAAATTCATTGCAAGTACATTAAATGTGTACAATATGATTTCTTGCTTTTGTTATTATAAACTGACTTTGTTTACATGATGCCCTTTCTCCATGACTCGATAATGCTTGTGTGGGTATTCTTTATGATATGGCAGAAAAAACTAGTTAACATGCAAATCATTACAAAGTAGGATGGTGCAATGCAAATGCCTGAAGCAATGAAAAGGAAATGTCTGCTTTGTTCTGATCTGACTCTTTCGAGCAGGTGTCAGTATAAGAATCTGTTTAGCATTGCTCTTTGTTCCTGCATTAATTTTGACACTGAAGCATTTTGCACTTAGACAATGAGGAGAAAATGGAGTGTATTGTTTAACCATTAGACAATGAGGAGAAAATGGAGTGTATTGTTTAACCATTGTACTGGTAGGTGTACACGTTAATTGAAAAATGTGGTGCTGGAATGGAGGAGCTTGAGGTGGCTGCTATAAATAGGTCATATCTGCATTACTGTGGTGAAGTGTATGAACAGTACCTCACTCAAGGAGCAGAATTACCTACCATGGACATTAGAGTAATTGCTTCCTTGCAAATAGAATATATTTTTATAGTTCTCGAGAATCACATACAGCTGCAGTGGAAGCTGTTTTCTACAACTTGTGAAATCTGAATATGCCCGTCTTAGAAGGGTAACTTGATAAGAACTTCTCTCTACAGCTAGTCTAAACTTCCTACGTACCAATGTACACATTCACCTCAAACTCCTTGTGCACCTTCCTATGTAAAGTTATGAAATGTAACTGTCCCAGTAATGAAACCTGAACCTTCTCAGTTGAGCAGGAGCTTGTTTGTTAGGGGGTTTTTGGAGTTGTTTTTTTTCTCTGTAGGTATTTAATATTCTGTGTTTCTTTAATAATTTTTAAGAAAACCTTATGTTTGAAAGCAGAGTCTAAACCAAGTGTGCTAAGTACATTTCCATATATACATATTGCGTTCTCTCTTGGCAGTAAAAGTCAATTCTAGATTGCTTTAGCAAGAACTATAAAAATGTAAATTACTAATATCTGATTTGGTCTTATTGCTTTAGCTGAGTTCTAACTGTTAAGTCTAGAATATATATCTGCTGAAGCTTATTAATACAGGGTAGTTTCATAAGGATTCCATTGTACTCTTTCTCTCGGTTAATGTAAGATGATTGAGCAAAAGCTCTGAAGGACGTGTAAATAAGATTCTGAATTTGTCATTTTTGCCTTTGTTTAGGTTTCTAGAATTCCTCTAGAGTGCTGTCAGACCCTGCTGCCTGCCCCCCCTTTTTTTTGTAGGGGAGAACCAAGAATGAATTCTATTATTTTGTTTCATCTGGGTTGTAATTTTAGAAGATTCATTACATAAAGGAGTTTGGAACTATGGTTTTCTCTTTTGGTCTTTAAAGGTCTGATTAAAAAGTAATAAAAAAGCAAATCCCATCTCTATGTTGTCACATGGGAAAGGTATATGTGTACGAAAAGGAACTTGCTGGAGTTTTGCAAGACTTCTGGCAAATTATTACTGTTTATGGTGTAATAGAGCAATAGAGCTGGAGAGCTGGGCTGAGATGAACGAAATGAAGTTTGAATGATCGGTAGAGGGTAGTTTGCCTCTTTCTGGGCAGCAAAGTGAAATTTCCTGAAAGTACTAAGAGCTGATCTGATGGATATATTACCTCAAAAGGAAAACATTGCTTTGGGATCATATTATTAATGGGAAAATACACTTCTGTGAAGACGCTCCTATGGTTCCTCCTCCTGTTGGTGAATATGAAAGAGAGAAATGCCTCAATATTTAAAATGAAGTTCAGGAAAGCAGTAGTGGAGTGTCAAAAACCCTAGCACAGTGAGCGCATTGATTATCTGATTACCAGCCTATTGAATGTCTTAGGAGGATTTTGTCTGTCTCTTCTCTAGGCTTATTTCATTCTACGTAGAACATCCACTATTATTTTCTATCAGATTGCTGTAATCAATTGAGATTTCAAAAAATCTATCAGAGAAAGAACTAGAAAATATCACACACACTAATAATGCTCTTAACTATTTAGAAAGTTTCCTTCCATTTTCAGTGAAAAATACTTATGGGTTTTGGGGGGGGAGCAGTGTGGTTTGGGGTTTTTTCTTTTAAGTTTTTATCAAAGAGGTCAGAGGTTTTAATGACACTGTAGTACAACAAAGTAGAAACACTATCCTCTGAAAGCTCACATTATCAGCCCCTTAATTGCCAAAAATTCGCCTAGTCTCAAAAAAACAATGGCTGTTTGAAGTCCTGTCATATATTATTAAAACTGGGTGTTCTGTAGCTTCCAACATTTTGTCTAATGTGAAATTGTGCTTTCCAGGTTTCAAGAGTTGTAACATGTACACTGTAATAGGAATAATTTTACTTCTCTTTGCTGTTTTGTTTCTATCTCAGATGAGAGATTCTGAGTGTTCTTTCTTCTCCTACAATCTGAGAGAGGAAAAGGAAGAAATGGACTTCCCTTCAGGTGCTAAAGTGCTGTTTGTTACCACTTTGTCACTGCTCCTGCCATAGAAGCATTTCCATGATTTCCTGTTTTGTTGCTTCTGGATGCTAATTAAACAAGTCAGCTGAACAATGCAGAAAAATAAGGTGAATATTCAAGTAAAATAAGCAATAATTATAGGGAGATATTTGAACTTTTTTTTTTACTCTTCCATAAGAAAAGGTGTAAAATATTCAGGTACTAAAGATAGACATCCCACAATGATAGAAAAATACTGCAAGAAAAAAATCACTTTTTTTGAAACTACCTTTGGCAAGGGCTGGATAAAGCATTTCCCCCATTATACTGCCTTTTATTTCCCTCCTATATTCAGTGGGATGAAGAAAAAGTTAGTTATGTAAAGCTCCCAGTAATTAAGCTGTCTTGAACTGTACATCGAAAGGCAAAATGACCACAGACTGTACTGCATCCTGCTCCAAGCTACTTTCATTAAATTTGAAATGCAGAGCAAGATTGCTGTTAAATTAAAACAGTTTTTCTTGAATAAACTTTATCAGAGTGCACACAGTATCTTGTTGCACGTTTTCAGGACTTTCACGTCTAACTGTTCAGCCATTTAATTTTTGTTCTTAAGATTTATTTTTCCTTTCAAATTCTACTGTCCAAAATAATGTTCAGATTTTGATGATGTATTTTTAAAGAATGGCCACTAGAGTGCTGCAAGTATCCATTGAAACTGCAGCTGCAATCTTTACCAGCGTTATTTCCATTTCAGATGTTATTCCTGATCAATAAATACCATGCATGTGTTTTTTAAAACGTATTTTGATGCTAACTCTATACCTAAAATCCTTTAGGGTGGCTTTGTATATAAACAAAGGCATATAAATATATTTTAAATATATCAGATCAGATATATTTGTACCTATAGATCAAAATGGTGTTACTGGTTATTAGTTAGTCCACAGCTATACAATGGTGTAGAGGATGGATATTTATATGTCAATGCCTTTTAAGGGCTACCAAGTAAACACTGTTAGATGCCCATTTTCACGTGCAAGCTGTCTATTACTGATACAACTGTCACCACGCCTGTGCACCTGATTAGTCATCATCAGGTCTAGTACCCATTTCTGAATTAACACTAACAGAAGACACAGACAAAACTTGCTTCTAAAACTTGAGTGCCAAGATGAAAAACATCAGAGATCTCAGTCCTTTCTGGAAGCTTTGGCCCAATCTATCAAGCAGAGAATAACAGTGTTCTATGACAAAAACAATGTTCTAACCTTCACTGAGATAAGCCAGTAAGCCACTCACCCCTGACTTGGCACCTTACTAGCTCTTGTGATGAGTCTCTTTTAAGTTTTAAGAAGTCTTAAGAGTGGCAGCCTGGCCAAGAGAGACAATATGAGACCCTCTGGTAGAGTCTATTAAGTGCTGAGAAGAAACCAAGTGCCGTTTCGTATTCCTGTTGTTTCAAGGTTGACCTTAGCCCTGTCTAGTACAGCAAATCCTCTTGGTCAGACCCTTTCACAGCCACGAGTCAGAGGATGAGACTGAAACAAAAAAAGCTGGCAAAAGCAGCTTGAGATACTCCAGGTCTGACTGTCTCGTTTAACTCAGCCTAGAAGAGCTATAAAAATACCACTTTAAAGCCACACAAAGACAAGGGCAACGTTTTACTCAGAGTTTAGGAAAGGAAAGAATAAATCTGGGAAGTTTTGTCAGAAAGAATCTGCTACTGAAGATGAAAACTGAGCGCTTCCAGTACGCTGTGAGGAGCCTGTCAGGACACAGCACAGGAAAGGAGGAGACTTCGAGCACAAACAGATTAAGAAGTAACAGTGAAAGGACTGGACAAGCTGGCATGGCGAAGAACTGCTACAGGAGAAAGCTTAAGAGAAAATCCTGTAAGACCCTGTAAGATGAGCACTGAGGTCACTGTAACCATGGCAACCGGCAAAACAGACAGAGGAAAAGAAGAGGCAAAGAAACCCGAAAGCAGAATGATTTGATGAACACATATGCTCTTTCTGATCACTCAGGGGAAAAGGAGAGTGGAAAAAAGGAGGAAAAGCATCTCAATGATTAGCAGAGTTTCACTTGCAGGGTTTCAAGGGCAGGGTTTCACTTGCCTTCCTCCTTTGGCTCGTATTAAATTCCTTTCCATTTCACTCCCTATGTCCTAATCTGGCAGTGTCAAACTGTTGTAAAGTTAATGAAGGATGTGGTTTTAAAGTGTTTGATGTTTAATGCATCTTTTAGGTGTCATTATATGCCAGGAATTTCTAATCACGTTGCTAAGTCTTTTATCAGCCTTGCAAATTTCCACTTTTACACTGATCAGGCACAGTCAACTCAAAGAGCAAAAATGGAAGTTTCTCAAAACACACCAGTCGCAGGCTACCTCAAACACAGGGATTAATAAGGATTTACCTAATCACCAGTGTGAACTTAATCCGTGGAAACCTATGAGAAGAGGCTGGCTCGCAAAGTCTAACCAATTCTTCTTCCATTCAAGTGCGTGCCAGCTTGTTGACTGATCCAGTGATGGATTTTAAGTGGGTTTATATTTAAATCAGAAGTATAATCATCAGTGATGGTGGTGAGGCAGAGGAAAGCAAAACAGAAATGCTCTATGTCCTAAGGAGAGAGCATGGAGAATCTATAACCCCAATATTGACACAGAGACAGTGAGCTCTTTTGCAGGCACATGAAAACCTGCGAGGTCTAAGTTGTTCTGTCCAGCCCTAGTCCACAGAGTACTTTTAATGGACAGAGCTCAGAACAGACCATCTCCCTTGTTGCCACATCGACTCATATTCAGTGCAGCGTGGCATACAAAAATATACGGTATCAAATGTTTCTAGTTCAGGTTGATCAGGTAATCTTCATAGCAGGAGGTACTGTCAGGCTATCACAAAAAGGAAGTACTTTACAGTTTTCAGGAAGCAAGGTAACCACTCAACCACAGTGGAGTTCTAAACTTTGAAAGTCTATGTTGGATACCTGCCATCGGTATTCAATGACTTCGTTTTACAGAAGTCTTCTGCTAGGAGCTGGGCAAAGTTTGACCCTCATAAGCTCCATGAAAAACTTTTTTGTGCTGTTAGACTTCCTAAAGCAACAATTCATGACTTTGCTCAGCTTTAGGTGCCAGTTTGACCACTTTCCGTACAGCCAGCGCTCAGAAAGATCTATCTAACTTCTACAGAGTTTGTGCTAAGCTTCTGCTCAGAGGAAACTTGTGCGTTTACCTTACAAGCATTGCCAGAAGCATGATCAACTCAACTCTACCTTTTTTATAGGTAGTGCAGCGTCCAGAACATGAAGAGGTAGTGGTATGAAAAACAAGGACCAGGCCTGCAGAGGTCTTCTCACAGGTTGTTGTTATATGCTTGGAATAATGCCCTAATAAAACCATTATTCACAATTTTATGAGACTTTGACTTCCATGACAAAGAATAACAAGTTCTTTTCTACATGCATTTAGGGCTCCGGGGATATCCCTTTGAGCAAGCACTGCATCTGTTGCATTTCGAAAAACACCAAAAGAAACAGAAGAGATGGTTTGTACAGAGTCATCTTTTTCCTTTGCTGAAGGAGGTCTACGAGCTGTATTGCTGTAGTTGACTGTATTGCTGTAGTTAAGAGACAATTCTGTTGAGAGGGAGAAGAAACAAAAGCCAGGAATGAGTGTGTTGAGAAATTGCTGGCGCAGACAACCCTTTAGGACCAAAGTTGTGTTTGGTAGAGCTCCTATTCAGTTGGTATCTATACCTGGGTATTTCACAAAATTGGTTCTATTTTAAATATCTCCCTGCATGGCAAGATTTTAATTGGCATGTTTCTTCAGCAGGATGTTTAATCTGAGATGAGCACAGATGACACCTATTTTCTTCTTTCTCCCTGTTAGACTTCATTATCTTTGCTTTTCTCAGTAGATCTCCTGGGTCCGTAATATGGGGCTCATTACTAAAAATAAAATCTCTTTAGGTTTCCTAGTGCGTGTCACACTGGACAAATCTGCAAGGTTTAGCCACTAAGCAAAATCTTTAGAAATGTAAATTATCCCTGATTTGCCAAAGGCCCAGAAAATGTTTTGCCTATCTATTTAGAACAGCGATGCAAAGCCTATTCTAACTCCTCCTTTTGACCAAATCACCTGTCACAGTTTATTGCTTCACTCATTCTCTCTACATTGTAATGTAAAACACAATAGGCTTTTTCCTTTTCAGGATCTTCCATGATCTCTCCCATCCTATCCATCATTTCATATTTACCATGAAGATGTCAGCCCTGTCCCTGAGTCTTTCACCCATCTCGTTTTTCAAGTCATGTTCTTTCAAAATATCTTCCTTCCTCCTTTCCCAGCGTTTCAGATTAACTCCCTGACAAGTCTACAGTAAAACTTTTCTGATCTTCTTTAAAAGTCTCCTTAACTTCCTTTTTTTTGCAAGATGCCCATGGGGTTTTCACAGTGACTCAGTACCACTACTGCTATGTAAGGTTCTGAAGTTTCTTTATTTCCTCAGATTTTCATTCTCTGTCTCTATAAACAGTTTCTTATGTTCAAATTCATGATTCCTGATCTGTAGGACAAGGGTGATCACTTTGTTCATACTTGCACTAGGCTTAGAATGATGCAGTGCTGAATGCAATGTTGACCTGTGACTAGTAATACCAAAAAAAGCCAAGCAGCAGCAGGAAGTGCCTTTGAATAAAGAGCTAGTTATGTTCTCTGCAAAAAACCCGCATCGTTTTCCAAGACTCAAAATGCACAATAAATTGTCAAGTTACAACTGGTTACACTCACAGCAGGAACTGTGTCATCATATCCAAACTCATTTGCTTTAGCTTGTATGAGTGCACACACCAGAATGCCCAACTAAATCACTGCTCCAGCAAAAAACAAAGCCTCTAAGAGAGTTATATTTGGAAATATTCTGTATGACTAGGGTTCAGAGCTGTGTAGTCTACAAGTTGCACCAGAGATATGACAGTTCATTACTATAATAAGATCAATTTTAATGTGGTGGTGTGGTCTGAGCCAGGTGGGGGTCTAGTAAATGGAATAAGAGCCTATGAGAAGTTACAAGATCACAGAATCACAGAAAGTTAAGGATCATCTAGTACAACCCTCCTGCCAGAGCAGGATCATCTACAGTAGGCCACACAGGTCTGTGTCCAAGTGGGTTTTGAATGTCTCCAGAGAAGGAGACTCCACAACCTCTCTGGGCAGCCTGTGCCAGTGCTCTGTCACCCTCACAGTGAAAAAGGTGTTTTGTGAGTTTATGCGAAATCTCCTGTGCTCCAGCTTGTACCTGCTGCCCCTTGTCCTATCACTGGACATAACTGAGAAGAGCCTGACATTCTCCTTTATGCATTTATAAACACTAATGAAGTCACCCTTCACTCTCTTCTTCCTCGAGTTGAATAATTTACACCTTTATTATTTATTTAAAAAATTAGCAGAATGGAATTTAATACATGGGATCTATCCATAGTGTTAACAATGATAGCTACAAAACCCTAATAAACCGATTACAAATAAACCCCACACAATTTTGTCACAATTACTGGGAAAGTGGAGAGCCAGGACACAGTTGAACTTAGTGTTCACTATTTAATGAACACATTGAATGCTAACTTCATGCTTAAATGCTTTGTGTTTTTTAATCTAATAGAAAAACAAAGCAACAATTAAATAGCTAAAATACTTTTCTTTGACATTTCTCTTTTCTATTTGGAAATACCCTTCATTCTGGAGTAGAGCATTTCTTACAGTTTGTCAGACTAAATAAACAGAAAGATGAGGTTTGAACTACTGCATGTAAAAGTGACTGCACCTCATTTCTTTGAAGGTAACGACTGAGTCATCCTCACAGAGGGTTTTACTGTTCACACAGAAATCTTACATTTTTTATTCTATTCTAGACATCTGACATCCTCTCTAGCATCACCAGATCATTTATTTTCATTGACTTGTTATGTCCTCCCATGAGCAGTGATTCCTGCAAAAGCCTTGAGATGCCTTGGGAACAAAGGGCAACAAGGTGCCGGAAAGGAGAAGCCAGCAGAGGTATCTGGAAGCCTCTAACTTGTGCTGAGAAGCACACACCACAGAGGTTGAGAAGATCTGTGTGCTGTTCCTGTGCCCACACCAGAGCAGAGACGACTGCAGCTCTCAGCCTTGTAATTCCACTGACTCACTTCACTAATGTGCAAAAGCAATGAAGGGTGTCTAAATATGCTCAGAGAATAAATATCAGTGAGATCAAAGCAAGCCTGAATTCGCTGCCAGGCTCAGAGAAATTGTTCTAGATGAAAAATGTTTAGTTGCTTGGAAGACCATTCCTGGCTTGGGAATAATTAATCCATCTAATTCTGTGGTGATACCTTCCTGAACTTTTGATAAACAGAATTTTGATTTATGAAGTTTTAAATGCCTAAACATGTCTAATTTGCCTCAAATCTTAGACTTTATGGTTTAGCTTAGTCCTAAGTTTGAACACTACTTAAACACCTTCATTATAGGCAATAAAAATGGAGAGACTTATACACACCTATGCCTCTTGCACATTACTGCAATGCTATTCCCTTTCAGTATATGATAAGAATCTGGACCTGTATTGATCACTCCTGTGTACAGAAGTTCTGCTGATGTTTATCAAATACATTCCATTAAATGTATTTACAAACCTTTGCAAATTTAAAATCTTAATTGAAAATCAAATCAGTAGAGAAAAAGAAAGATGAGGGTAGTTTGCTAAATCTGAGTTGAAAAGTGTTGAACAATTGGCTACGAAACCAAGGAAGAGTATCGCTGTAGAATTTTTTTGTTGAGTACCACGCATTGCAGAGGTCACAACCATTTTATCAACAAATATTCCTCTGACAAGTAATTTTGAGAAATACATATGAAGATTTTGTCCCTAGGACTACAAGTAGAAGACAGATACAAGAGAGGAAAGATTACCAACTCTATTTAAAAGTTGAAGAGCAAAATCACAGGCAGCACTGGTAACTTGCCTGAGCATGGACAGAATGTTTTTAACAGAGCATGTGTGGTGATTCTCCTGATTGCTGCCTCTAATCACTGCAGATTTAACTGGTTATTTGCTATGACAGAAAGCATCAACTAGAAACAGGGCTTCGAAGGTGACATGAGTGGAAAAGGACATCAAGAGCATTGCTGATGTGTGCCACACTTGCTTACATCAGGACTCTTCTACGTACCCATCAGAACTCTTAGAAAGAAGTGTAAGGAATGAATCACAAGATTTTTGGTCTCTGATCAGAGTAGCAGAACATCTATTACCAGCAAAATCCTAGAGCTCATAAAACATTGATTTGCAGAGCAAAAGAGTAAAGATTCTTTGAAACTGAGTTATTAGAAATGAAACAATGGATTTTCTGTCTAAGAAAGAATGATTCTGAGAATGAGTCTGGCAGTGATTCTGAGAATATGAAGGTTAAGTTGCTATCAACATGCATCAGGACTTTGTACTAGTGATTTTTTTCCTCCTCTCTTTTAATTTCTTAGAAGTTTCATGAGAATTCCCTTAAATTTTCTTCCTTCTTTTTGAGCTCTGCTGTTCTGTATTGCCTGGACCCCAAGGTCTCGAATAGCACCTTACTGTTGTAATTCTTACAGCTAAAAATATCACAAAATGAATCACTGCATGTTGTTCAAAGAGCTGAACTCAGAAGTGCAATGTGTTTTTCAGGAAGCATTGCAAGGCTTGAAACAATCTTTAACAAACAAGTGTTGATAAAAAAAACCAGAGTAATTTTGAAGAACTAGCACCTCATTACGAGTTAATCCAGAGTATTGGTAGTTCTGGGTTGTGGCAATGTTAGGACTAACCCATTGAACTCAACTGTGTTTGTATTTTCCCGGCTCTGAACACTGGTGTATGACATAGCTGTATTTAGTACATCGAGAAGTACTGACTGTGAAAACCTGTGTTAAGTACAAATGAATATTTTTCTGGAAGACTGAGTTTCGTTATTACCTTTCTGATAGCTATAAATATGGTACCCTTTTGAGATGACAGTGCTCCATCTTTACAATTTAGAGTGTTAAAATGCTCTCGCAGCATCAGCCGTCAGGAAGCTTTGCTATGGAAATGTCATTGAGAAGAGGCACGGAAATGCGGATGGTGATCATAAATTATGCTGGTCCAACACCTATGCTATGAATCTAGTAGACTACAAAAATAGCCCAAACCTATTTCAACTCCCTCAGTCACTTCTGTGCTAAAGGAAAGGGTGACAGATTTGAGAAGATGCCTGCAAAGGTTGTGGCAGTGTTGGAAAAATTTAATACATGTTTGAGCAATTAAAATCTAGTGATAACAAATTTTGATTACTGGCAATATTTTAAATACCTTTTCTGAAATTCTTTCTCAGTGTGTTTCCTCCACTGGTAACTACAAGTAGTCATCACCTTTGACAACCACTGGCCTTGACAACTAGCACTGAAAATACCAATTTAGATTGTTTATTTACATAAAAAACAGATTTTAACAATGACTTAACCATTCAAAAAGAAGTAACCTTTGCAGGAGCTGCTAAATCTGTTCCCTTTCTTTGCTTGCTTCTTTGGATTTTTTGCTAAACACTGCAATTTGTTTTGCTATAGTGTTTTCCTTGGACTTTTGGCAAAACCAAAATATATCCAATGGAAGCTCCTGTATTTTATGAGTAGCTGGGTCATTTCCATAGCCTAAAGCTGCAGTATTGAAGGATTCCTTGAAACTACTAGCAAAGTTGTACAAAGGGCAGAAAAGGCTCATGAGTACCAACATCCTGTCTACTTGAAGTAGATTCAGCAACTCAGGAGCTAGTGAAGATCTATGCATTGCTGTAGACACCAGCACAGTTCGTCTGCGTGGCACAGTGCGGTCATGGTAGTAGCAAGGATAGCCCGGGGAACAGGAAAGAGGGGAACTCTGATGAAGATTCTCTCACTAGGCTACAAAACCTTACTGGCAAGCTCAGAGCATTAATTTAGACGAAGTACCTACAATAAGGGCTAAGACAGTCCATGTCAGGCTAGTTATGCTCACTGGGCAATGTCTTCTACTGCATAGGTACCACACCACTTTCCATTTTCCTTGCAGAATAAGTGGTAGAGCACATGTGTAAAAGTGAAATATACCTTGCAGCACACTTGCCATCTCTCCCTTTCATTTCAGAGATCAATCTGCTTTTGCAGTGCTCTTTGTTGTATCTGTGACGTATCTGTGACTCTTAAGCTGCTGTTCCAACTTAAACTTCACTTACACTTCCCATCTCACCTAGGCTGCAGCCTGCATAGTATCTCAGAGTACACCTCAGTATTTTGCCCTCTATATCGTAATGACTGTCCTCAAAATGCATGCTTGACATTATCTGATCATAGCAGTATTGAGCACAGAGAACAGAAAAACCAGAGACATCTAATGCGGTGGACCTCGAGCATGAGGGATATTTCTAAGTTGAAGAGCATACAAGACAAAAATTACCTCACTGGTACATTCAAACGTGACTCTTTTCTTTGTGACTCAGACCTCTAAGTCCCTGTACTTGTTTACAAAGGTTTCTGTCACACGCTAGCTAATTGCTATTACAGGCAGGGCATGTAACAATTATTCATGGTTTCTGTCTGTTGATTTCAATAAAAACAGGAGTTGTTATTGCTGAGGTTTTGCTGTTTGGTTGTCAAAACATAACACAATATTATTAAAAGAGTTAAGGTTAATTATGCATCTTTTTGAAACAAGCACTTACAGCAGTCAATTTTTAGCTTCCAGATACAGCCCAAGAGCGTTTTATTAAAGGAATAAAATTTCTTTTAAAACTTGAAAGCTGCATTAGTTTGGATTTTTTTTAAAATAACTGGCACCAGCTAAAGAAATTTCTGAGACCGAAGGTGTAAAAAACCATCAAAAACCAAACAAACCACATTCGACTTCCATTATTTCCTCCCACTATTCAAAAAGTAGATTGAAATTTGTAGAAAAAAATAGCATTGGTGCATCCTCCTACAAAATATGGATTCAGAAGCAACTTATCCTGGAGTAAACAGATAGGAATTCGCTGGTAAGACCATTCAATGGACATTGCATTCAGCTGTAAACACCAGCAAACCAGGAACACGGCCACAAGATAGAGGGACTTCATAGGAAACAGAGAAAAGAAGACAGCAGTAATTAATGAGACAATATTTTTAAAACAGACTGATAAATTAAAGCAGCTCTTTTCCTACTTTCTTCTCTCATTATTTATTGTCAAAGGCAGCTATAGAATTTATTACGTATTAAGTAGTTTTATAAAATATTGTTATTATTTACTTATTTATTCTCTGCAAATCGCAGGTCTATTGCATTTTTGAGGACAAAGTACTGTCAGATTAGGACGTTTGGTGACAATAAGGCAAGAGCTGAACTATCAGCTCTTGTAAACAATCATGTTTAGGTCTTTCTTTACTGTATATAAGCTTTTTAGACTTATCTCTCTGTTCTGGTCTTACATCTAAACCATGCTTACACAGGCCGACTGTCTTTCTTACTAGGCTGTTTATTTACAAATATCCAGGGTTTTTTTTTTACTCACTGATGTCTACAGGGCTGAACCTCTTTGGGACAGCAGCTGTCTTCCATACTGATGCCTTTCTGATCTTTTTTCATGTCATGTCATACTAGCAGCAGCCCACTAGCAACATCCTGTAGCCTGCGAAGAGTACAATTACATGTACAGCTATTTTTACACAGCTATATACACAGTCATATTTACAGATATGCCATTCTTCTCCACAGTGGATTCAGGTTGGACCAACCCCTCTACCCTTTGTCTTTGACAAGCACGAGAAAAGCACTGATACAGGTTTCACACGTTCTGTTTGCTACCGCACCTATTTCTAGGTAGAATTTTCACCACTTAGTTGTTCTTGAGGGAGAATAAGCATGGCTTTGCAGACTAGGTACCACAAATTGATGTCATGGTTGATGTGAGATCTCTGCTAGATTCTGTGTCTCTGTCAGTCATCCTTTCACAGGGAATCAGAGAGGTGTTGTGAAGTAATCCATCATTTAAGTGACTAGCAGGCATATGTTCAAGTTGCAGCCAGACTGGGTGTCGCACACAAAACCAGACAGCAGTAACTACCAGAACGATGTGGATTGGTTGCAAACAGAGCTGCCTGGTCCTGCAACAATGCACAAGTTTAGCTGTCAATCAGGAATACATCACTGCACAGCAAAATTCCTAAACTGTAAGGAATACTCTAAGGAAAGATGACCCAAACAGTGTGTGCACTCACACGTACAAAGGAGAAGAAATCTCCCACTCAAGGGTACCCAAAGGAAAAGCCACCCACCAAAACAAGGTGAGGAATCACTTAATCCCAGGGAAGTATTGCTCTTGGACAGCATCCTGACCCAATGGAGACAGTCACTGCCACTGCAGGACCTGCTGCTCTGAGGAAGATGGGCTTTAAATGCAGTTCTGGCAGGGCTTGGTTTATACCCTGAGTGGCCTCTGGTCATTCTAATCAGTTACCAGTAAATGGAGACAAAGGTGAGCTTGAGGGGCTCAGACTGTATGGAACCAGAGAGTCAAAACATAAACTACCCACCAAGTACTCTAGTTTGGGTGTCTTTGTCAGGTCCTTGCAAGGAGCCAGGGTGGCTGCATCCACCACACTGGGGTGGCCCATACAATTTTATGCTGAACTCCTATTCATGTTTTCCAAATATTTACTACACTCGAGGAGACAGAGAATTACAATTTTGAGAAAATGTTGCTGAAAGCAGGCTTCCACTTATTTCTTTTTACCCTCTCATGTGACTAAGAGCAGCCCAAGTACTTGAGTGTGAAGGATGAAACCCTGGCAATGGGAGTTGTGTCACTGACTTCAATTCAAAATGGAATTTTCTTATAGTTGTCTCCACATTTCTGTGTGGGGAAAGAGCATGGCACACGCTATTTATCTTACAGGGGTTAGGGCATCACTCTCTTGCCACAGACCTACCAAAACTAGAGACTGTAACATGTGTCTCTCCTCTGTGTCAGTTCATTGATGCAAAATATTAGGTACCTGAGATATCCATGACCCTAGTCATCTAAAAACAAGCGAAATAATATTTATGTTACTGAGTACTAACATAAAAAATTAAGTCTCACATTTATTTTTAAACAAAGCTTTCGAAATCCTGAATTCTTTATATGCATTCCATTTTATACTAACAATAAGACTTTTTTTGGTCTATAGCCCCTGTGTTCTATGCTGGGTCCCAACAGCCGTGCTGTCTGCTGACTGCTAATTCTAGGAAATGCAACTCTGTTGTGGAATCAACCACATGAATCATTGGGCTGAAATTCTATCAGCAGCCTGTCTTTCCAGCCTAATCTCTTAAAGTCTCAGTCTGGAGACCCTATTCTGAAGTAAGAGTGTCAGATCACTGTTTTAAGATTAAGTTTGAGGACATTTATTTTTCAGAGAGCTGCTTAATGGTTTCTTAGATTTTTCTGGGAAATTGACTTAATCTGAATCCAGATGCTTGCCTGCTAGAGATTTTGATGTCAAGAATTACAATGCTTACTGCCTCTGACCTTCTGCATAGAACACAATAAACACAAACATGAAAATACGAGTATTGGTGTCTTCTGTGATCCACAGAAAAAACAAAGGTTTCCAAACAGTGCCACCCTATGAAACGTCTTGCTCAGCCACTATTGTGAGAACAGAAATGAGAACATCAGTTTTAGTGCAATGGACATACTGCAGGGGAAATCTCTGGTCTCTGTTTCCAATACTACTTCTGTATTTTACCTCACATTTGCTTAGGGAAATGTGTGACCTAGGGTCTTATCTCTCAGCTATGGACTTCTGCTAACAGACTTCAATCACCTCTCCTTTTTTGTTCCTTTTCCAGTACATCTTTAACTCCAGCTACACACTAGCCAAATTTCAGCAGCAGTGAACGATTTCCTCTGTAACAGAAGAGCATGCAGGCTAGATTCAAGGAACATCACAGCAGACATAGATTGAATGTTTTCATAAGGCTAAGTCTCCTTTAGGTGTGTGTTAGTGACTAAGTTATTTCGTTTTTTACAATTGGGATGTTGCCACAGGTCACTGAATCTGCTCCTATGAATCGTGTTAAGTGGGCTCTGAGAAAACCTACTAAGTAGAGCAGATCTGTTTTCTGAACAGATTTATGTTCACTGTTGTTTTTCGCTCAAGCTTTACATCAAAACCTGGCATGTGTATGTAATTAAAGCAGTAGGCATTCTGTGGTTATGAAAAAAACCCCAAAATGTTTAATTTAAGTGAATTTTAAAGCCTCTTTTTTTTAATTTAATTCATAAGGATTGACTTTGAGGACGATGAGGTTGGACTGAGATCCTTAAGCTGTAAGGTAGTAAAAGGTGAGTCATATCAAGCACATCTGAGACCTTAAAATAAATTATGTGTTAACCCCTATATTAACTAGAAATGGTATTTTCTTTCTTTTGATTGTTCCTTTCAGTTACAAAAACATACAGTAAAAAAAACAAGCTAGGAAGACTATTAAGCAGAAAACCCCTAAAGTCTTAAGGAATCTATTAAAATAATATATACCAACATACCAACTGTGATCTTTGTGAGAGTTCCCAAAGTAACATACCCTTATCCTGAGAAAGCAAAACTGTGGGAGCAACAGGACTTCCACTTCACCTGAGGTTGTGAGACCTAAACAAGGTTGAATAGGAATCTACCTCAGAACATTCATAGAATCATAACGGATTGGAAGGGACCTCGAAAGATCATCTAGTCCAATCCGCCTGCAATCAGCAGGATCACCTAGACTAAGTCACACAGGAACTCATCCAGGCGGGTCTTGAATATCTCCAGTGAAGGAGACTCCACAACCACCCTGGGCAGCCTGTCCCAGTGCTCTGTCACCCTCACTGTGAAGAAGTTCCTTCTTAGGTTGTTGTGGAACCTTCTATGCTCCAGCTTACAACCATTGCCCCTTGTCCTATCACTACATGACACAGAGACTTCTCAGAGGCTTCCAAGAATTCACGGAACATTTGAGGTTGGAAAGAACCTTTAAAGATCATCATCTTTATTTCTACAGTTTGGAGATATTAGAATCTGAAACACAAACTTTTCAGTGGTACAGGTAGATCTTTTGAAGCTAAAACAAATTCTTCCCTTATTCAAAAAAATCCTTAAAATAATTTTTATTGTTTTTTTTCAGTGTTTCATTCCTACCAGGTCATAGGAAATTAACATACAGATTTGTGAGACATTATTTACTCAGTCCTCTCTTGAGAGAGGATTAACTCTACCTAGCTCATTCTGGTAGACCGTGGTTTAATCTCTTTGTAAGTATCTTAAATGAGGTTGCCAAAGCACGTTGCCTTTCACCATTTTCACCCCTGCACTAGGGAAGGTTTGTTTACCTTGTGGGTTGGTGTGGTGGGCTAGCCTTGCATAGCAGCCAAAGGCCCATCCAGCGGCTCACTCAGAAGGTTGGAAGGAGAAAATAGGATGAAAAAGGTCATGGTCTGAGATAAGACAGGGAGATCACTTACCAGTTACTGCCCTGGGCAAAACAGACTTTACTTGGGCAAAACTCATTTAGTTTATTGCCAAGTAAAATAGATTTGGGGAGCGAGAAAGAAAAACACAAACACGATAACAGCTTTCCTCACCATTTTCAAAGACTCAGCTTCACTCCTTCATTCCAGTCCTCATAACCTTCACCCTGCTAAGCAGCACAGGGGTGTGGAGGGTTATGGTTGGTACATAGTGGTTTATTTCTGATACTTCTCCTCACACTTTTCTCCTGCTCAAGTGTAGGCTCTCAACAAGCTTCAGGTCCTTGAGGAGACACTCAGCTGCTCTAGGGCAAACTCTTCCCTGCACTGCTGGGAAATCTCTGCTCTGGTGCCTGGGGCACGTCCTCCAGTTCCTCCTCTGACTTTGTTGTTGCCTCAGCTGTTTCTCATACTTGTTCCCTCCCACTCTGCATGTGTGATGGTTATGCCCTTCCTGAAACACCTTTTCCCTATGGCACTAGCATCATGGTTTCTGAGCTCAGCCATGCCCTGCACTGGGTCAGCTGGAGCTGGCTAGAACTGGCTGTGTCTGGCACAGGGCAGACCCAGCCCCTCACTAGCAAAACCTGGCCAGCTACAACCAGTGTAGCCCCTTTCTTCAATTTCAATTTAAAATGTCTGTAGTTCTGGCACTGCTCTCCACAAAAAAAGATTAATAAGTTATTCCCTTCCCCAGTGTTGTTACCTAGACTTAACAAATCCCACTCACTTTGTTTTGCCCAGAAGTCATGTTTTATAAAATCACAGTGCTCTCCAGATTCTTCAATTAATCCACGTCTTTCTCAAAGCACAGAACACTGCAGTCTATGCAAGGGATAAACTGAGCCAGCAAATCTTTATGGACAACAGCAAAGGCATTTTGGTGGCCAGCCCTCTGCTCACCCTCCTGTTTACCTCCTTACCTACCTTACCTTACCTTTCCATTCTGGGAAAGCAGGACATCAGCTTCAGGTGAGGACACAATACAACTCTCAAACTGCTCTGAAAAAAAAGGGTTCCTCAGGTTTTTTTCTGTGCAATTGATTATTGCTATATCATTCAGATGCTGGTCTAACTTTCCTACTCAGGTCTCCAAAAGTGGAAGAAAGCATTGGGTTCAACAAGAGCATTACCTCCACAGGCTATCAAGTTAAAAGGCTTCGTTTCATTGCAGCAAATCTAAAACTAAAGAACCTGTTGTTAAAAACCCAACATTCTTGGAGATATTTACATTTTCCACATATGAATACATGAAACAGTCCAATTTCAGAATTAAAAGTGAAGAAATGGTTTTCTGAAGGAAAGCACATATTTAGAAGCAAATGATTCAACAATTTAGGCTAAGAATAAAATAAGCATCTACAATGTTTTGAATTAAATAACTGATAGAAAAACTAGCAGCATGTTAAAATCATTTGTAAAAAAGCTTGTATGACATTATCAAATTCAATAAAGAAATGTACTTGATTAACTCCACAAAGGAAAACATTGTGATGTGTATCCTGTTACACCCTGAAGACATTTGTCTTGTGTTGCCTAGACAGACTGTCACCATGTTCTCATCCATCATGGCTGCTTGGAGGATACAACACAGCTATTGATTTGTATTCATTCTTACCCAAAACATGCAGAGATTTAAGCGCTGATAGACAGTTCTGTTGTGTTCCTGAGCATAATCAGTGCTAAGGGCGGTAAAACAATTCATCAGGCAGCTGCCATATATTTTACTCTGTTGCTCACCGTGCATTCACCTAAGAAAATACCAAGTGATGGTATCCTGATTCCTTAATGCAATTACACCACCATGTAAACACTTGTGATCAGTATTCACAGTACCTCATCTGAAATCAACATGCATGGGGAAACTTCTAGCACTATTATATCTGTCATTCCTAATTTAGCAGAGCTGATTAATTGAGATTTTGTAAAATAACCTCAAATTCATAAAGCAATTTTATTGTCTCTAAAGCACAGATTTGTGCAACTTGGAAAACAGAAGTTGTGCTGTGCATTCAACTGCTTATCTTTGTCAATTTAATTCCTTTCCAATGGTTAAATAGATCTGTATTTTTTCCTGTCACGTTCAGCACAAGGGCATATTCAATCCACATTAAGTGTACAAATTCTAAGGCTAAGCAGCCCACAGGTGGAGCTACCATTAAGTCCTTATAGGTCAGACTCAAAGGCCTTGTTTGAGCAGCAGGTTTTCTCAAGTGAAAACATAACAGAAACCAAGTCACGAAGAGTAACAATACCCCTTATTTCAATGTCCTTATTGGACATTTTTAGCAGCACTTCAAGAGCTATGCAGCAGTTTCAAAGACAGACCTTAAATCTTCTGCCTCAAATAGGCAAAGGAAGCCTTAATTGCAATGCTGCTTGAACGTAACACGTTCTAACATCATTAAGACTTCAAAATACTAAATGTTTAATAGGTTACGTTTCTATGAAAGGGATAAGAGGTCACAGTTTAGAGGGAGTGAGGTAAGTTTGCTTTTCCCAGACTGTATAGCTACGTCTCTGCCAGTAAATCGAAGCAGCCTGGGCTATTCTTTGACACTGAGGGCAGCTGGCATTGAGCAGCCTGTGATCACACCGCTGAACATGTACAGTGCAGACACCAAGCTCATGCTAACTAGCAGTAAGGACAGGTCTCTGATGCCTGCACGCCACGGATCCTTACCTGGCTGGGAGAGGGGCTTGCTGCTCTGCCCCTGCCATTCACACAGCCTAACAGGGCAAAAAGCTGCCAAGCAGCATAGCATGCCTGTAACCTATAGATTTCCAAATGCAATGTTTACCTTGTCATAAAATAGTTATGATACTAGCAGGTTTTTTAAGCAGAGATTATATTCAGGGTGCATCAGCAATGACTTAGGACATTTATACGGATCAGTCTCTCCCAAGTCAAACAAATGAGAGCTTTTTCATCACTCTTTTGGGTCAATATGTACTTATTTTCTGGAAACTACATCTCAGCCAGTCATCTGTGAGGCATTTATAATTGCAGCAAGGAAGCCCTAACAATTTTCAGGAATAAAACCTGTAGTTGAAATTTGTCATGAGCTCACATCCTGGCCTGACTCCATCCTAAGGAGATGCCTGATGCTCCAGTATGGGGCTGCCCTGGTGCCCCCTGGCTGCCCTGCATTTGGTTGGGTGGTGGAATGGCACCAACTGCCACGTCCTGCCCATATAAACCCTCCTTGGGGAGCTACTGCTGCTTGAGGGGCCAGCAGCCACACCAGTGTACATGCACCGTAGTTAAATGCCCAGTGAGCTGAGCATCTCCTGCAGTTCCATTACAGACTTGTAATACTGATTGATAAACAACAATTAAGTGAAGATTAATAAGAAAACGGTATATTCAATGCAAGCCATGGCTGTAACAAAACCAGTATTGTATTAGAACTTATGTTTCAACCTGAGGTTAATAATGAGATCTTTCTCAAGACAGAAGTGCACGACAATTATTAAACTGGAGCTATCTGGTCTGTTCTCGCCAGCTACAGTCCTCTGAGGTTTTTGGCATCCTCAGCATGCATTGATCATCACAGCCAGTAAGAGCTGTGTTGGTTTACTGCTTTGTAAGGTATTCTCAGCAATTTGCCTTTTAGGTTAGAGTGCTTGAATTTCTTGGCTCGGGTTTTCATCAAAACAATGACTCATCATAACACAGAACGAAAAGAAGGTTCATGATTAAATGCATGGAAATGGCCATTGATGGGTAACACACCACAGTACTATTTTCATGCTTAATGATAAAAGTCAAGCCAAAGCACATTTTATAGATGTCTTGCAATATTATAGTGTTCAGACCTATTGAAACCTAACAAAATTATATGAAATTAGCTGGACATGCTGGGCTGGGTGCGATTAACAGGGTGTTTCGAGGCAGCCGGGAAAATGATTGCTTCTAAAAGACTACATTACTGAAACAAAAGGGATGGAGCCAGGGAAACTACAGGCCTGATAAACTAACACAACTGGATTCTGTAAAAAAACTAAGCTAAAAGTTGAAGGCATGCACCAATGTAAAATAAATCATAAATATGCACGTACCAGCATGATTTAACCCAGAACTCTGCCTGGAAAGCGGACTTGCATTTGTTTGGAGGAAAGATCCCCATGCATAGCCCAGCACCACAGTAAAGCATACCTGCTCTTAACTGCCTGTGAATTGAAATTTGTTTTTCTTATGCCAATGTGATGAGCTAGCCAGGAGTATCTCTGTCCTCTGCCAGAGGTGCCGGGCTTTGAGACTCCTCAAGGTGCCTCGAGAGACTTTTCCCGGCGGTCTCCCTTGGTCCACTGAACAGAGGACCAAGGACAGAAGTCAGAGAAGAGGACAGAGAAGAGCTGGCAGGTCGCTGACAGGTATGTGGGAAGGGGGACCCCGTAAGGCATAGTGAGACAGTGCTATGTAGGGTGGGAGCCTAGTGCTCACCCCCTGAGGTATACCTGGGTTTAGGGGGAAAAGAAGCTTTAGTGGACTCACGAGTCTGGATGAAATTTTGGGTAGCTACTATGTGGAATACTTGGAGCAGTGCATGGGATAATGTTATCTGCATCATCTGTTATAAATGTCCGGTACCGTGCATCCCTTTCTAAATTAGTAACATTTTAAATGTTATTGGGAGAATTTTTGGAAGAGTGGTGGTCAAACCTGTGTGTTTATTGTCTTGATCTTGGTGCAGTGGATACGTGTAACATGTGTGGATTTGAGAGAGCTGTGTGCAAGCAATGAAAGAGTCACAGAATTGCCTGTGGAGTGCAGAGTCCTAAACCACAGTTCCATTTCACCGTGAGAGGCATGGCCAGAAAAGAGCAAAGCAAATTACAAGTCTGTCTGTTGCCATCATTGTTATCATCATAATTGCAGCAATTATGTGTTTCTTGTATTGCGTATAAAAGTGATCTAAGGAGATCCCTGTATGATTGAAGTGAGAGTAGTTATAACCATCATTGTTATAGTGTTGTTATTGTGGTATTTTCCTTTGGAAATTGTTTTATAGCACAAGTTGTAAAGTGAATGGAAGGATTTGATTTAAATGACCAATTGCCAGCAGTGCAGGCAGGTCCCTCCACTGTTCACCCCTGTGCAGCAGGGGTCTGTCTGGGCTCAGAAAATTGGAAGCTAAAATCACCTTTAATCAGAGAAAGATGAAATTGACAGTGGGGGAGGATGAACTAATAGAAATGTAAGTCTTGTTCTAATCCAACCAAAGGAATAAATAATCCATGTCTCAGTAGTTTTGAGTCAAGCATACCCAGGAGCATGGGCTTCTGGAATCCCTGGAAGTTCTAGATCAGCCGCCCCGATTAAAGTAAGACTAAAACCTAGGGCCAAACCAATAATAAAAATTAGGTAACATTTAAAAGGTGAAGATTAGGAAAGAGTCAAAGAAATAATTGATAACTTCTTAAAATTTGGCCCATTAATTGAGTGTGAATCACAATATAACACTCCAATTTTGCCAGTAAAAAAGCTGGATGGCAAAAAGCTATCAATTAGTGCAAAATTTGAGGACAATAATCAAACCATGGAGGAAATACATCTAGTAGTGGCAAACCTTTATACCTTGCTCACCAAGTTAAAAATTGAGCAAGCATAGTTTACTGCACTGGGTCTGAAGCATGACTTTTCTGTCTGCCTTAGGCTAAAGAAAGTCAGAAATTATTTACATTTGAGTGGGAAAATCCCCAAACATGAAGAAGAATCTAACTCATCTGGATAATGACACAGCAAAGATTTAAGAATAATCTCACAATATTTGGAAACCAGTTGGGCCAAGAAACTTGAAACCTGGAACCTGCTATAAATGGACTGTGAGTTTATTGAATTTTTTAGAATTAAATGGATATCAAGTCTCTAAACAGAAAAGTCACATGTCCTTGAGCAATCTGTGCTATCTTGGATATGAACTCTCAAGGAGACAGTGAGAATTGAACCTGAATGGAAAGAAGCAATCTGCCAGGCACTAGTCCCAAAGACAGTCAAAGGTTGAGGATCTTTCTTGAAGTAACAGGTTGGTGCTGGTTATAGATTCACAACTATGGACTGTTGGTAACAATTGATTAAAGAAACCCAGCCTGGAGCCCAGCAAAAATGCACAGAGAACCTGAAAGACCCTTTAACGAATTGAAAATGGAACTAATAACATCTCCAGCTTTAGGCTTTGCTGGTGTTGCAAAGCCATTTTTGCTACACTCCTATGATAAACAGAGAACAGCCCTCCAGGGTTTGGCCCAGTGATTAGGACCAAATAGAAGAACAGATAGAGGATACTATTGTGGTTTGAAAATTAGTAGAATTTGCAGACTTACAGGGTTGTGCTTTTATGAAGGAAAGAAAACATCCTGTTGCTTTAAGAGGCCTCTCTTCCCCGGAACTGTCCCAGGTGAAGTGACCTGTCCCAAAGTCCCGTGGTCAGGACAGTATAAAAAGACCAGGGAGCGAGTTCGCCCCCCCCTTTTTCCCGCTGCACAGGCAGCGCGGGCACGGGGCTTTCAGCCTCGTGTTTCTCCCCCACACCAACCCTTGCTAGGGATGGTGGTGGGGGTGTAGCGAAGGGGCCTCGCCGGGTCCGCTCCTGTAACCGGCAGCTAGCCGAGGCGAGAGCTAGCCGCGGTACTACCGA
>JAOXOE010000256.1:56127909-56146134 GCA_028565055.1 Phoeniculus purpureus
TCACCCTCACTGGGAAGAAGTTCCTTCTTAGGTTGATGTGGAACCTTCTATGTTCCAGCTTACAACCATTACCCCTCGTCCTATCAATACATGACACTGAGAATGTAAATATTTATATTTATAATATAAATCTCCCCTTTCCTAGTTTAAAGCCATTTCCCCTCATCCTGTCACTATGAAGTATTGTAAAAAGCCCTTCCCCAGCTTTCTTATAGGTTACTTCAGGTACTGGAAGGCTGCTATCTGCAAGGTCTCTGCAGAGCCTCCTCTTCTCTACGCTGAGCAGTCCCAACTCTTTCAGCCTGTTACACAGACCAACTTAGCAGTGACTTAGTCACTAAAACACACCTCAGAACCCCAGGGAAGGAACAGAACAAATCACAATTCATATTAGCGCTGTACAAAACCTCTTATCCAGAGGCTCTTCCAGAAAAGCAGTTCTTTACAACTTTCTTAGCAAACCACTTCTCTTGATAGAACCGAGCACACGTTGACTTGTAACAGAAACTGCTCGAACCAAAAACCACTGTCCTTAGCATTGTGTTGACTATTTCAGTCAACAGCCTTTTGGCTGGATGGGTAGAAACAGTGATGTGGGGTTTATGCCTGAGGCAATTTACATCAGGTCTTCTCCGTTCTGATAACATGTCTCTTTCCTCTGTGATATGAGCAGTGCTTTCCTGTGGTGATTTACTGTCATGGCCAGCGTGTATTTGTCTGTATGTTGGTTCTCAGTGATATTTCAAGAATGTCCTAACTACAGACTCAATCGCTACTGTCACGATTAGACAAACTCTTGCTCAGTGGCTGAGATGGAGATGCTTCCTTCAGCAAATGAGCTCAGTATTCATCAGTATCATTTCCATCCAGCTTTTTCACAGACTTAGCTTAGGAGCTAATGCCACCAGTCCTAGCAAGCCTCAGAGAGCTTACTGAACACACAAAGCTCTTTTCTTCGGCCCTAATTTCTCAGCATCTAGCCAGGCATAAAAGACTTTGATCCTTAGTGTTCAATGAGGAAAGTGGAGTACAGATGTCTTGTCAGGGGGACCGTTACCGCAGCTGACTGGGAATTTGACTTTCACTTATTTTCTTTCATAAATGTGCAAATGTGCCTTCAGACATTTCCTGTGGTTTTTGGGGATCAGTACAAAGCCCTGCTATGTTAAGCTGTGTGGCTCAGAGGATATTCTGTGTACCTCTGAAAGAAAGCAGCAGTGAAAGGAGCATTAATTTGGCACATAGCATGTTTTAGTTCACCAAGTTGTTTTCTCGAGCTGAGGAATGTGCTTTCATCTGTCTTTTCTTCGGTTTTGCTTTCCTTTTAATCTGAATTCGTTTTTAATTACCTGAAGAAAAGTCGCAGTCTGGGAACCAGCAGCTACTAGAACTTACCTGGAGCTGTTCTGAGTAATTTCTTTTCTCCATTGAACTAATTCTACTACCCATCACCCTCAGTGAAGTTGAGGCTGCATTGTGTCAAGTCTTTATCCTTCCCGTATAAAATCTTACCTGAAGTGTGTGCAACGTTGGTGTCTGCCTCTAACCTAGTGGTCCTTGCTCCTAGGGTTCTTTTGATTTGTATTTTTTAATGCATGCGATCTGTTGAAGCCTTCAGATTCAGGTTTGGGATAACTGTACCCCAGTGTACTTATCTTCTCTCTGTTCCCTACCAAGGGATCCTGTAAAGCGTAACTCAGATTCAGACACTTGTAGTGCAGGGCTGTACATTTGTACAGATTAATCTTACCTGTACGTTTTATGTGGGTGTAACAAGAGCACTGCCACTACACCAAATTGCTGGAAGCGGTATCCTGCCAGCACTGTTTCAGCTCCAGCAAACCTTATTTAGCTCTTGTCCATCACTGAATTATCTACTATGGATGTAAGACTCGATAACTTTGCTTATAAAGCCAAATGTATTGAGACAGGGGACCTGATATTTGGATCAATAATGGCAATCTAAATTAAGAGTAGGTTTCTTTCTAAGTTATACACGTCCTGTTCCATTGCTCTTCCGTGTGCTGCTGTGAAAATGTCAGGTAAGACGTTCACAACATGGTTAACTTTTTGAACTGGGAACTTTTAGCCGGCTGAGATTCAGTTATCAACAGATAACCAACCTCAGAGACACATTTTATAGACATAGCACGTTTTTTCCGATTTAGCCTAGATACAAATATCAGATGGAGGTCCAGAGGAAGGAAACTATGAATGTACCTCTTATGTAAGAATACAGAAACAATTCTATGTCCTTACACTGTCGGATTGTAGAATTCAGTTGTCAAAATCTGGCAAAGATGGTTATTTAGCTCAGTTCCTAGCTAAATATACTAAAATTGTGCGCAGAATCCACTTTACAACTCGTTGGGAATAAGGCTGAAGCAGAAAATAAATGGATTAAAATGGTTTTCTGTATGGTCCTGAAAGTTCAGCTTCTGTTTTCTGAGTTTCATTAGGTCAGTGAGTTATTTTCTAAGAGGAAACCCAAGTTCTCAAAATGGTGATTTTCAAATCTAATGCTGATAAAAACATTTGATGTCTGCAAACTCAGTGTTTTAGTGAGATTTTAAATTTTTAACCAAAGAAAACTGTTAAAACTTTATTAGAAAAAACCAAAAATGTTCTGATTAAAGGGAAAATTTTATTTATAAAAATAATTTTGTTCCAGAATAAAGCTCCTTTAATTAGTGAAATGCCTACGTAACTAATGTTTAATCTGTATGTCCTAATCTTTAAAGCCTAACCAAACATATTCTACTGTAATTTCTATTTACCAAGTCAAATATGAGTGACAGTATTAATCTAGAAGGTGAGCCAAAGAGTTTCAAAGTACTTCAGTGCAGTCTTTGCCCTTGAGTGCTTGACTCCTGTAGCAATTTGTTGAAGAAAATACAAACCGGTATGGTTTTTATGGGGTTTATGTTTTCTTGTTCATCCTTCTATAAAACTAAACAAGCCTGTTATAAATCTGATACACTACAGCTTTGGAGAGGTAATTAAAAGTGACACAGGATGATGATCATAACCGTGACAAGCAACATCAACATTAAAATTGCATCAATAGATCCACTCATTGAAGTGATCAAACTATCAATTAATACTGCAGCTAATCAACTCTGTGTTCCTCCTGCATTACAAAATTTGAAAGAGAAGACACTTAACACTCATCTTAGCAATTAACCAGCGCAATTAATCGACCTAGTCAGACAGCAACGGGGAGGTTCATTTTGTAATTGTACACTGTGCTTTGGGGACAACATCTGTGTTCACCACAGGAAGGAGAACTCACCAGAGCAGTTCCATTTATGGCCCCTCTACTTGAATCTAGCTAGTGGCACAGGCTCTTTTTTCTTCTATACCCAGTATAGTGCGTGTTTATCATTACAAGTGTGGAATTTGGAGAGCATGCAATATCATTAACATTAATAGCGTTTCTATGTGGGTTTTTTGTCTTGTGCTCCTTTAGGCTGTATGGTAGAAAACAATCACAGAATTAATGAGGCTGGAAAGGACCTCTGAGCTCATCCAGCCCAACATCACATTGGCCAGAGCAGGGCGCTAAGGGCCACAGCCAGGCTGTCCTTAAACACCTCCAGCAATGGGGACTCGACCACTGTCCTGGGCAGCCCATTCCAGGGTCTGATCACCCTTTCCAGCAGGAAGGGCTTTCTAACATCCAACCTAAACCTCCTCTGGCAGCTTCATGCCCTGTCTTCTTATCCTGGCGCTGGTTGCCTGGCAGAAGTGCCCAACCCCCACCTGACTACAACCTCCTTTCAGGTAGTTGTAGAAGGTCTGCCCTGAGTCTCTTCTCCAGGATAAACACCCCCAGCTCTGTCAGCTTCTTCTCATCAGACTTTCCTTCCAGTCCCTTCCCCAGCCTTGTTGCTCCTCTGGACCTGCTCCAGCCCCTCAATCCCTTTCTTGAAGGGCCCAGAACTGCCCCCAGTACTCAAGGGGAGGCCTCCCCAGTGCCCAGTACAGGGGGAGAATTACATCCTTAGTCCTACTGGCCACACTATTGCTGATACAAGCCAGGATGTCTTTGGCCTTCAGGGACACCTGGGTACCCTGCTGGCCCCTGTTCAACTGGTAGTCAACCAGTACTGCCAGGTCCCTCTCTGCCAGGCTGCTCTCCAACCACTCATCCCCCAGTCTGTAACTGCAGGGGGTTATTGTGTAGGACCCTGCCCTTGGCCTCGTTGAACCTCGTCCTGTTGGCCTCTCAAACACACAGTTCAAGGCGCTACTGCTGCTGTTGAGGAGCCAACAGAACTTCTAGAGAAGGTCCTTGATTTTCCAGGGTCACACCATGCTGTTTGTTGAGGTATTGATATACATTTCGAACAGGCACTTTGGCACAGTATGTTCAGACTGGGCAGTCTGTGGGGCCTTAAGTAATTATAAGTAATAATTTTGCAACACTAATGATCTGAAAGCTCTTCTAGCAGGAGTGTTTTTCCGAGAACACAGCCACAGGATGTAATTGAGATGCAGGACTAGAAGTTTGATTTAACGCACATCATCCATCACTCTTCCATAGAAATTATTTTCCTACCCCAAATAAGGGAACTGATATGAAAAGGTTTAGAACATTTTAATAATGTTAAATCTGTAAAAAAAAAAAATCAGAAACTGCCATTACATTTTGTCACGGTAAATTAAACCCTGAAGTTTTTGCTCCATCAGCTCAGAACTACGTCCTGTCCATCTCATAATTTACATGTATTTGCTGACCCACTTACATGCAAATATGTAAATTACATTTTTTGAGGAATTAATCCTTATTTCTCATTACCGAAAGGCATGGTTAGAAGGAGGCTACTTTTTAAATAAGCAGAAAGGAATCTGGTTTCTTTGTACTTTGCAGCTCTTTTAGGATGTGCTTAGCTGCAGAAAATTGCACTCCTTGTAGCTTCTCAGACATTGGAAATAACGTGTGTTTACTTGAAAGACAAGGAATGCCAGTGTATTAGCATTAAATACGAGGCCCACAGAACCCAAACAAAGTGATGGAGAGGAATTCTAGTTATAAGGCATAGACCCAGAGGGGATGGAGCCACCTGCTTCGCAGGCAGACAAGATGTGAATCATTTTTAGAATTTTGGTGAACTGTAAGATTTTCCAAGTTTGCTGGTTGGCAACCATCTCCTTACTCTCTTGGCATGGGGGGTGATCTTGGATTTTAGGGTCAGGAAATTTCTGGTTTCCATTTCAATGAATTGCTGCCTTACTCTATGATTCAGGGTGTCCTGCCTTAAACCTGATGGACTGGTATAATTTGTTGGGTTATTTGTCTTCACAGAGAGGGACTCTACAGATAAGTAGATTTTTATCTTCGCTTTCTAACATAGCCCGAAATGAGGCAGAATTACAGAAAAACTCTTTTGATTTTCAGGAAATATTTACCTAACCTTCTGCACACAGGGATTGTAAAAGCACTCCTACTCATTTAAGCCAAACATTATGGAGAATGTTATAAAAATAACCAAATATTATAGAAAAAGATGTTTGCTAAGCTATATCAATATCTTGGAGCAAAGCAATTTGCCACGTCTCCTCAGGTTTATTAGTTACTTTTACACAACTGATCACGTATCTTTGTACAATAAAGTCATCTGTGGTCTCAGCTCAGCAGGTCTCAATGTTTTAATAGGGAGAAAGGATGCGTGGTTCTATTCAGAGCTGAACGCTGGGTCTATAAATTGTTTAAGTCTGAATTGCTATGAGCATTATAGCAACGAAACACTAAATCCTATTTGGACATTGCAGTAATTTAGATTAGAATACTTCTGGTAATATTTCACGCACCTCATAGTCATCTATATGCTAATGTTTCCTACAAATTATCAGATGTTGTTCCACACAACCTTTTTTTTTCCATGAATGACCTGTCATATTCATAATGGCATCTGCATTTGGTGACAGTTTTTATTTTATCTAGCAAAAACTGCAGGTCCATAAAGAAACTAATTATATCGTTTCATGGCTGATAATATGGTTTCTAGTTTTATAACTAGCAATATGCAGACTGAATCAGTACAAGGAAATTACCCCTAAACTCAAGGGATTTTCAGAGAGCTGGGACAATTTTATAAATGACAGACAAGATTTCGTAGATCTTAACTGTAAAGTGTCGACATTTTGATGTCTTCTGACCATCTCTGAGTAAAGTTTGTTCTTACATTCCACATTTTCTTTGTGGAATAGAAACATTTCTACTTCACACCACTGTCTAAGCCTATACTCCAAAATAAAAAAATAACTAGACCTATACTCCCTCTTTTCTCATGTGAAGGGCAAACATTTCAAGGCTCACAAAACTAATCCAAGAGTTACTTCTACAAATACTGAAAGGACTGCTCTGATCTGGAAAGGGGCAGGAAGCAATACCACGGTTTTAAGGGAAGTTTAAACTGTAAGGTTCTCCTGACCTACTTGTGTCACTTTCAGATGCGGTTCAAATGCACCAATCCAGGGCTAAGGAGCTCCTCAGATGTTCAGTGTCACTCTCACATAAGTCAACATGATAGTTTGGCACCTGCATCTCTTTCCTTCTGGGGGTTGTCAATGTCTGACTACACTGATAACAATCATCTTTAGAGGAAAATATTTTTACAGGACATAAACATTACCATGTATGCATATTTCCTCTTAATCCTTCCTTAATAAATGTCGACAGATTACTTTAAAACCAGGTCTTCTAGATCTAGAATTTGTAGAGCTAGTTTATAAATCTAACATTTCTGGGTTTTTCTGGGCTTTAAAATACCACGTCAGGATGTATAATAAGGATGTAGAAACTCTCCTGGAATGTGATTTAGTACAGCAGTTATTCAAATACACAGAATGAGTGGACAGTTCAGCCTGAGTAAATAACAGCACATGGAGCAAAGTTCCAAATTTCATTCAGTTCAGCTATAACAAGGGTTATGTTAGCCCTGCATTAGCTGATACTGAAAAAATACTGTTTGAGCTTTTTAAATGCTTTATGCTAGGGAATATTCAGAATACTACACAATCATAGGCTCATTTTGTATTCTTACACGAGCAAAACTCCCCTCTAAATCAACTGGCCCTTCACTCAGTTTGGCTTGTCGTATCAGACACGTAACCGCTAGCACACAGTGAAGACTGTTGGTATGTATGGCATTCCCAGTACAGAGCAGCTGGTTTTGTTTAAGTTCCACATGCATTGCTAGAGGTAGATACTTGACCTGGAAATCAGAGGGAACTTCAGTTAGCAAAATTCAAAAAAGCAGCATATTTAAAAAAACTCAGAACTACTTACCTCCATTTCTATTCAAAGCTTGTACAGCCTGTGCTGAACTGAGGCCAAAGAATGCTTTGAGATCCTCAAACATGCTACTGAAAGCAAACACACACACTTCCCTACACGGATACATAGGCTCTGCTTTTTCTGTGTCCTCTGGCTTGGGATAAAATGATTTTTCAGTTTCTCTTTTAATCGGAGGTTTTCTTTAGCTGGACTTTCAATGGTTGGGTTTACTCCTGAGAAGGAGGACTTGGCAGTCAAAAGCACGTCTTGCAAGGACAGCCATACCCTGTATACGCACAGTATGTGCAGGTATGTATGTGTGCTCTCTCAGACAAGTAGACTAGGCTGCAATTTTAATCTTGGACATAATCAGGAGAAGTCTGCTGAAAAAGCTGTTTAATTTGAAACAACCAACAGTCATCCCAAAGTCTTGCAAGGCGTTTATAATGTTGTAACCATACTGTGATGAAAAGTGTCATTTATTTTATAAATAGAACAAACATCTGACATAGATGATTTGTCAGGATGAGTCTCAACATGATCATCATGAACTTAGACACTAAATGGACAGAACTAGACACTAAGGTACAAGAAGGTACCCCAAAACCGATCAAATTATCATAGTAGAAAGAGCATGGAACACCTATGCTGCACAGCTAATTGTGTGGTGCTACTTCCCTGCTACCTGGCACGGAATGGATAACATCAGGCTGTCGAGTCAGACTGATCACCAAGGGACACCTTCACCTGGATGAAGAAATCTGAGACTTCAGGTGAACTTTGCTCATTATAATCCCAGAAGTGTCCTCCTGGCCAAAAGCCACTGCCTCCAGGGAGAACCCTCAGGAGCTCCTCTTGGGACAAGCCTGGAAGCCCGGCTTTAAACAGTGGAGAGTGGCAGAGCTCCACGAGACAGAGGTGGAGCAAGACGTGTTGCTTGGCATAAAAGATGGCTCCTCAGCAACCAAACTGTGGGAAATATTTTGGAAGATTTCCCCACCAAGAATCACCAAGATCAGAAGACTGGTGGAATGCTGCTTGGAAGATCAGAAGGCTGATGAATGCCACCTGAGACCCTGTAGTGGTAGCCTTTAACCTGTTTCCTCCCTTTACTCTTTCTCCCTTTCTCATCACTCTTTTTTTTCTATTGCAGCTGCTTTATGGGTAAAACAACAGCACTACTGAGTTGAAGCAGAACCCCTTGGTGTGGTCACCTTGCTTTTGCATTTTGCACTTCGAGATCATGGTAAAAGAACCTCCACGAGTCCACCTTGCACGGACCATGGCAGATTCTTTTCTACACCAGCCAAAGAGTCAGGAAAGAAGGCAGCAGGAGTTTGGCTGAAAAAAACCTCTCAGATAAATAAGAAGGCCGTTGCAATTCTTCCATCAGGCTTCAGAAACCTTTCAAGTGTCATTCTCATGACAGGGAAAGAAAGGAAAGACATTCTTATTACAAAGATTTACTGCTGAAAATGTTAGGTGAAGTACCAGCTCCATTCAGGGGAAAGATCTGGTACAGAAATCCTAACGAGCTGGGTTACAAATGAAAGCAAAACACTCGAAGTTGACACCACTGTCCCGTCTAGATGCCAGTAATTAAAATTCTTTTATCTGGCAGATGAAGCACTGCCAGCTTCCTATAATGAACTTGGCACCACCTCAAGGCTTTTATACCTTTGCACTTTTATATCAAAGCTGAAATTATAGGTCCAACGTATTTTGTGATAGAAACAAATGCTCTGCATGCAGGATTGGGCACCACAAGAGCTCTACTTGTCGGGCAGCTCCCCCAAATGAAAACATTTAAAAAAAAAATCTACTTGACGCATTAACACTTGTGAATCAAATCACAGCAACCTAAGTTGTACAAAAGCACGTAATGAAGAAATTGCTAGAAACAGCCAAGGCTTAAAAAAACCAGAAACAGGTGACTCATAGAATCATAACGGATTGGAAGGGACCTCAAAAGATCATCTAGTCCAATCCGCCTGCAACAGCAGGATCACCTAGACTAAGTCACACAGGAAATCATCCAGGCAGGTCTTGAATATCTCCAGTGAAGGAGACTCAGAACAGGATTTAAGCTTTTTTGCAGAGGATTAAAATTTTCACTTTCTTGTTTCCCAAAGCATCATCAACTCGCTCAGTCAGGGCAGTACAGTGACTGCCTCACTCATAGTAACAAGCCTGGGAACTGTTCACCATGCCATCAAACTGGTGTTCTCATCACTTCCATGCTTCCAAAACTCAGCTTCTCAACAGAAAATCCAAAGGCTCAGTTTTTGAATTATGCATAGAGGAAGATAAGAAGCCAGATTGAGGAGCAACTCATGGACAAGAGTGTCCTATAACCCTTTACTCTGCAAAGTGGTGTCCAACGGATATCAGGAAAGCCTCTGGTGGGACTCTTTAACATTGGCTTGTTCTGGCCCAGAGCCCATCTGTGGCACAGCTTGAACCTTTCTGACATTGAACATTGAACATTTCAGATGCACAGAATCTCAGAATTGCTGGAGTTGGAAGAGACCTCAAGAAATCACAGAGTCCGACTCCCCTCCCAAAGCAGGGCTGCCCAGAGCACGGTGCACAGGACTGGATCCAGGCTGGCTTTGAGTATTTCCAGAGCAGGAGATTCCACAGCCTTTCTGGGCAGCCTGTGCCAGGGCTCTGGGACTTGCACTGGAAAGAAGTTTGTCCTCATTTCTAAGTGAAACTTCTTGTGTTCCAGCTTGTGCCCAGCGCTCCTTGTCCTGTCACTGGGCACAACATGGAAACAGTCTGGCACCATCCTCTATACAGTCACTCTGCAGACAGTTATAGGTACAGATCAGGTGTCCTCTCAGTCTTCTCCAGGATAGACAGTCCCAACTCTCTCAACCTTTCCTGATACAAGAGATTCTTCAGGCCCTAAATCATCCTGGTTGCCATGTGGAATTCTATCATAAACAAGTAGACCAGACACTAACTCACTTCAGCTGATTTCCAATGATTTTTTGCTACTCCATAGTGCAACTTCTGTAAACTCTCAACACAAACAACCTTTGGTCCATGCAAGCTATTGTTTTTCTTTTCCAGAATTCCTTTGCAGAAGAGATGACTACTTGAATTTAATTTTTACAGGTAAACACTGTATTCATCAAAAGGCTGACCAGCTTAATGAGGGATGGGCTGCAATTCTGCTGCAGCTTGAAGCATTCACGGGTAAGTTGGGAAGTCACCCAGTTGTCCTTCATCATTCAGTGATGAGGGTTTCCTGGAAACACAGGAAACCAGCTGTGTTTGCAGGCTGGTGGGGAGGTCCTACTGCTCACAAACTGTGGAATTTAAGAACGAATTGCTTTAAGGTCCTGGGTAGGTTTTTCTTGTTTACCAAGTGGAGACAAAAGAAGAATTTCTGGTTACTGAAAATGTCATATTTCATCTGTCATTGGCTGTTGGACTCCTGCCTTTAAAATCAAGGTAATTCTCACCTCTCTTTGCTCCTTGTTCTGGGGATAGAATGAGAACATATAGCTCTTGCCCCAGAATCAGTAAATAGCATCTGTTACTTACCTTTGAACGTATGTTTGCCTTTTGTTTGTCCAAGCTTCCCCCAAAGCATGTTTTATGTTTTGTTTTGGCTGTTCTCTAGTTCTAAAGTCACTGTTGTGTAAAATGCCAGTGTCTGTAATATTTCTAGATAAGTCAACTTTGTGCAGCATTTAGAAAGCAGGATGTATAGTCACGGTGAAGGTGGGTTCAAAATAAGGAATGATTTGTGTGCCTGTGTAGCATCTTTCTGAGTAGAGGGGGTCTAGTGTCCCTCAACAAGCAGTGCTAATAGGAGACTTGCAAAGCCATTTGGTCTCCTGCCTCCAGCAAACCTCTCATAACATGACAGGCTTAGTACTGCAGTCCATATGAACTCCAGTACTCTTGTTTGTGTTTCCTCTTGCCTTCCTTCTTGCACCTGGAAATACAGATAACATGGCAATGAGAGCAGTTATTCACAACTGCAGTGAAAGAAGGTGCTCGTTAGGTATGTTAATTCTTCTCCTGTAACCCAGATAATACCTTTCTTCTGCTTCACCTTGGTCAATTCTGCTTACCTACTTTGTTGGCATGACAATGGACAGACTTATTACCCACGGTTTGGCTCTGGCTGGAGGCCAGGTGACCTCCAAAGTAGCTCTGTCACTCCCCCCCTTCTCAGACAGGGGAATGAAATATGTATGAATGTCTCCTACCCCCTCCTTCTCTCTGCTTGCTTTTATATCTGGGCTGACACGACAAGATATGGAAAATGCTCACATTCCTCAAGTCTCTGTCAGGTATGGTAATCCGGTTTCAGTAACCTGTCTGCTTATCCTTCCTGATCCTTGGTTACTTACTGACAGTTGACCATGTGCTGTTCTCTGTGTGTTTATTTTGGGTAATAGACACATTCGTGATTCACAGATCCAGATCAAGAAGTTACTGCTCATGACTACTGAGCAGGGTCTGTTTCACTCATGTTAAACCATTACAAATCTATGCCTTGTCTCACTGAATGTGCACTGCACTGTGCTACGTTTATTTATTTTATCTCTTTTTAAAGCACATCTGTGCTCATTCTGTTTGTACATAACATGATAGTACAACTAGTTGAGCTGACAGCTGACACAGAATCCCACAGCATCCTCTCCGGCAAACTGAGGCAATGTGGTCTGGACAATAGGGTAGTGAGGTGGATCGTGAACTGGCTGCAGGATAGAAACCAGAGTGTCAGTCAGTGGGACACAGTTTGCTTGGAGGCCTGTATCTAACGGCGTCCCCCAAGTGTCATTACTGGGACCAGTACTATTCAATCTATTCATTGATGACTTGGATGAGGGATTAGGGTGCACTGTCTGCAAGTATGCTGATGACACAAAGCTGGGAGGAGTGTCATCACTCCAGCAGGCTGTGCTGCCATTCAGCAAGACGTTGACAGGCTGGAGAGCTGGGCAGGGAGAAAATTAATGAAATATAACAAGGGCAAGTGTAGAGCCTTGTGTCTGGGCAAGAACAATCCCAGGCAGCAGTATGGGTTGGGGACTGACCTGTTGGAGAGCAACATAGGAGAAAGGGACTTGGGGGTCCTGGTGGACAGCAGGATGACCATGAGCCGGCAATGTGCTCTTGTGGCCCCTCAGTTCAAGAAGGACACAGAACTTCTGGAGAGAGTCCAGTGCAGAGGCACAAAGGTGATGAAGGGAGCAGAACATCTCCCTAATGAGGAAAGGCTGACGGAGCTCAATCTCTTTAGCTTGGAAAAAAGGAGACTGAGAAGTGTCTTCATTAATGTTGATAAATATGTGAGGCATGAGTATCAGGAGGGCGAAGCCAGGTTCTGCTCTATGTCATCTAGTGATAGAACAAGGGGCAAGGGTTGTAAGCAGGAACATAGGAGGTTCCACATCAGTATGAGAAGGAACTACTTCTTCACGGTGAAGGTGACAGAACACTGGAGTGGGCTGCCTGGGGGGATTGTGGAGTCTCCTTCTCTGGAACCGTTTAAAACCCACCTGGCCATATTCCTGTGCAACTTGATCTAGGTGATCCTGCTCTGGCAGGTGGATTGTACTGGATGATCTTTTGAGGTCCCTTCCAATCCCTAACATTCTGTGACAGTTTGATCCCAGAGCATTTTAACTGCCTGCGACACTTTGGTTTAGCGCTGCATTAAATAAAACCAGCTGTAATTTGTTTTGTAGAAAATAGACAGATTATTTTTCACAGCTCTGTGGACCAGATTATAGGTTGCAAGACGAGGAAGAATTCTTGCAACAAGACTGATATTTCTTCAGAGTTTATTTCCTGCCTATTTTTGTGCTAAATACTGCTTTTGTTTGGGTTCTTTTTGGGTTTTTGTTTTTCTAAAGGACAATGTTATTAACATCAAGTCAACTGTCTTTAAGAGTCTTTGTCACTGAACTATCCAGTCAAACAGATTTCTCTCTATTTAACTGCTTTTCTGAGAAATCCTCTGTATGACCTTGTTTATCACAATAGTTCTCTAATGTTTAAATTTTCTCACCCTACAGATGTTTTGTGTTGGTTTTTTTTTTTTCTGATATAGAGGGTTTGTAAGGAAAAAAGATAGAGAATACAATATAGAACTGCCTGTTTAAGCAAAGCAGTTTGGTACATACAAGACATGGCTTTGCTTGGGCTAGATTCAGACTCCAACAAAATAAACCAAACTATGTTTTCCAAATCATTGAAAAGCTCACCCTAACAGCAGAAAATATATCACAGTGGTTATCACTGTGGCTACAGAGTCTTCTGCTTTTTCTTTTGCTTTTACTTTGGATCTGTAGTTTGTACATCTGTTCTTTGGACTCTGGCTCTATGTTAAGCAAGATATTGCCAAGCACCACTTGTCAGGTGCATTGTCGGCTGAATAGACCTAAGCATAAATCAAGTAACAAGACCCCTCTCTGCAGTTTGATTCTCTTAATGGGAACAGATTTCCATTTTGAAGGGATTGCTCTGGCTCCTCAGATGACATGGATGTTTCTGTTCCATTGTAGTATTATCAATTTCGCTTTTAAACCCACAGTTCTTTTCTCTCAATTGTTTTTGTTTTTCAACCTCTCCAATCTGATAAATGCCGTAAGTAGCTTTTTTGGAATGCATAGGTGCTTTGACACACAGGGACTCCTCAGACATCAGTGGTAGGTGCTGTATATGACCTTCTGGCAAGTTCGCCATCCTTAACAATTTGTAAGAACCCTCTCACTATTTGGATTTTAAGTAACATTTAGAGCAGCAGCACTCATCTGTCACATAATTGCTTCACTATAGCTATGCTGTTCTTTCTGTTGTAGATCTCACTCTGTCTTAATGTTCTATCACTTGGATTTTTGATTTCTTCTTCTACCTGCAATTTACTATCACTACTACCAAAGTGCATCCTCAAAACTCATATAACTTTTGTTTTAAATGATTAAACCCTAATGAGACACTAATTGTCCTAATTAACAAGTTACATGCAATTGTTTCCTAGAAATTGTTTCACAGATAGATATAAAATTTTCACCTAAAAAGCTTTCCAACAGAGTGGACCATTCAGTACTCCTTTTTGGCAGTGAGAAGCAGATTAGTAGAAGTATTTTAGTTTTTATTTTGCGTACAGAGAGTGATTCATGAGCATATGAATGGGTGCATTGACTTCTGGTGGTTAGGAAGGGTTTGCTCCCTTAGCCCTTAGGAATTTCCACTACAGTCTGTACTGCAATTCTGTCATTCTGATAAGAAAACTCTCAGCGCTAAAATTTAATTGTCCAGAGTGATCTGGGACAGAAGGTTTTGTGTTTGAATATAGATCTTTTTCCAAATGAAGTAGATGAGCAAAAGGTTTGTACTGGTTCCTTCTCCTAAGAGTACAAAATTGTGCTCCCAGTCTTTTAGCATCCTCTTACTGAATTATATTGAACATGATTTTCCCAGCAATTTGCTAAAAGAATCTGTGAGCAGTGAGAAAAGGCTGTGTAGGTAGCTGTTCTGTGTGTCCTATGACTCTAGGGCAACTTTACCAAAAGGGAAGCATTTGAAACAATCTCAGTCCTACATCAAAGGCAAAGAGGTGAGTCTTCCCAGGTCATATGACAAAATCATGTATGGACAGTCATAGGTTTGTTTGGGTTGAAAAGGGCCTTTAAAGGTCTCCCTTTACCTTTTCAGTGTCAATTAAGCCTCATCATGTAGCCTTTCTAGCAGAGGGTCTTGCAGACCCGAAGTTGAAGACATTGCTATCTCCATCTCAGATCGTGAAGTTGTAGTAGTCTGTAGTCTCCTGCCTTGTGCTGTGCACTAAATGGGTAACGACGGTGATTACAGACCCCCCAGATCGAGGGCAGTGCTTAAGATTCATGACTTTCACTGGTTTCACTGGTAATATGAAAACAATTCGCTCATCAAGCGGTACTAAAAGTAGGAGACTGTTGAGAACATGCAAAGACCCCAGGAATGACAGAGTGATTTCTCAGGAAATTAGTAAATTAATAGCTAAATGTACACAAGAAGACACAACAATGTAAGAAAAACAAGAGGTCTGAAAAAGGAAAACATTAGCATACCTCTTAATGTATTTTGAGACCAAAAAGTGTCATCATAGTGTATTCTGAGGTGCTCACAATGAAATGGCAAAAGTAAAAGTGCACAAGTAACTTAACAAGATGGAAAAATTCCACGGCAATGTCATTTCTCAAAAAAACATCAAAAGTGGGATGACTGTGTATTTATTTTTAGCAGTGAATTTACTTCATGCGCTACAACACATCTTAAAAATATGGAGCATACAAAATGTGAATAAAAGGAACTGTTATAAAAATTAAGAGGGAAATGGGACACTTTGGGTGTTTGAGGCTTCTTCCATAGTGAAGGTCTGATACCAAAACAGTTTCTTGTTAAGCTGGATGACTGAGAATGCAGAGAATTGCTTTCTTAATTCTTTGTGTCTTTGTAACCTAAAAAACCAGCTTCTTGACTTTCCTGGCTTTTGAGTCCCAGCTCCATAATGGTCCATCTGTCGGATATAGCCACAGTCTGAGCTGAGGCGCCTATGGGCCCACAGTCCTGGCTGGCAGACGAGGCAGGAGGCTGAGGACCTGACTGCCACCAGAGTAAGGCTTTCCAGCAGAGCATTAGGCAACAGTTGGACAGTGAACCAGCCAAAATCCCTGCTGGCAAAGACATCTCCTCACGGCACTGTCCCTTTCTCACAGAAAGCTTTGGTGTTGGCAGCCCGACGCACTCTACGTCAAAAACACTCTATCAGAAAAATCTCCTTATTCCCAGTGAACATTCTGAGCTGCACACACACAGCTTTGAGCAGATACGAGAAATGGTGCTCCTCACCAGAGTGTTTGGAAAGGTAAATAAATAAGAGTAACTGTAGTATTTTAGTACAAGAATTGGGACTGTTGCTCTTCTCCAGAGGAGCTCTTAGATACTGAATTGTGCTGCCCAGCTGCAGACAGCGTAGGACCAACAAAACTGAAGTTCCATTGGATTTTCAGGTCCCACACTAAGACTCAGAAACCTTCAAAGTCAATTGAATTTAAATCTGTAGCTAAATAAAAACACTAAATGCTTTTTTCAATCTTGAAATAAAAAAAGTGCCATTTATGTGTTAATATTTTAATTTACTCCACTCTCCCTGCCCAAATAAATCCCTAAAGGATGAATCTTGTAAGACAATGCTGCATGATACAGAATGTAGACAGTTTCTCTTCTCCCTACTTCCCTTCTTGGCAGGTTTAACTTTAAGCCTGGACATTTGCAGCTACTCCAGTCCAGTTAGCAATATCACCTGTCTGACAGTACGAATGGAAACCCGTGAAGGATATGAGAATGAATCCTGGCTGGCTTTATGCTTTATGTTTTATTTGACTTTGCACACCCACTGTGTTAACGCTGTATTCCTTCTTATTTTATTGTCCATGAACCAATAGCACTGAAAATACATATTCAATAGGCTGTGTGAATAAGATTTTAGTTCCATTTATGGTTGTTTCAGAGGATAAACTGGTGATGCAGATGCATCATTTTTTTAAGAGAAATCAGCACATTTTCCATTCTAAAGAAAGGATAATCTTTACAATATTGATTTGCATGAATCTTTTCAATTAATTTGCCTTTAATGCAGATATTAGAATCCAGCAAAACCCACAAAAGATGTAAAATAAGAGAGAAAAAAAGAGTGTTTTTTTTCTGAAGGGCTTTTTATTAATCGTAAAAGGTCAGCATGGGCAAATTAAGATTCCTGTTCAATACACACTTCCATCAAAATGTGCCCGTTCTGTTAAAAACATTAATGAAACTGTCAACATAAAATTGAAATAGTCTTTGTTTCTTCTGATGTCCTAGGGGTATAACAACATTGCTTTTCTCTTTACCTTCCAGCAGTCCACAGGTAGCAGTTACCAGCTTTCCCTGATAATTTTCTCAGTGCATTTCTGCAATATGAACAATGTCATCCTTTTTTGGCATTTCTCTGAGAGAGTAAGTGAGGAGAAGCCGAGGTATGGGCACTTGCTCAGGAGAGAAAAGCTCTTTGCAGTGCCATTGGGGTTGTTGGGACTCTGATCCAACATGATCATCACTGATGTTTGGAGGACCAGAGAAGGCGTGTATAGCATCTTGTTTGAGGCCAAGCTTGAATGTCGGCCCATGAATGTGGGCAAGGATCAATCCTGGTGAGGGAACCCAGTGTCAGATATGGCCCTGGCATGGGGCTTCCACAACAGAGGAATGGATACCTCACATGAACATGCTCTTGCACACCTTTATAGTCTGGGCTCTTCTCCCAGGTATGTAGTGATGGGATGAGAGAGCCTGAAGCTGCACCAGGAAAGGGTTAGGTTGGATGTTAGGAAGCCCTTCCTCACAGAAAGGGTGATCAGACACTTGAATGGACTACCCAGGGCAGTAGTGGAGTCCCTATCCCTGGAGGTGTTTAAGGACAGACTGGCTGTGGCCTTTAGTGCTCTGGTCTGGCTCATGGGGTGATGTTAGATCATAGGCTGACCTTGATGAGCTCAGGGGTCTTTTCCAGCCTCACTAATTCTGTGATCTTGAGGATTTCTCATTAGACAGAGTATTTGAGTTACAGAACAAAGTGAGGGCATGTTTGTCAAGACATGTAGCATGATTAGGCTATGTGGTCCCTCAACACATGGGCACTCCCTTGTCTAGTGTCAATGTGAATGGTTCTAAGCTTTTCAAAAGATATTTCTTACTGGAGTGGTGAATTATTGACCAGATAACTATCACTTAACAGAAAAAGGATTAGCAAAAAATTAGACTGTGGCAAACAAGTATTTAGCATCTTACATGGAATTATGGAATCATAGAATAATTAGGGATTGGAAGGGACCTCAAAAAATCATCTAGTCCAATCCCCCTGCCACAGCAGGATCACCTAGACCAAGTTG
>JAOXOE010000256.1:56146234-56173956 GCA_028565055.1 Phoeniculus purpureus
GCTGCCATTCAGTGGGACCTGGACAGGCTGGAGAGCTGGGCAGGGAGAAATGTAATGAAGTATAACAAGGGTAAGTGTAGAGTCTTGCATCTGGGGAAGAACAACCCCAGGTACCAGTATAGGTTGGGGACTGACCTGTTGGAGATTAGTGTGGGAGAAAGGGACCTGGGGGTCCTAATGGACAGCAGGATGATTATGAGCCAGCAACGTGCTCTTGTGGCCAAGAAGGCCAACAGCTTCCTGGGATGGATCAGAAGTGGGGTGGTTAGCAGACCAAGAGAGGTTCTTCTCTCCCTCTATGCTGCCCTATTGAGACCACATCTGGAGCATTGTGTCCAGTTCTGGGCCCCTCAGTTCAAGAAGGACACAGAACTGCTCGAGAGAGTTCAGCATAGAGCCACAAAGATGATCACATAGTCACAGAAAGTTACGGATTAGTCACACAGGATAGTCACACAGGAACATATCCAGGCAGGTTTTAAATGCCCCCAGAGAAGGAGACTCCACAACCCCCCTGGGCAGCCTGTTCCAATGCTCTGTCATTGTCACTGTGAAGAAGTTCCTTCTCACATTAATATGGAACCTCCTATATTCCAGCTTACACCCATTGCCCCTTGTCCTATCACTAGATGACATTGAGAAGAGTGTGGCTCCATCCTCCTGACACCCACCTTTCACGTATTAATAGACATTAATGAGATCACCCCTCAGTCTCCTCCAAACTAAAAAACCAAACTCCCTCAGCCTTTCCTCGTAAGGAAGGTGTTCTCTGGAGACATTTAAAACCCACCTGGATATGTTCCTGTGCAACTTGATCTAGGTGATCCTGCTTTATCAGGAGGATTGGACTAGATGATCTTTAGAGATCCCTTCCAATCCCTGATGTTCTGTGATTAAATGCCACTCCTAACATCGTACTTGTGCTTACATAGTGACCAGCTTTCAGGAAGTGTTGCTGTAAGCACACTCATATGGACATCCCACAGTGTTATGTCAGCTAAAGGAACTTTATTTAACTGAAAGTCTGATAAAAACAGTCCCTTGAGTTCTGGTTCAACTTCATAAATGAGAAATCATAAAGAAGACAATCTTAGCTGTTAATATTTGAAATATTTCTAGGGGTCTAAGGAAAGGAAAGACCCTTGTCCCCAGTCCTAACATGATGCACCAGTGTTAATTAACAACATACTAGCGCCTAGAATAACAGACCACTACCACCAATTGTTCTGGCAGTGTGCTGTGCCTTTCAAATCTCTGTCCCTATGACTCAACAACATACTGTTGTTATAATGCCCAGTATAGGTTTTACCTCTAAGGAGCTTAACAATAACTCCTATTCCAGAATAGAAATGGCTTGTTACAGGACAAAAGCCTTTTGTGAGGAGAAAAGTTGAGCAAAACAGTTTTGAACTCAATTGTCTTTGTTTCTGGGCAGGCAGACAGCCACTGATGTGCATTTGTTAGTTTACTACTTCAGCATTCCAGAAAGGGGTGACTTGGCTGTGGCATTTTGGGGTTGGTCTTTATGGTTCATCATCTGCATGGAAAGAGAACTTTACAGCAATTCTGTTTTAGCTAACCTGTATTTTATCTTTGCCTATAAATACGGGATGTCTTTCTACTAGGTTTGCACTAGGCCATTTCTAATGGTGACCTGAGCTATAATGAAGTGGACATGAACAAAAAGAAACTCCTTTCTCAGCAGGTAAGAGACTGACTGTGAATGATTTTTGAGCAGTTATGCTGACATAAAACAGTTTTTTTTATCCACTTCAAGGTTTCAGGTGAGGGAATATTTCCTTGTGGATGGTGTGCAAATGTCTTTGTGCACATCCTGTATTCACAGCCCTGCTCTGAAGCAGATTAGATAAATAATCTAGTTTTGTAGATTATTTAAATAATCTGGTTTTGTAGATTATTTATTTGCTTGTTTAACCCAAACAAAGCCCATTTGCTTAAAGAAGAAAATCTACCATGTTTTAACTTCCTGTATGTTTCATTTATAACTCTATAAAAAAATAATAGAAGTAGAGCTCTAAACTCTGATCCCTTTAGTATTGATGGGGAAAAAAGACTGGCTCATTAATGTAAGTGAAAGCCCTCCAGTTTGGGGACCAGATTCTAACCTGAGTGAGAAAGGTTGGTAGCCTGATTCAAGAGTGTCACTAAGTGTAGCTGCTCAGGTGATGTCTGTGTGCATTTTAAAGCAGTTTTTTGTCTTAATATTGTGACATATGCTTTCTGTAAAGTAGAATAAAACAAAGGTACCAGTTATTTTGAATAGCTTCCAGAGGATCTCAGTGTGGAAAAACGAAACGGATGTGTTTCATTAAATGCATTGAGGAAGATGCGATGTGGCTGGGAATTGGTGGTGCAGCCTTTCTGAGGCTACTAGGCATTGTTATTGAAGTGAATAAACTGGTATTTTAAATGCCAGAGATGCCCCTACTTTGAGTCACTGACTGCCTCCTAGGCCATCTTTGCATATGAAATCCGTCATAGAAATTGGAGGTAAAATTCTTGTAGATTATTAAATCCATTCTTTTGCAAATGTCTTCCTGAGGATGTCAGCTGTTAAATGTATCCTACTTTTATATCTCATTTATCCTGTTGCAAGTTGGTTGGAGATGACCAGTGTACTTCAGTGGTCTCAAATCATTGTGAAGGCAGAATCAGCTGCTTTGTTTGGAGATAATCTCAGTTTAGTGATTCATTTTTTTAATATGGTGCAGGTGTTACAGTTCAAGGGAAAGTATTTGCAAATAGCCTTGGACAACTCTGCTGTTTTCAAGCAGAAAGAGAATCAATGACCTTGAGGAGCCCATCTACTAGCTGTGTATGTAGTATGAAGGTTTTAGGTGGGAGCAGCTGATAGAATGTCAGATGTGAACGTAAGTGGTGCAGGATTGTGAGCTAAACTCATTCCATTCATTTCAACATGAAGGACTTTAATAAAACCTGGAGTATGTTTAGAAGTTTCAAAGCAGGAAGGAGGCTTCGCTTTTGCTCCTAATATCACCACATTTCTTCCTGTGACCTGGCAAGTTTGTGCTTCGACCTCTCTAACTGCAGATTAATCAATTTTACCTAATATTTATGCCACTTGCAGGTCCTTCACTAGAAGGTTTGTGCAGCAGTAAATTACTCTCAAAGAGCCACTTCATCAAGCAAAGTCACTGAGGGAGAGATCAGTCACTGCAGTACCTTGACAGTGTGCTCTGATGTCTGTGTCTGTAGCTTACAAGCCGCAGGAGTCTGCCTGTTGCAGCATGCATCGTTTTAGCTCTGTGCAAGAGAGCCAAACCACTCCCTGTTCCTGGAACTACTCCCTGGAAATGTCTGTATTGTCCTCTGTGTGATTGCGTGACGGGATTCCCTCCTGGTGCAAATCTGGGTAGCTCCAGTGACTCCAGTGAAGCTGTATTAATTCCCAGCAGTAGGTGATTTGTTCCTGTGTCCTCTGCTACTTCACTGCTGGGTTGTTGGGGAAGCAGCTGAATGATCCTCTCTGTCTGTTATGGGACAGGGCAAGGAAAGTACTTGGACACCTGTGAGCTTGCTAGATCGGTGCTGTTGGGGCAAGTTCTTAAGCAGCATCTGTTGCTGACTCCACATCTTGTTTTCAAAATGAATTATTACACAAAAAGATTAATTTCACTTGAACTGTACCAACCTAGGGGAGCTGTAAAGAGTGACCTGGTAACGCCAGAGCGGGCCAGAAGGGGTTATTGGCGTTTACAACTTCACGGCAATTGAAGTAGTTTGAAAAACTGCATTGCTGCTGAAAGAAAACTGGAACAATGTTCCCCCAAAGTGAGTGACGACACGTGCCAGCCTTACTCGGCGTGTACATTTAGATTTTCTTTTTTATTGGAAACATGTGATTTTTGGTTTTCGACATTGTTTTATATGATAGGAAAAAAAGTCAAACCTAAGCGAAAAGGCTTTTTTTTTTCATAAATAAAAAATTCAGCCAACCAGACCTTAGAGTCTTTTAACTCTCCTGGTTCCCTTTCCTGTGTTTTACTGTTTCTTAGTTACAACAGATTTTGATCGTTTGATGCTGTTGGCAAAGTTAACCTTTTGTTCTTGAAAAATCATCACAGTTTAACCTCTTAACAATCAGCTAAATATTGGCTAAAGCTGGGTGATGATCTGACACGAGAGAGAACGAGAACATAGCTGAGAACCCAGTGTGTTTTGCTGAGCCTCATTGTTTTGGGGTAGACAGCAGCAGGAACATTGTGTCATCATGTTGATTAGATACAGAAAAGCTCCTGCTAGGGTTGCACCTTGCCTCTGTTACCTTCATGTGATAGACATGCTTCTGGATCTGTTCATCTGCAGTTATTCAGAACGCCAACACTCCTCCTCCCTTTTTATTTCCCTTCAAATGCTATACTGAGTGCCTTTTCATATTCTTGTTCCTTTTTGCCTATACTTCAATGAGAGTTTTTAAACTCCAGTTTTCAGTCTTGCCTGAGGTCATGATGGGAACAAAAAATAGGAAAAACATAGACAGTCCTCTTTCACCCTCTGCATTTGCCTCACAGAACTTTACAGATGTGTTTTCAGCCACCTGTAAAATTCTTTTAAGGCAAAGTGTTTCATATACCAGAAATTTCTGTTTCTCCCAAGGGCAACACTTCATGTTTTCAAATGCTTTCAGCTTGCAGATCGGTGACTTTACAGGTGACAGTGCAGTATTTCATGATATAGTCAGTGCTTCACTTCAGAGCTTATGCAAAGCTTCAAAAGGAATGCAAACTTAATTAAGAAAGCTGATTAGATGATGTTTTCTGTATTACTTCAAGATATAAAATGTCTGTCAGCTGTAGAAACCTGATGGCATGCCAGAAGTGGGTTAAGTACAATGCTGAAATACTTGCTTTCTGATACTGTCCTCTGTTCTCTCCCCTTCCTGCCTACATGTTGCCCTGATACCTGCTGTAATCCCCAAGTGTAGCCCTTGTGCTCTGTCAGAGTCATCCCGACTCTCGTATACCTGGATTGATATCTAGTGAGTAGATAGATGCAGTGGGTGTCTAGTGAAATCAAGCAAAGCTGTTATTTTTATGAGTTATGTGATGATGGGAAATTATGTCTGATCCATCCCTACCCTTCCTGCTTACTGTAGGAGTTTCACTTGCCCACTCCTACGGTAGCCTTCCCAGGCACATATCCCCAGTCCAGATGTGGTCGGTGTACCAGCATGAGCTGCAGCACTGGGGTAAGAAGTGCTGATGGAAACCAGAGCTGAAAGGGGACCAATACCTATCAATGACAGTTAGTGTCAAATACATATTTAGAATGCATATATATATTTAGCATAATGCAGCCCACAGGGTTTATATTTTTGACCTGATCCTTCTGCAGGCATATTTGAGTCACCACTGGAGTGCTTGATTGCCAAGAAAGAGAAATAAATTTCAAAACTTTAAAGAAAGACCTCTGATTCTAGTTAGAGATGTCCCTGCTTGTTATAGGGGGTTTGGACTCGATGACTTTTGGAGGTCCCTTTCAACCCATTCTGTGTTTCTATGATTTAGAGTGCCAGTAAATATTTGAAAGCAAGCAAACAAAAACTGCCTGATGCTGAAACAAATGGCTAAAAGAACTTTCCAGTGGCTTTACTGTTGACACACAGCAATAAATCTGTAGAAACATTCAGTAATGTAGTAAAAATTACAAATGATTCCATGAAGGTCTTTTCCAAACCTTGATGATTCTATAATTCTAATAACCAGAAATTTTGCCATGTTTTCCTTGCAGTACAGCAGAATCCATGGTTCCATGACATTAAGTCATGATCTGTATCCAGCTCTGTAGCACTGAAACTCTTTCAAGCTGCTATTTTGCTTAATTGTCCCTGTCTTCTGCAGAATAAAACTGTCAGAAAGAAAAGGTTAGATGCATGGTTTTTAGGTCCTGTTTCCTGGGTGCTCTCCTCTCTGTGCCAGGCATGAGGTCTTTTCTTGTAGGAAACACCACACCAAGTACTAGACCAGCGGGGCTTCGTTTGGATCGTAAGTCACAAACGTGACTGTAAGATGAAGGAATGATGCTGTGTTTGTGCTTGGCAGCAAAACTAGCTCTGCTTTATCACTTCAGAAAATACTGAGAATGATTTCTAAATGAAAGTCCATAAATGTTTGAGTGTATTTAGAAATGAAGAGTTATTCCCCCATGTAAAGTCACAGTGTGCCCTGTGCTGAGGACCTTAAGTGAGGCACAGGTTTTTCTCTCTATAAATGTAAGAGTTTTCTTTACTTGAAGGTAAGAATATCCACTGTTTTTGTTTAAGAGCAGTGGGGCCAGTGTCTCTTTCAGGTCTCATCAAAATGCAGCACCAGAGCACATAAAGCACAGTCTTGTTCACAGTTAATTCCATCCCAACACAAGCAATCCAAGAATGCTGGTCAAGCTAGTGAGTCTTAAATATATGCATGTGTAGGTATTGAGTAGCAATGTTATATTTTGGTTAGGCTGTATTGTGGAGTCTTCTGTAAGACATAATGAGACAGATAATTCAATTCTTACCTTGATAGCTTGTGAAGTAATAAATCACCTATGACATTAACATCTTGTTCATTTGGATTAAAAAAGTATACTAAGGCAAAATGCCAGGAGGCCTGAATGTATGAACAAGGACAAACTTAGATACAAGAAGGAGCCTACAAAGGTGGAAGTGAGGACTGTTAGCACAAAGATAGAGGACTTGTCTGCACAGCCAACCGTGGATTGTGAACCAGCAGCAGGATAGAAGTTAGAGAGTAGTGGTCAATGGGACACAGTCTAATGTCTATGGAGTCTCCCAAGGGCCAGTACTGGGCTCAGTACTATGCAATACATTCATTAATGACTTGGATGAGGGATTAGGGAGCACTGTCAACAAGTTTGCTGATGGCACAAAGCTGAGAGGAGTGGCCAACACCCCAGCAGGCTGTGCTGCCATTCAATGGGACCTGGACAGGCTGGAGAGCTGGGCAGAGAGACATTGAAAGAACTATAACAAGGGCAGTGTAGAGTCTCTTGCATCTGGGGAAGAACAACCTCAGGTACCAGTATAGGCTAAGGACTGACCTATTGGAGATTAGTGTAGGAGAAAGGGACCTGGGGGTCCTAATGGACAGCAGGATGACCATGAGCCAGCGATGGGCCTTGTGGTCAAGAAGGCCAATGGCATCCTAGGGTGGATTAGAAGGGCTGTTGTTAGTAGATGGAGAGAGGTTCTCCTCCCCCTCTGGTTTCAGGAATGGTTTCAAACTAAAAGAGGGGAGATTTAGATTAGATTTTAGGAATAAATTTCTCTCTGTGAGGGTGCTGAGGCACTGGAACAAGTTGCCCAGGAAGGTTGTGGATGCTCCATCCCTGCAAGTGTTCAAGGCCAGGCTGGATGGGCCTCTGGACAGCTTGGTCTGGTGAGAGGTGTTCCTGCCCATGATAGGGGGTTGGAACTAGATGATCTCTGAGGCCCCTTCCAACCTAAACCATTCAGTGTATCTGGTTTTAATTCCTTGTCCGTTTTCCCTGTCACCATCAGATTATTTGCCCTTTTCATAGGGTCAGGATACTTAAGGGGAATGAGGAATAGACAGTTTCTGATATTATTTGATGTACTTTCCCAGTACTAGAGTGTGTCAGTCTTATCAATGTCACTTATGGAAAACATACATCATCTGGTTCTATCCCATTTACACATCCAATTATGGCTTTGTCTTTGTTATTTTGACTACTGCTTGGAAGTTCAGTTATATGGCCAAATTAGATCCTGAAATTAATTTAGAAGCTGTTTATTTTCAGGTTTCACTCACATACATATAGAGGTTGCCAGTTTTCTGTATGTGAGGGCAATAAATGTCACAGAATCACAGAACATTAGGGATTGTAAGGGATCTCGAAAGATCATCTAGTCCAATCCCCCTGCCAGAGCAGGATCACCTAATGTCCTTTATTAATATAAATTCTTTTAGTATGAACAAGAATATACTTCAATGTAATTATGAAAATGTTTTTCTCCCATTGAAATGGCCCACATTTGACAAATGATATCCCACACTGTGCTGTATCTTATAAAGGTTGGACTCGATGACCCTGGAGGTCCTTTCCAGCCATGATGATTCTGTGATCTTTTATCTTCATCTACGCAGTTTGCCTAAAACCTATATTATGGAGGCATTTTCACCAGTTTTCTTATCATACATTTAAAAAGAATACAATGAGAATTAAAAAAAACCCTAGCAGAACCTGAGGGTCTGTGTGTGTCCACATAGACCTTCATCAGCAAGAAGTAACGGAAGGGCTACAAGGCAAATGCAGCTGGTGGTAGTACCCCATTGCCATGTTCTGTTGAATTCATGTGTATGATTTCATTGTGTATTTTATTGCTGGTTGCAGAACACATCTCAAAGTGACAATGATGAAGTTGATGGCAACAATATATGTGGTTTCAGGAAGAAAAAGGGAGTCAAAGGTCCTCTAGAAAATGAGAAGATGGAGCTTTCCTACAAGTCAAAACCCCCAGAACCTTGTACCCTTGAAGGAGCTTCTCATTCCTTGGAAACACCATCAGACCAGCCTCTTCAGAACCTCACTAGCTTTTCTCCAGTAGAAGAGGACAGAGTGGGTCACAACAGTTCCCCTACTGGCAATGACATGAAAGAAACACGAGAAATCCTGGCAAATGAAGAAACTGGGAAAAGAATACCAGGAAAAATGCACGAGGAAAGAGTTCCTCCAGCCAGAGTGGTGCAGCCTGTGGGCATGCAGCCTGCCAGGAATGCAGGGACCCCTGGGTGCTCAGAGGCAGCCTACAGGGGAGAGGACAAGGAGAAGGCAGAGGGTAGGGCAAAGGAGCAGAGTGGGGTGGAAGAAAAGGATGTCAAGTTTCACCTGATGAAGATGGGCAGTTCTGTAACCATAAAAGGGAGCAGTCCTGCAGACACCTTCACAAGGGCACCTGACATATCGGCACGAAGCCTGCGAGAATTGAAAACCCTGCTGAGTGAAGGTCCTCTGCCTGCTCATGGGCCCAGTTACAGTGGCAAGGCAGGGGGCACTTTTCCTCTGAAAAATTCGAAGCCCTGGGAAAAAGGACTTGACAAGCAGGGCCAACCCTTTGGGACTTTCAGTCCCCATTTTGGCGAGGTGAATGGAAAGTACCGCAGCTTCCCCAGGGAGGGAGTCGAGGAGCAGAGTAAACTTCTCATCTTCACCTCTGCTGCGTCTGATTCGCAACAACCAGGGAGGAGTGACATGGATCGACTTATTCTGGGACTACCGGCAGCTGCTACACATGAGGAAAACACATCTCCTGAGGCTGAGTTTGACTCCCCTGCAGGCCACACTGGTAAGGATGTTTAAACATCATCTCTTGTCCTGCTAAAGAAATGCTTCTGTTTGGTGGGGTTTTCCTATGCTGCAAATTAGTCCTAGCTAGTGCAGGAGAGGATGGATAAGCTGTCGTTTCTGTGTGGCCCGCATGAATCAGAAGCTGTGGTCTGCGTTTATGCTGCTACCTTGAGTAGCATTTTTAAAGGCCAAGTGCCACATGCAAGTGGCCATGTCTATTTTAGTCAATCTGAAATGTTTCACAGCCAACATTTCCCAAAGGTCTGCTGGACATTGCAAAGCTCTGATGACATCAATGCTGCTTAGAATTTCCGTGTTGTCAGCATTTCCAGCAGCCATTGCTCCCATGTAAGGATGATGTTTCCAATTTTCTGTCCTGTGAGAGGACTGGAATGCAAAAACATCTCATACATGTAGACTGTAGAATTATAGAATCACCAAGGTTGGAAAAGACCTTTAAGATCATCAAGTCCAACCATCTGCCCTACAACTCCTAAGCACTAAATGATCTCCTGAGACACCACGTCTACCCGTGTTTTGCACCCCTCCAGCCAATGAGACAGAGAACTTCCACTTATCCTCATGCTGTTCAGTAAGTCCATTTGGAAAGTATTTACAGAGGAAATTGATTTCTACTAACAGGCTGTGATTTCTTTGGAACTGCGGAAGTTGTATTTCTTTGGTATGAGGATCAGCAAACTGAAAGCTGCTATTAGCTCTGATAATGTGATGGGCTTGGATGGTTCGTTGTTTTGTGGCTGTTTCAGGGACACACAGCAACTTGCAGTTGAACAGATACCAGATTAATAAATCTCCAGGAGCACTGGGCTCAGGTCATACTATCAGCTTTTTGGGGTAGACATCTCATCCTCTGATTTATCTCACTGATACAAGAACTATGAATCTTTTCATTGATAAAAGAGTTTGTCTATCATCAACTGCATAACAGAATACGTGGTAGTAATTAAAGTCTTGCAATAATATTAAGTTATCCTGCTTTTTTAAAAATCTCCTTGCAGGTGGGTAGAAATACTGCTCCATATACTCTGACAGCAGACAATTTGGATGTGTCAGATGTCATTAGCTACAGCAGGATTTCTCAGTAGACATATTGTGTTACCCAGATTGAACACATCTGAACAAGATATTCCTGAATGTTATCAGAGATATGAAGCTTCGAAAAGACATTTCATACTCAAAGCACTCTCTGTTCATGTCTGTTAGAATAAATAGGTTAGAGGATTGTTTTTCAGCCAACGTTTGTTCCCTTTTTTGGTGCATTGCTGAAGGACTAACCCGTCTATAAATGAGTGGAATTTAGATTTGCTACAGTTTGCTTGCTGGCTGCAAAACCAGGAGATATATTTTAAAATATAGGAATGATTATTCTTGTCAAAATACTGTTTACAAGGCACAGGGAATAAATGAGACTAATTGTAGATTCCACAGGAAGACTTCAACCCAGTTTTAGCCACTGCTGATTTATTAAGCTGACTACATAGTAAGGAGAAAAAGGCAGGCATTTTGTCTTGGAATTATGTATATAGCATATTAAAAAAAAAAAAGATAAGTGTATATTGACCTCTCTGAAGTCAGATCTTACCACACACTGCTCTGCATCCTACTAAATAAGAGTGTTTCTAGGATGGTATGCAGAGTGGGGCCAAATAAAATGCCTTTGAGCTGTGTGAAGTTACCAAGCATCACGGTCATGCTGTCTCGGGTATGTGGGCTACCCAAACCAGGGCATGTAGGTGTCTTGAGCAGCCACTCACATTGTATGTGGTCAGAGGGACCTGCAGACCCGGGTGCTACCACAGAGGCTTAGGAGAAATGTCTCTTCTGGATCTTATGCAACAACAGCACTGCCAGGTAGGCAACACACTGGAGTCAACCAATCACCTGAAGCTTCAGATTCTTTTTGTGTCTTTTGGTCTGTAGGTGAGATTAAAAAGTTTGCTAAAATCTGCTTGAGTTCAGACTGGAGAGGTGGATCCCAGAAAAATGAACAGCTCCAGGACCAGCTCATCTTCTGGAGTATGCACCAAGTGAGAACATGTCAATAGGACCAGCATGGGATCAGGAAATAATGTACGGAGAGGAAAGTTTCTAAACCAAGAAACTATGTTAGCTATAGCTGCAGGCATCAGTGAGTGTTCAAACCTCAAATACATGAGAGAAAAAGGTTTAGATGCTCCAAGAATCATAGGATGGTTTAGGTTGAAAAGGGCCTCAGAGATCATCTAGTTCCAACAGGGATACCTCTCACAAGACCAGGTTGCTCAGGGCCCCATCCAGCCTGGCCTTGAACACCTCCAGGGATGGAGCATCTACAACCTCCCTGGACAACCTGTTCCAGTATCTCCAAACTCTCATGGTGAAGAGTTTTTCCCTAATATCCAATCTAAATCTGCCCTCTTTCTGCTTCAGGCCATTGCCCCTTGTTCTATCATTACAGGTCCTTGTAAAAAGTCCTTCTCCAGTTTTCCTGGAGCCCCGTTCATGGACTGGAAGGCTGTTATTGAGTCACCACAGAACCTTCTCAAAGCAGGACAGCCCCAGCTCCCTCAACTTGTCTTCATTGCAGATGTGCTCCAGCCCTCTAATCATCTTCATGGCCCATATGAAATGTCATGTAGATGCTTCATCTAACCACTGAATTCCTTTGCTATGCTGTAATTTTTAGTAGAAAGTGTATAAAGTTGTATTTCATGCTTAAGGGTGGCTTTAATCAATCCTGTGAGCTGAGTTAGGATAAGTAACCTCGTATTGTCACACTTAAATTTTGAAGCTCTTGTTTTCAGTAACCAGGCAGTAACAAAGGGTGATGTCTAAGGACTAAATTACGTAAAGAAGACCTCACTAAAACGAATAGCTTAGGCTTTTGCTCAACTGAAGATAAAAAGTTTGCTTATTTTTAACAAAATTTGAAGAGGTTCATCTCTCCACGCTGATTTTGCTCAGCAGGTCTAGTCAGTGGTGAGGACATAAAAGTATAGACTTGCCTGCAGCTGTAGGTGGACAGTCAGAAGTGGACACAGGAAAGACTGTAATTTCCTGCTCCAGGTACTTTGTATTCACTGCCCTTCCACCATTCCTGCAGAATAGCCATGTTGTATTTGGGAAGTACGTGGGAATTGTTCTATTCACTTAATGTCCTTCTCTGCTTTGTACTTTGTGTAACCTGCACTGCTGTTGCATCTCTTCTAACGTAAAAAGCCCAAGCCATACTGTTCCTTCATCTTCCTTCCTTGTGCTTTTTCCATGGGTGAATAACAATTTTCTAATGTTTTCTTCCTATATTTTGAACTTGAATATAGCAGGGCTGAAGTTCGGCTCCATTGCAAACCTTCTTGGTGGCCTTTGTTCTCTGTTGAACAAACCATCCTGTTTTCTGATTATTTCTTTCCTTTTTCCTCTGAACTGAGCTTTACACAACTTGCTAGTTTCTTAACCTCACAAGTTCTAAAACCAGTTACTTTTCTTTAAAGCAAACAAACACTCTGAAGTCCTTTGTCTTCCATACCAATGGCTAAAATCTTGGTGCTCTGTGACATTATGATTTTCCATTTTTCCTCTCAATCTGTACAAACTAAAAATGTCCAGGCAGTCCTTCCATCTGATGCTTCTGACCTATTTTGTCCCCTTTTGGGTGAGGTCCAACTTAACTGTCCCTGTGCTTGTAGTAAGTTGGTCATCCAGTGACTCTGTGAGAGAAAGGTGTATTCAGACAGTAATTCTCTGATGCTCTAGAGTGATGAAATTCTGCCTTAACTGGCATAGGAATTCCTACACTCACAAAGGGTTTTGTTTCCTTGCTGCTCTGAGATGCTAGAAAGACGTGCCAAACCGTGCCACAGGGCACAAGGATATTGGGTCTGATGCTGTGTGGGACTTGGCCATGCCCAGACACTTTCTGTTTCAAGCTACAGGAGGCATCTGTGTGGTTGCAGCTGGTTCGTGTTGGGTGGAAGCACATCTGGCACAGCTGCTGCTGCCTGAAACACGATGGGAAGGAGAGACTGATGGAAACACTTCTCCAGTGTCTGATTTGTACGTGGACTCTACCTGCTGATGTCTGCTGTTATTGCCTTGTGTTACGCTGGTGGTGATGTTTCTCAATGAAGAGGTTGCAATACTAACACTTCTGTTAGGTCAGCCTGTTCCTGTCCTTGTCAGTTCCCCTCACAATCTGTAGCGTGTTCTTTTCATTTCATCAGCTTCACACAGTCACCTCCTGCAGAGATCAGACATCGTTTGCTTTAGGTGCAGTGTTATTCAATAAGGACCCATGGCAAAGGATTTCTTTGAACAAGAAGATCATGGCAGGCTGGATCTGGGACTTGTGTACTTTTTGCTGTCCTGTCACTTTTCAGGTGCTGAGAAGGTAAAGCTGATATTAACTGTCTGTCCTAGCCTGGTTGACTGCCCTTAGCAACCTGAATGATCTCTGTTAATCTAAGAATGATACCACTCTTCTGCTAGAAATAATAGTAATATCATTTGTATAACTTTTTAATTGCTGGGTAATATTTTATATTTGTATTATTAGTCTTTCTTAAATCATCTTCACATATTTATACTTGTGGATATTTTTTACTTATTAGAAAAGAAACATGAGTAATACTGAGCTGGGTCTTTTTAGCTTGGAAAAAAGGAGACCGAGGGGTGACCTCATTGATGTTTATAAATATAGAAAAGTGCAGGTGTCAGGAGGATGGAGCCAGAGTCTGCTCATTGCATTACTCCGTTTTGCTGTAGACTCTTACATTCACTTGAGACTTTTTCCTGTGATTTCACCTGTCACTCTCCAGGAACTACTGTTACTACTTATCTTCTTCTCACTCTACTGACCTAAAGTACCCTTGTCAGCTCCTTGCTATCTGAAGCTGGAGGGTCGTCTAGTAATACTTAGAGGTTCCAAGAACTCTATGACTGGACAAGTGTACTACCTTTGCATGGAATTATCAGCCAGCCTTGTACTAGCTGGAGAACCTCCTTGCAGTTTCACAGCTGGTAGTTCTTACCCCAAAGGAAAAAGCAAAGAAAAAACATCAAAAATATGTTTGTGCCTGCTAGCTAGTAGTTGGTAAAGGACATCTATTCTTGTTTGAATAGTTTGGTACTGGAGAGGTTGGGAGGGCTTCCCTTAGGCAATGAAGGGTGGTGGTATATGGTTGCCTTTGGTGATTTACTGCTGTGGTTCTGAAAGATATACAAAAATACATCTGTTCATATCCCCGGGAAGAAGGGAGGATGTTCCTTCTGGAAATGTGGAAAGAAGTAATCTTTCTTAACTTCAGATTTTACCCTTGGTCTAGTTTATTGAACTGAATGGAGATCAATATCTTATGTAGGTTAACTTGAATGACAGGGACATGTGCTCAGAACAGAAGCAAGTTGGTATGGAGAGGTTTTTGGAAGGAAGTTACTGTGCTCAGCTCTCTGCTCCATTACAGAAGTTATACTTGGATGTTACTGCTTTCATGCCAAGAAGTTTATACAGGTGCTCTAATAGAGTTAACACAACTCCAGAACAGCCCATGCACAAATGCATAAGCTTCTATTGAAAGCTGGCTGCTTTCAAGAGAAGATTGCAGTCCTCCTCAGGAAGTGTTGAGAAAGGTTTAGTAGAAGACAAGTGCCCTTTTTATCACGTTTTTACATCCATGCCCTTTTCAAGTGCATTGAAGAAATAGAACATCTGAGTTTTATCAGCTTTCAGTGTGAAATAGGTACTCAGCTGCTATTTGTGCTCCCAGAAACATCCAACAAAACAGCTGAGGTATCCCTCAGAAAATCCGGGCTTTACCGAATTATTTCCTCTGTGCTTTCTTACTAGCTTGAAAAAAAAATGTTTAAATGACAGACCACTCAAAAAAGTAAGGGATTTTATACAGGGAAATAAAAAGGAAAAAGAAAAGGGTTGGGGGGTGGGGAGCTGTGTTTATTTATAAAAAAATGTTTAATGATCCATCTATTTTCCTTATTTTTGTTTTCACACTCCATGTCGTAGTTTCCCACCATTGAACTTTTTTAGGATAGCAGCCTGTATTCCAGCATTCATGGCTTTGCCTGACGTGACGTTCCTCTTCACTTGTAGCATCCAGCAGAGAGCCTGATGCAAATGGCCTCAGAAGTCCAACTCTCCTTCACCTGTTTTCTCATATTGAATTCATTAAGCAGCAGATGGCCAGGGACAGCATACAGTTTGTCAGATTTGAATCGATAGACCTCCATGGCGTGTCAAGATCAAAGAATATTCCTTCTCGGTTTTTTCACGTAAGTTCATCGGTTTCTGTCTGTACCGTTACATCTTTTCATCGCTCTGTCCTTAATTTATACAAATAATAATTGTTTTAAAAAATTTCATAGTGCAGACAGAAATGGGAACTTAGAACAAATTGTTCGATCCCTCCACTTACAAATGTTCCCAAAAGATTTGCTTCATCACTGCAACTATCTATTCCTCAGTTCCCCAAACAGTCATCTCATTAAGTAACTCATTCCAGTTCTTTGAGCTCCTAATAATTTCTTACCTGAAAACTCAATACATTACAAAGATTTTATTTCAATGAGCATCAATAAACTGCAAAAAGAGAGGAGTAGAAAGAAAGAAACAAAGAAAGAAAATGACTGAGTGAAAATCACTTTAGCTATGAGAAGTTTTAGTTATCAATCACGTTAGAAAATAACATGGGGATGCACGATGGCTTAATAGCAATATCTGCCATATTAGTAATTCAGGATGTGTAAGGACCAAATTAGGAAGCGATCCTGACAGATCAGCCTCTCTAGTAGTATTGCTCCTGTGACACTTGACGTGCATAACTGCATGATACTTTCACTCACATGACACTATGAATATTTTAAGCTTTACTAAGAAAAGATAGGAGCATCAAAAGATGTAGAGCTCTTTTATTTCGAGTTCTTTCTGAAGCCTAAGCCGTTTTCTTGTTCTTTTGTAGAATCCCAGAATGGTTTATGTTGGAAGGGACCTCAGAGATTGTCTAGTTCCAATGCCCCTGCCACGTGCAGCGATGCCTCTCACCAGACCAGGTTGCTCAGAGCTCCATCCAACCTGGCTTTAAACACTTCCAGGTGTGAAGCCACCACAACTTCCCTGGGCAACCTATTCCAGTGCCTCAGCACCCTCACAGGGAGAAATTTCTTCCTAAGAGCTAATCTAAATCTGCCCTCTTTCAGAATCATAGAATGGTTTGGGTTGGAAGGGACCTTAAAGATCAGGGAGAATTGCTACCACTGGACTGCCATCTACTCAAGAGAAGGCTGATATCTGTCTGTGTGTCTACAAGCCACCATATGCAGTTTGAAGCATTTCAACCATTTTCCATCTGGATAGGGAAAATTTTGTTACCTCAGCCCTTGAGCTTACCCCTGTCTAAGTCTGTTTGGTCTGCTCTGCTCACCCAGATGGTAATGTTTTCCCTTAGAAAAATAAAGGTAAGAAGTAAACATGAACCAGATTTCACTTGCTAGAACTTAGCGTAATTGCAGTTCTCATCAGCTAAAAGACTGAACATAAGGGAAATTGTAAAGGTGTTTATTTGAAGCTCAGTGGTCTTTCTTTAAGGTCCTACCTGCATTTCATCTGAATAAGCTCTCTGTCCAAATAAAGAATTTTACCTCCAGACTTAAGTCCAGAAAGTGGGGATTTTCAGGTAAACTTTGCATCTGAAAAGCAGTGAGTTATGGGATTTAAAGAGAAGCCACAGCCTGAATTCAAATTGCCGTGAGTCTTGTACAGTCGTTTGGATCCTTGTAAAAGACATGGTCAGAGAATATGGAAGCCTAGTAGGGTAACTATAGGTATAAGTTTGACTTGCAAAGTTTGCACCTAACTAGTAATGTCCACCATTACATAAAGACCATACACAACTAAGTGTTGAACATCCCTTTAGTTCTGAACAGAAGTAAAGAATGCCAGGGGTTTTGTACCAGTCTAGGAGAGGGTCATTTCACTTCCTAATGAACACAGTAACTGGCTGTTGCCCTCCACTCTAATAATCGCTGTGGGTTTTGTGTTCTTTTAAGAAAAAGACTCCTGTCCTTACTGTATCTTGTACATACATAGAATTACTGTTAGATTCTTTTCTCATTTCTTAATCAGTCGTTCTGGTCTGTGTCTAGGAGAAAGCGATTCATGGTGTGGCCATGCCCAGAAGTTATCTTGAGCTGACACTGAATCCTAAAGATAATGAATTAGACTACATAAATGCAACCAATTTTAACTGCGATATAATCCTCAACCCCGATTTATCAACATTTCGGATTCTACCCTGGACCGAGCAAACTGCAAGAGTGATATGTGATTCCTTCACCGTGCTGGGCAACCCACTAATGACCTCGCCAAGGCACATTGCCAAGAAGCAGCTGAGCCAGCTTCAGGACAATGGCTTTTCTCTGCACTCTGCCTTCACTTATGAGTTTTGTATTTATGGGATCACTGAGGTTGTCAATTCAAAGACAATATCTTTTCCGGCAGCCACAATACTCAATAACCACGACCAGACTTTTATTCAGGAGCTCATTGAAGGAATGTATTATGCTGGTGCCAACATTGAAAGCTTTTCTTCTTCCAGTGGGCCTGGGCAAATGGAGATCACTTTTCATCCAGCATTTGGCATAGATGCTGCTGACAGTGCCTTCACATTTAGAACGGGCATTAAGGAGGTGGCTAAGAAGTATAACTACATCGCTAGTTTTTTCTCAGAATCGGGGTTCTACAATTCAGGGGCCTTGTCACATAGCCTGTGGGATTTGAATGGCCAGAAGAACTTGTTCTCTGCCAGTTATGGAGTTGAGGAGCTCTCAGATATTGGTAAGAACTGGTTATCGGGTCTCTTGGCGCACACAGCAGCTATCAGCTGCTTGATGGCTCCCACCACCAGCTGCCGAAAGCCTTATTCTAAGTACAGTAAGGAATCAAAAGAGACTGTAAATGCCAAATGGGCATATAACGACAACAGCTGTGCCTTTAATGTCAAATGTCATGGTGGAAAAGGAACTCTCATAGAGAATAAATTAAGTTCTGCTACTGCCAACCCCTACTTGGTGCTTGCTGCTACTATTGCTGCAGGTCTAGATGGAATAAAGAGAGGGCTTATGTACGATGATATGATTGAAGAAGATGATCAAACTGCTGACCTGAAATATTCATCGGTCCCTCTGAAACTAGAAGATGCTCTTGCTGCACTGGAGAAAGATCTGTGCATTAAGGAAGCGTTAGGCGAAACTTTTATCCAGTACTTTGTTGCCATGAAACATTATGAGTTGGAAACAGAAGAAATGGATATTGAAAGGAATAAATGCCTGGGGTATTTTATTTAGAAAGTGTGCTCTTCTGTAGCGATGCTGTGTAAATGCATACAGTGAATGGCTAAGAAACTTGAGATTAGTAAATATATTTTGAAATGCTTTTAATGCTTTGGGACTTTTCTTTTTCCCCCACTGTGTAGTACACAGTGATGGTATTTTATTGTCTGAGCACATTTGGGGTGGTGCGGGTAGTCATGACATAATATTAATGGGCTTTTAAAAAGCAGCATTATTTTCAATTTGCTGGTGAAAAGAAGAAAAGAGAAGGTTTTGGGCTCCTCAATTGAAGAGACACAGGGATCTACTGGAGAGAGTCCAACAAAGGGGCTATGAGGATAATTAAGGGGCTTGAGCATCTCTCCTATGAATCAGGGCTAGAGAACTGGGGCTGCTTAGTCTGGAGAAGAGAAGACTGAGAGGGGATCTTGTTGATGCCTATAAATATTTGAGGGGTGAGTGTCAAGAGGAAGGGGCTAGTCTTTGTTGTGGGGCATATAATAGACAAGGAATAACAGGTGTAAGCCTGAACATAGAAGGTTCTACCTCAACATGAGGGGAACCTTCTTTACTGTGAGGATCTTTACTTTAGGGGATCCTGCTTTGGCAGGGGGTTGTACACAATGATCTCTAGAGGTCCCTTCCAACCCCTAACATTCTGTGATTCTGTGAAATGGAGAAGAGCAGCTGAGAAAGGAAAGGAATTTCTTGTTGAGCATGGGAATAGGATTTCTTCTCCCAGCCTATTGAGTAGCGGAAGGGTTGCTAAGCCAGGGGAACCTCAGTTTGATTTAAAACTTAGGCTAGAATGATAATTTTTATACAGAGACTGGCAAAGGACTGAGACTGAAGAACCTGACAGTCAGGAATCTGTGTCTTAATGGGCAAAAATAAAAAGAAGAGAGGGATTATCAAATAATTTATGCATCAGGAAATCTGCCACTGGATTAAGTTTGCAATAATGGTAGTGAATAAAAACATAAAAACCCCAAGGGATGGTTTGAAGAGGGAATAAATCATAGAACACCAGGAGCGTCAGACTACCAGTGCCCAGTACAGGGGGAGAATTACGTGCCTAGTGCTGCTGTCCACACTATTCCTGATACAAGCTAGGATGCTGTTGGCCTCTCGTGCCACCTGGGCAGACTACTGGCTTCTATTCAACTGGTTGTCAACCAGTACTGCCAGGTCCCTCTCTGCCAGGCCTCTCTCCAGCCACTCATCTCCCATTCTGTAACTGCAGGGGTTTTTGTGGCCAAACTGTAGGACCTTGCACTTGGCCCTGTTAAACCCCGTCCCACTGGCCCAGCCTGTCTAGATCTTTTTGCAGCATTTTCCTGCCTTCCAGCTGATCAACACTCCCCCCTAGCTTGGTGTCATCCACAAACTTACTTTTCACTAATTATTCATTGAGAATAAATCGTATTAAACAAAACCTAGGTGGAGTCAGTCTTCTCAAGGAATTACCTTACGATCTTCTCGGACTTGGAAATCTACCCTGGCATTTAGGTTTACTTTCTACTTCTTCTGGACCTGATTATAAATCAGGTGGCAAAATGAATGCAAAAATTGGTTGAAAATGTACATTTTTCTCTTCCTTTCATGTACAAATCAGTAGGATGCCATGTTACTTCCAATGCCAATTTTGCAAACAATCTTTATTGTGGTTGTATAAGAGAATTTGTTGGGTTTGTCTTTATCTACCACTGTATTCAGTAACTTCTGAAGAGGTAATACACAACAAACTTCCATAAATTAGTGTAATGATCATGAAGTTCATTATACATGTGAATGATCCATACTGTTTGCTGATCACAACCTCGAAGAATCAGCATAAGAGCTAGAGCCTTGCTCTATCAGACAGCCAGCTGATACCCTTCAGTTATAAAAAGCTGTAATTGAAATAGAAAGCTGCTGAAACCAACCAACTAGAACTGATGTTTTACAGCAAGATAAATTGATGAGAGAAACTGAGATGTGTTTTCTAAGTAGTCCTCAGTGCCATAGGTCTGTTAAAATGTGTGTGAAGGTGGAACAAAAGATATCTAGGATTTTTGAATGGTTTGGATTGGAATGGACCTCAGATATCATCTAATTCCAACCCCTCTGCCATGGTCAGGGATACCTCTTACTAGACCAGGTTGCTCAAGGCCTCATCCAACCTGGCCTTGAACACTTGCAGGGAGGAGGCAGCCACATGCTGGTGCTTTGCATTGACTAGCAAAGCAGCCAGAAAACCTGGCTAGACACACCATGTAATGAAACACTAGGAACACAGTGAAAATGCACTGAGGTGCTGTGCTGTCATGGCTCAGGAAAATGTTGTGTTGTGCAGTGAACAATGAAGGCACCCTACACCTCATGTTACACACCATGTCTTAATCTGTTTTGTCATACAGTACCAGTAAATAACACTAAATCTGCAGAGCCCTGTGTGCAGTACAGTATTGTGCATTTGGAAATGCCACACTTGGAGCTAGGCTTCAGCTTTTGGGATAGGGTGATTCACAGACTCACAGAACATTAGGGATTGGAAGGGACCTCAAAAGATCATCTAGTAAAATCCTCCTGCCAGAGCACGATCACCTAGATCAAGCCACACAGGATTCCCTAAAGAACATTTCCCCAGCTGCCTGCACTGAGAGCACAAGTGGATATTTCAGGCTCCAGGCAGAGGGCAGCAGTGCACTGTGCAACTTCCCTTTGGGATCTCAAGGTCTTACTCCTTGCTGACAAATGTCTCGCTCTGTTATACCTACGTATTTTATATGTGCACCCACAACATGTCAAGAAAAGGTAATACGGCAGCTGCAAGCTGATGCATACCTGTGCCGTTGGTTTAGTTAAGCTCGGTTAGCTGTTGGATTTGCACAGCCTTTCCAGTAAAGGATGTACTGTAAGACTCCAAACACTATTTCGATTCTTGATAACTGTCTAAAGCTTAAGTTTGTGAGTACTTTTGTCTATAATTTGTATTTAACAAAATAGAAACACAAATCACTTAGTAACTGAGTCCAGTGTTTGCAATTTAATATTGTTGAAGTTTTCTCTTATTTCCATCTTATTCTCTACTTTGAGAAGTCTTCTTGCTTACAGTGACTGGTATTTTACCTATAACGATTGCCTTCCTCTCCAAAAAAACCTTTTCCTGTCTGCTGGAGGAAAACCACAAGTACGTAGTGAATAAATGCACCCTAGGGGCAGCTATACCAACCCCTTTTTTACTTCTTTCTTTGAGCAGGACCTGACTCAAAACTACTGGAATTGAGCTACATGTTCTGGGTATCAGTCAGTCCTGAGACAGACATTGTTAAGTGGTTCTGACTACATATTATATACATACTGCTTTTCCCTGACTGACTCACCAATCATTTTCACTTATTAAATCTCATCATGAGGTTACAACATTAAAACCTTAACGATCTCTTTCCTCCAACCCTTTCTTTGCAACACCTTCATGTTTGACTGTTTTTAACTAAAGAGCTCAACTGCATTGAAAATTCTTCAAATGCTTGATGTGAAAGTTTACCTTGCAAGGTTTGTGTGAGGCGTGAATGCAGCTGCTTTTAAGCTCTGCTGTTTTAAAGCAATTTAATGCAGTCTGTGGAGAGCAGGTGAGTGTTGTCCCAGGGGTGGCAAGGAAGTAAGTAAAGGGGAGAGGAACCACTACAAGCAGTTCCAAAAGACACATCCATTAGACTTGAGCAGGGAGAGAAAACTGTGAAAAGGGCTGAGCAGGTGAGTGTGATTTCTTTAAGTGCTAATTCACCACCTAGGAAAAATCCAGAAAGGCAACAGTCAAGAGACTGGCTCTTGGCTGAAGATTGGTTGGAGCCAAAACCCCCACTTGGATGGGTTTGCAGCTACAGAGCAATTTTCTCTGATTGAAGGTAAGCAACAACAGTTGTTCAGTTTAATCTGTGATTTTGGAGTGCTTTTTGATTTCTTTGCTGACACTAACGTCTCATCATAATGACACCCACAAATAATGCTTTGTGTAGTCTCACACTGGCTATGATACTCCATCCTGGTAAATGTTGTCTCCTTAGGTCTCCAATGATTTTTTTCTTATAAGGCTACACTGTGTCTGAGATGGAACCTGTCGCTGCTTATGGAATTGCAGGGAATACAGGACAGTGTATTGTGGCTCTTCCTTGCACACTTTACATGGTCTTTCTGTAGAATACTAAACTGAATTCAAAGCTACTAGGTGCAGACTCACCCCATTGAATTTTAGCCACTTAGTTGGTTCATCTGAGTCAGAATGTTTTTGCTCAGTGGCAAGAGACTGATAATCTCCAAAGAGTGACTGCTCTCCCCAACATGAGAAGGATGTGGAACTGTTAGAGCAAGTCCAGAGGAGGCCACAAAGATGATCCAAGGACTGGAACACTCTGCTGTGATGATAGGCTGAGTGAGTTGGGGTTTTTCAGAGTAGGGAAAAGAAGACTCCAGGGCTCCTTTGAGCTACCTTCATGAAGGGAACCTATAGGAAGAGTGGAGAGGAACTTCTCATAAAGGGGAATCTAGTGATAGGACAAGGGAAAATGGTTTTAAACTGAAGGAGAGGAGGTTCAGACTAGATCTTAGGAAGAAGTTCTTCAGTACAAGGTTAGAGAGACTCTGGAATTGATTGCCTAGAGAAGTTGTGACTGCTTCCTCCCTGGAGGTGTTCAAGGGCAGGTTGGATGAGCCCTTGGGCAACCAAGACTAATCGAGAGGTGTTTGCTGCCCATGGCAGGGTGCAGAGTAGATGATCTCTAAGGTTCTTTCCAACTTCAGCCATTCTGTGAAAAACATTCTTTCCTATGCTCTGTTGTTTGAGTTCTCTTGCAAATGCTGGGGCTAAAGACTACCTTACTGAAACCTGCTTTCTTTGACATCATTGGACATTGCTCTGGGTCTGGCTGGGATAGATTTAATTTTCTTCTTGGCAACCCATATGGCACTGTGTTTTGGACTAAACTGTGGGTAATGCCCATGGTTTAGGTACTGCTGAACAGTGCTTGCAGATCATCAGGGTTTCTTCTTTTTCATTCTGCCTCATCAGCAAATAGACTGGGGTGGACAAGGAGCTGGGAGGGTATGAATTCTGCACAGCTCAACTCAAATGAACAAAGGGACATTTATGTATTCCCCCTCTAATTCTTTGGGCAGCCTGACCACTCTGTCAGGAAAGAAATTGCTCCTGGTGTTGAGCCTAATCTTCCCCTGGGACAACTTGAGGCTGTTTCCTCTTGTTCTGTCACTAGTGGTTCTTGGGAAAAGGGACCGACCACCATGTCTCTATAACCTTATTCCAGATAGTTGTAGAGAGCAATAAGGTCTCCCCTCAGACTTCTTTTCTCCAGACTAAACAACTCCTGTTCCCTCAGCTGCTCCTCATCAGATCTGCCCTCCAGGCCCCTGACCAGCTTCATTGCTCACAGGTGGACGAATTAGCAGCAAAGGTGTTTCAATCCAGCTTTGGTGCTCTGGAGACTGCTTTTCATATATAGGTGTTTGTAAATTGGAGTGTTTCACGGTGGAGTCACAGATATGTGATACTGCAAGAGAGTACAGAGAATCTCACAACGAAGCTGCACCATCAGGTCCTGTACAGCAAATCAATATAAATTTACAACAGCATTGCAGTCTAAGTTCAGTATTATATACTGAGTCATGGAGATCCACAACAGAGTTCACCTTAAAGCTTCTGTGTGATACTTGATAAATCACTAGGCTACAGCCAGGCCCACCAAGCAACTTGCTTTATTTGGGCTGTTAATATTGCTGTAGTGGTACGGGGGCATCTGTCAATGACAGGGAAAGTTAAGGAATATGTCAAGTCACTCTGCGGGTGCACGTGGAACGTGGCCACTTCCCGCTCATTCAGATTTGTGCTTCCTTTGGCACGCTCATGACACTGCTCAGAAACAGTCTATTTGCAGCACGTTGGCATGTGTTAACAGAATAACACTGAACATCCAAGGAGAGTGAAATAGCCTCCTTAGTACCAGCATTACTGTAGAATCACAGAATGGCTGAGATTGGAAGGAGATCATCTAGTTCCAACCCCCTGCCGTGGGCAATGACATCTCTCAGTTTGGTTGCTTAAGACCTCATCCAACCTGGCCTTTAACATCTCCAGGGAGAGGGCATCCACAGCCTCCCTGTGCAATTGATTCCAGAGTCTCTCCACTCTTGTACTGAAGAGCTTCCTAAGATCTTCCTAAGATCTAGTCTGAACCTCCTGTCCTTCAGTTTAAAACCACTTCCCTTTGTCCTATCACTAGATCCCCTTGTGAAAAGTCCCTCCCCTGTAGGTTCCCTTCAGATACTCTAAGGCAGCTCCAAGATCCCCCTGGAGTCTTCTCTTCCTGAGGCTGAACAACTCCAGCTCCCTCAGCCTGGAAGGAAGGCCACAATTATGTGAGATGCTCCATCACCGCTGACCTCATTTGACAGTGAGGATGAGCCAGTCCTGGGTCTCTGTAGGTTGTTTTAGCAGTGTATGCCTTCATTAAGTGATAAGTTAAAAATGACTTTCTGCTCTCTTTCAAGAGGTAATTAGTTTGTTTGATATCTTCATATTGTTGTCATTAATGTTTCCTAATAAATTAATTGAAAACTTAGGGTGAAACCCTTAAGGACATAGGAAGTATCGGCACTGTGTGTTTGGTGTGCTGGAGGTTGCCAGGGGAAGGGGGAAATTCATGCACCTGAGTAGGCATCAATAAAACTGGCACAATGAGGAAGAAACGCTGATGTTAGCCATGGGACAGCAAAACAAAATGAAAGTCAGATCGCAGACCTGCTTCAGTGAAACGGATTTCATCCATCCTCCAACTCAACATCTGATGCAGAACCAACAGAGTGGATACAAATGGTGCATCCAGAGGCAGTTTCCAAGCAGGAGTTTCTGTGGAGATGGCTCACAAATCTCAGGGAAGTTTAGGATGCTCTTGGAGCTTCTCCATTTAGAGCACGATTTTGACCTTGAATTAAACATGACCAACAGTGCCAAATTATATCACTGCTCTGGAGCAGCAAATATTATAGAAGCCACTTGGCTCCACTGGAGTTCTCTTAAGCATTGTGGCAAATCAATCTTGTTTTTGAAAGAGCCTGACTCAGCCCTGCAGCAGACACTGCATGCTATGGGACCAGTGCCAGGTAGGTTTTAAAGGTCTCCAGAGAAGGAGGCTCCACAACCTTCCTGGGCAGCCTGTTCTAGTGCTCTGTCACCCTCACCGTAAAGTTCCTTTTCATATTGATGTGGAACCTCCTATGGTCCAGCTTATACCCATTGCCCCTTGTCCTATCATTGGATGACACTGAGCAGAGCCTGGCTCCATCTTCCTGACACCCGCTCTTTCCATATTTAAAAATATTCATGGGGTCACTCCTCAGTCTCCTTTTTTCCAAGCTCAAGAGACTCAGCTCCCTCAGCCTATCCTCATCAGGCATATGGTCCACTCCATCATCTTTGTGCCTCTGTCTGTGCTGGAGTCTCTCAAGCAGTTCTGTGTCCTTGAACTGAGGGGCCCAGACTCCCTGGGTTTGAGTCTTCACCCCCCCACTTCAGTGAGTGAATATTTCTTCTGGTTATATCTTTGAGTGCCCCCTCGCCACCTTTCAGTTGAGTGACCCCCTTTCTGGGTGTAACCCTGAGTGTGAGATTTTTCCCTTTTATGAGTCACTATGTGCACAGTTTGGTTTGTTATTCTCAAAGAATATTTGCAAAATGTAGGAATTAGTTGTGTAGAGTATTCCCACCTGATATCTGAACTTGTCATTTACTTTGGTCTATTGGAGTACCAGGTAATTCAGGTTACAATAAACCCGCTGCCTCTTTTGTGGTTGTCTCTGGCAAGAAACCCAAAGCTTGCTGCTGTGTCTCATGGATGTTGCCTCGCAGCTGTGGTTCTGCTCTCGCTCCCCTGGCTCTGTGCTTGGTTGCAGGAATGACAGAGTTGATTTCCATCTGATCTGTATATATTGGTTAGATGATTTACTTCTTATGTAGGAGGACAAGTAATTACTTTTAAAAATCTGGAAACCACGCAGGTGATTTCTTGGAGCCTATGTGTAGCCTTCAGTATGCCAGGTGTTCTGGATGCTAGGAACACCTCTGTTGTAATTTTTCTTCACTCAAAGCAATGTTTAGGGCTCCTTTCAGAAGCTGCTGTGTGGGATGATCAGGGGAATGCCAATGTCTTCTTGCACCACTTTCATTAAGTCTTGAGATGCCACACAGTATCAGTGGATTGTTTCTGTGGGTATGGGTTGCTCGCTTAGAGGGAAGTATGTAGTTGAGGAGTCTGCACTCTCCACGTTGCTAGTTTAACGGATAGAAAAGGATGTTCTCACCATCTGCTCCTCCTGCTGGCAGGGGAACATGTCTTTCCATTTGTTAGGACCCTAACTAGGGAGCTTACACAGCTGGTACAAGATACCCCATCCATTCATGTTCTTTGCTGGCATGCAAAACACCATTTGTTGTGTTGAAACATGGAATTATCACACAGTATCTGTCTTATGTTTTACCTGTTTGAAGTCACAAATCTTGGGAAAAGCCAGAGGCCAGCTGTTCTGTCACAGCAGAGGATGCTGTGCCTCTCTGGATGCACCGTGTGAGCTGGAAATGATAGAATCCTTCAGGTTGGGAAAGACCCTGGAGATCATCAGGTTCAACCAGTAGTCTACCAAGTTCACTACTAAACCTTCAACACTATGTCTAAACAATCTTTAAACACTTCCAGAGGTGGTGACTCAAACCCCTCCCTGGGCAGCCTGTTCCAAGGCCTGACTACTCTTTTAGTAAAAAAAAAAATTGAGGCTTGAGCCTGTTCCCTCTTGTTCCATCACTAATTCCCTATGAGAAGAGACCAGCACCCACCTCTCTACAGTGTTCCTTCAGGTAGTTGTAAAGCATTTGACACTGTTTCCCACAGCATTCTGCTGGAGAAGCTGGCAGCTCATGGCATAGACAGGAGGACTCTTTGCTGGGTTAGAAACTGGCTGGATGGCCGAGCCCAGAGGGTGGTGGTGAA
>JAOXOE010000256.1:56183424-56210716 GCA_028565055.1 Phoeniculus purpureus
TGGTGAGAGAATGTAGGGATGCAACCAGAAAAGCCAAGGCCTCCTTGGAATTAAACCTTGCAAGAGAGGTCAAGGGCAGCAAAAAGTGGTTTTTCAAATACATTGCAGGTAAAAGTAGAGGCAATGTAGGCCTCCTGCTGAATAAAGTGGGTGCCCTGGAGACAGGATACAGACAAAGCAGAGATACTGAACACCTTCTTTGCCTCTGTCTGTACTTCTGGGGGCTGCCTTGATATCAAGCCCCAGACTGCTGAGACTCCAGAGGAAGTCGAGGCAAGAGAGGGAGCCAGCCTTGGTTAATGAGGACTGGGTTGCGGATAAGTTGAGCAAACTGGATGTACATAAATCCATGGGCCCAGATAAGATGCACCTGCATGTACTAAGGGAGATGGTGGAAGTTGTTGCTAAGCCACTCTCCACCATATTTTCTAATTCATGAGGATCAGGAGAGATGCGTAGGGACTGGAGGATAGCAAATGTCACTCCAATATTCAAAAGGAGAAAGAAGGTGAACCCAAGTAATTATAGACCGGTCAGCCTCACCTCCTATCTCAGGAAAGGTGATGGAACAATTTGTTGTGGAGGCTGTCTCCAGGCACATCAAGGACAGGAAGGTCTCTAGGGACAATCAGCGTGGCTTCACCAAGGGGAAGTCATGCTTGAACAACCTGATAGCCTTTTATGAGGGCATTACCAGGTGGATAGATGATGGCAGAGCGGTGGATGTGGTCTATTTTGACTTCAGTAAGGCATTTCACAGAGTCTCTCACAGCATCCTCACAGCCAAACTGAGGCAGTGTGGTCTAGATGATCAGATAGTGAGGTGGATCATGAACTGGCTGCAGGATGGAAGCCAGAGAGTGGTGGTCAATGGGACAGAGTCTAGTTGGAGGCCTGTATCTAGTGTAGCCCCCTAAGGATGGGTACCGGGACCAGTGCTATTCAATCTATTTGTTAATGACTTGGATGAGGGATTAGAGAGTACTATCAGCAAGTTTGCTGATGGCACAAAGCTGGGAGGAGTGGCCAGCACCCCAGCATACTGTGCTGCCATTCAGCAGGACCTGGAGAGGCTGGAGAGCTGGGCAGGGAGAAATGTAATGAAGTATAACAAGGGTAAGTGTGGAGTCTGGAATCTGGGTAAGAACAACCCCAGGTACCAGTATAGGATGGAGAGTGACCTGTTGGAGAGCAGTGTAGGAGAAAGGGACCTGGGGGTCCTGGTGGACAGGTGGATGACCTTGAGCCAGCACTGTGCCCTTGTGGCCAAGGGGGTCAACAGCATCCTTGGGTGGATCAGAAGGGGTGTGGTTAGTAGATTGACAGAGGTTCTCCTCTCCCTCTACTCTGCCCTGGTGAGGCCACATCTGGAGTATTGTGTCCAGTTCTGGGCCCCTCAGTTCAAGAAAGACACGGAACTGCTTGAGAGAGTGCAGTGCAGAACCACAAAGATGATGGAGTAGAACATCCCCCTAATGAGGAAAGGCTGAAGAAGCTGGGTCTCTTCAGCTTGGAGCAAGGGAGACTGAGGGGTGACTTCTCTGGAGATGTTTAAAACCCGCATGAATATGTTCCCGTGCGACTCGATCTAAGTGATTGTGCTGTGGCAGGGTGTTTGCACTAGATGATCTTTTGAGGTCTCTTCCAATCCCTGAAGTTCTGTGATTCTGTGAAATAAGAATGAGAATGTATCTCAGCTTCAATGTGTGTGTCTTGACCATCCAAGGAATACCCACACTTAATCAGAGGAAGATGCAATTTCACTAAACCTTCTGGTATTTTGCTATGCAGCTTTCCTAGCTGGTAGCTGTTCTTAACTGGAAAGAATGCAGAAAGTAATCTCTGAGCAGTAGACAGCATTACTGTAATCCATCTATAGAGTTATTGTGGAGACTGAATTTTATTCTGTTTGGAAAAACATGTCAGAATATTGTGTGTGCTTGTCTGTCAGATATCAGCTGGTTATGACTAGAAATTGTTATGCTTGGGTGAAAAATACCAAACTCAGGGAAGGTTTAGATGGGGAATAGAAACTGAAGATTGCCTGATGAGAGATGACATCTTAGAAGGAGAAAGCAGTTTAAAGTGTCTGTAACTGGCATTTTCCTGAAGGTGTAGTCTGCTGAAATACACATAAATAAAAAGAGAGGGTTGCAAAGGGCTGAAATTCAATATGATTTATAGAAGATAGTGCATCTGAATAAAAACATGTAATAAAGCTGCACTGCTTATTAATTAGCCATTCAATATAAACTCAAACAAGTCTAAGTATTTATTCTTTGTTACCTCTGCTGAACCTCTAGAGCCTCATGGTTGTGTTTTGCCTCTTGGACTTTAGTTACGCTTCTAAACTTGGACATGGTTATTCTGTATGTGATTCAAAGTATTGTTATGCAAGAGACAAATTCATTACAGGAACAGAGCAGAACTGTTGACTACAAGTCAAAAGTGAATTTTGAGATTAGAATGATAAAAGAAAAATTAATGAGGCACATTTATTAGTTTGCATCAGGCATTCATCATCATTAATATTATCATGTAAGATGTTACAGAGCTCTTTAGACAATGTTTAAAAGATGTGCAAATCTCAGGAGAGGCTAATTCCTGTCTATCCTGCTGCAGCCTGCTTTCATCCTGGTGTGGACAGTGGCATGGACCACAAGTCGTTCTGCTTATGCCCTGTGTGGGAGTAAAGCAGAATATTTCAGTGGGCTATGAAGACAGAGCAGGAGAGCTCGCTCATGACATTTTTAACTCATGATGCTGAAACACAAGTTTTTATCGACTGTTTGCCTTGCATAACAATGCTGTCATGTTGAAATATTATATGAAGAAGAGTTTTCCTCTGAAAGGATAATAGAAATAGTAATAAAAGGAGCTAAGGTTAGTGTTCACTCCAGTGTTCAGTGTGTGCTGTCCAAGGATGTTGCTGTAGCAAAAGCATTTATGAATAATTCGGTGTTCAGGTCTGGACAATGAGGAAAGCTGTTCTGAAGCATTTCCTTTGACCTCCAGAACCAGTGGTTTTAGAATTTTGTTTTGCTTTCCACTAATTAGTTTCTGCATCATTAACGCTGGCTGCTTTGTTCTACTCTAAGCCCTGGAGTTTCTAAGTGCACTGTGTCTTTGTGCCTGGATGGGGTCATGTGTGTGCAGGTGACTTGGGGAATGGTCCCTTAGCTTTGCACCAACACTTAATTCCTGGAAGGGAAACTTCTTGCACCACATCCTGTCACAGCCCATGAATGTGACTGTGCATGCTCCTGTTTGCCCTAATAAAACAAGAAAAAAAAATCATCTTCAGAAGGCTTATGGCACAGCGAGGTGATTTATCTACTAGGGGGAAAAAAGTCTTCCTTATTGGCTTCAGTAAGGTCCTCAAAACATACTAAAATACCAATCTGGGAAATGCTGAAAACTCTCACTCTTTGAATGGGGAAAGTAGCTTAATTAAAAGGCATCTATCAGGCTATGGACAAACATCCATTCTGAACCTACCTGTCTCAGCTGAAGCCATTTATGTCCCCAAATGTACCACATAGTTTTTCATCATTTGGCTACCAAAAGGCTTGTGTGTTTGTTTTTTTAATCTACTTTCAGGCAAGATCAATGAGATAGTAACAGTGGTGATACAACACTGGGTACTTTGCCTGAAGTACATTTGAAATTGCTCACAGCATTCCTCACACATCAGGGCTGCAGAGTAAGCAACTTCCAACATGCAGATGGGAACAAGTAACCTGTGACTGCCGGTGTTTCAACTACCTAAGTGGGAGTTCACCTTTCCCTAATTGATTAGATTTGAATTGCTGCCTTTTTGCTTTCACGGTCGTTGTTTACCTGAGCTACATCACGGTTGTTTCAGATGTGATGCAGCTTTAGTGGAATAAGGACATGCTTGATTGTAGTCATTAGGAAATTAGGTGGTGATGAGTAATCTGTGCTTTCAGATTTTCACCAAAAATGGGTCTGAAACACGGCTCGACAGACATGTCAAGCAGTAAATAAGCTTTTCATCGAAGTGGACTATCAAAAAATAGTTATCTTAAAATTTGATTATCATAGATTTCAGCTACCAGTTGTTCTTCCTCCAGATTCCTCAGTGTCATCTCTGAGGTGAAACCTGTGAGAATGTTCTCCAATTAAGATAGATTGGGAGAGCTGGTGGGTTTTTTAACCTCCTTTTTTCTGTGTATCTGAATATTTGTGATGTATAAATACATATGAGTTATACACCTTTATATGCAAAAGGAGACTATTTTCTTATTTCTGTGTTTGCCTTACTCCTGTTTATAAAGAATAAATTATCAAGACAGTTATAAACTCTGGTCAGGGGCTGGAATAGACTGCCCAGGGAGACGATGGAGTCACCGTCCCTGGAGGGGCTCAAAAAATGTGTGCATGTGGCGCTAGGGAACCGAGTTTAGTGGTAGGATGGAGTTGGATTGATGGTTGGACTGGATGATCTTGTAGGTCTTTTCCAACCATAATGATTCTATGATTCTACTTGTTATCATGTAGTTGTGTTATCTTTGTTGACTTTAGAAGGTCAAAGAGAATTACTGAGAGAAAACTATTTCAGAAAGTTATCTAAATGCAGGGAATTTGCAAAAATATCAAGCACAGTGTTCGTTCTTTGACTCAGTGATTTGGTTTGTTTGTGATTCACATAGAGCAAAGGTGACATCTGAGCTAAGCTAGTCAGCTACTCTTATAAGATGCCATGTCCATTCCTGCCAAGGTCAGCAATCTGAACAAATACAGTCCCCCAAAACAAGCTACACAACTCTGATCAGTGTCAAATGAGCTCAGTTTGTGGACAAAACAGATGGCTTTTGGTCCAGACACATTCAGCCCCCAAACCCAGACTGTAGGTCGGTGGGATCAGTTTGGGCACTGTGACTCGAGCCCGCTTGTGTTTGTCTATCGGCTGTTGCCTTTCACAAACTGTGTGTAACATTGTTGGACTTCATTGGAGCCCATGGGGAAAATGTGAAAACAGATGTTAAAAGTGCTGTTTATTACAGATAAAAGCCAATTACATTGGAAGGCATTAAGTAGTGAAATAAAATATTAGGAAAAATAAAAGCTAATAGACACTTGCAGACATTCACTTGGAGAGAAATCTGTATTGAGCTCAGCCACAAGCTCACTAATGGTGAGTTATGGTCCACTGAATGCAGTTTGAAATCACAGAATCAAAGAACATTAGGGATTAGAAGGGACCTTGAAAGATCATCTATTCCGATACCCCCGCCACAGAAGGATCACCTAAATCAAGTCGCACAGGAACATGTCTCCAGAGAAGGAGACTCTGCAACCCCCCTGGTCAGCCAGGTACAGTGCTCTGTCACCCTCACCATGAAGAAATTCCTTCTCATATTGATGTGGAACCTCCTCTGTTCCAGCTTACACCCACTACCCTTTGTCCTGTCATTGGATGACAGTGAGAAGAGTCTGGCTGGTTCCATCCTCCTGACACCCACCCTTTCCCCTAAGTCTCCTTTTTTGCATGCTCAAGAGACCTATCTCCCTCAGCCTTTCCTCATCAGGGAGATGTTCCACTCCCTTCATCATCTTGGTGGCTCTGTGCTGGACTGTTTCCAGCAGTTCTGTGTCCTCCTTGAACTGAGGGGCCCAAGACTGGACACAATATTCCAGATGTGGTCTCAGCAGGGCAGAGTAGAGGGGGAGGAGAACCTCTCTTGATCGGCTAACCACAGCCCTTCTAATACACCCCAGGATGCTATTGGCCTTCTTGGCCACAAGGGCACTTTGCTGGCTCTTAATGTAAAGGCTTTTGTACTGGATGACATTGTATGAACTCTCTGAGAAGGCAGTCAGAAATAAACACTGCAGTGTTGTACAAGGACTACATGCACAAACCTTTCTCTTCTGTGAAAATTCAACACCTCTTTCTATAAATAACTGACTTTCTCACTTCAGAGAATTCTTTTAAAGCTACTCACAGTCAATAGGATTGTACAAAACTGCTTGTGTTGTCTTTGTCTTCATTAGCAAGCTAAGAGTTGTTCTTTCTTAACATTCAGAACCAAATCCAACACTTCAGTGAATAGATGAATAACGAAGAGAAAATGGGATAGTGAAGCTTTCAGTCTTTTTAAGAGGTTGTTTATATATGAGGAGATTAACAGCAGTTACTGGTGGATCTGAACCAAGAATCTATCTTCAGAAACTCCCCAGATTATAACAGTACAAAGAAGTCAAAACCAGATTTAAATAAAAATATTGTGTTGTCCTACAGGCATTTCCAGGTCCTGTGATCTGATAACTCTCACATTTGAAATCCAGGACTGAATTTTTTGCAGAGTCAGGCTAATGTAGCGACCTAGTTTAATGCTGTCAAGCCAATCTTGGAATCAATATAAGTGTATTTTAAAAATATACTTTTTAGAGTTAATCTTTGGTTTTTATGACAACAAAAGCAACTAGAAATTAGACTCATGCAACTGTATGTGCTGAAGTTACTCTTGCATGCGTGGTGACTTTTTTTGAGTTCTTCCTAATAACTGCTTGATATCTATTACATGTCTAGCCAAAGTCAATCAAGAGTAAGGCACAAATGTATAGGAAAAGCAGCTTTACTAGCTTCAATATTCATTAAGGTGTTTGTTCTACTTAGTAAAATATTTATTCCTTTATTTTATTTTTTTTTAGACCAGTGGGCCCCTACGTTTGGGAAGAGAAATGCAGTAGCGCTATGAGAAATGCCAGGGTGTTTCTGAGCCAGTTTGAAGCAGAAAGTCTGAGCAGTTATGTGAAAATAAATTTGTTATGAGATCTGTAGCAGAGCTTCTGAATCAAATAGGTTTTGATAATAAGCCTGCATGCAGTGTGTCTTGTTCCAGTCTTTCTTTGAGTTGTTTCTAGATTAATTCTGGCTTTTCTGTATAGTTAATTCTGCATTCTCCATAGTTAATTCTGCATTCTGCATTATTCTATGTTTAATTCTACATTTTTCTATGTGACATCAATTCCACCAAAACCTCTTATTGCTAGGATTTAAACCAATTTGTTCCTTCTTCAGGTCTCTGAGGAAAAAGCTTTTTCCTAATTGCTACATCAAAATCTTTGCTAACTGCAACCTTGTGTGAGGAAAATGTAGATGTGAATATGCATCTGGGCTTCGTGAAACATCTATGAAATGATGGAGCCCTTTCCAAATGCACATGTCCAAGGAAGCCAACATCACCGAAGCCCAACCACAGGATTGATCAAAGTGTAGTTGAAGACAGTGTTAATACTGCAAAGGTATATCTGAGTCCATTCCTTTTGCCTTTGCCCTCTGTTTTCCTGCAATATACAGCAAACAAAATGTCCCATTTCCAGCATGCAAGTAGCAGCCTCAGTAGCTACTATTGGAGTTTAAGAATATTTGCAGTGGGATTACCCGAAAGGCTTCATAGGCAAAAGGGCTCATTGTTTGAAACCAAATTAATCTCCTGGTTAAGACTGATCAAAATAATTTATACAGATTTTTGTAAGCTTTTTGCTCACGCTGTGTATTGTTTGGCTTAGCCATCGCAACTGAAAAACATGATTTTAATAAAGAACTAGAATAAGCAGATTAAAGTTGCAGGAGCTGTCTCATTCCAACGGTAAACAAAGTGAACTAGTTTAATCAAGGCAATGTAGGTTATATATATATGCTATATATATCTATCATATTACGATATGTGGTAATATATGTAACTATATATAGTAATATGTACAATTTATAATATCTGAAGGGGGCTACAAGAAAGCTGGGGTAGGGCTTTTGACATGGGTGTGTAGCAAGAAGGCAAAGGGAAAGAGTTACAGACTTGAAGAGGGGAAGTTTAGTTTGGACATGAGGAAGAAATTATTTGCTGTGAGGGTGGTGAGACTCTGGAACAGGTTGCCCAAGAAAGTTGTAGCTGCCCCATCCCTGGTGGTGTTGAAGGCCAGGTTGGCTGGAGCCCTGATGAGTAATCTAGTGAAGGTGTCCTTGTCTATGCAGGGGGCTTGGAACTATATGATCTTTAAGGACCCTTCTAACCCTGGCCATTCTATTATTCCTTGATGTATAGTTGTATATATAGTAGTATATGGTGTATATCTATTACTGTATATAGTTATACATGTTATCTATATTTATTATAGATAATAGTAAAAGTAATTATCATTACTTTGTTTGCTTGTTGCTTTACATTTGTATTTAAAGTAGGCAACATATCACAGGTGAGAACAAAAGATTACTTTTTAGTTACCAGCTGAATTCCTTGATATGTCTTTGCAGTTTCTTCTGATGAAGCAAGGAGAAATCTTGTAAACTCTAATTCTTATTAGCATCCCCTAAACACCCAGGAATCAATAATGAGTTTACAAGTTGGTATCAGGAATGATTGAGTTAATCACCTTTGAGAATACCCTTTGTGCAAGGACAAATCTTTGTTTATGGTAACTACAGACTGATTTTGTTGCCTCAGCTGTTTTAGCATTAAGAGAAAAAAGTGGTAATGCTGGTATCTCGGGCAGAGAGTGCAGTGAGGCACCCAAGTGCAGAGTACAGTGGGTTCCCAGGCTTGGAATTAGGTGAATATTTTGCTTGGGGGTGTACTGGCCATGAACTGATGAGGATTTGGGATGTTTTCTAGTGCTGATAAAATTATGCAAGTGTATTCTACTCCACCATATTCCTGTAAGTGCTGGAGAGGAAGGTGCTGGTGATTCGGGCTGCTCTTGGACCCTGTTACTGTGTCTTGATTCAGGCCTCTGGGATGCTGCTCCCTCTGAGACACTTTTGCTTCTTGGAAATATTTGGTACCTATGGCAAGTGTGAGAGCATTAGTGTGGGCACATGGTTACTGGTGACATTGATGTTTAACAAAAGTCATACTAATGCCATCTTCCTGGGGAAGAATAGCTAACCTCAGTGGGCAATTTAGATGTAAAGGAACACTACTGCAGCATTTCAAGCTTCTCCAGGGTATTTTCCTAATGAAGACTTTAAAAGCATTTGTCTCCTGGCCAAAGACCTGGTTGCTATCACTGAGGCCCCAAATGTTTCAAAACGGGTGGTCTCAAGCCCTGTGAGTCTAAGGTGCAGCAAGCAGATTCCAATAAAGTAAGATCTATTGAATTGCATCTCATCATTACAATATTTATGCAAAGACAGTGTTTCATCGTGATGTGTATGTTTGGGTTTTGTTAAGTGTTTTTCCAGATGAATGACTACTCGCAGGAATCAGCAGGTCGCTTGGGATGCAAGTAACCATGGTGACTCTAGTTGCCTAGTGACACCTGCCTCACGCTGCTGAGCTGCTTCTGTTCATCCCACTTCTGCACAGCACCATTCAGCTCCCTTGACACTGGACAAGTTGGTTTGGGCTTCTCCAGTAGTCCAAGAGAGTAGGATTTGAGTTGATTTTTTATTTGAAAAGAAGAGGGAAGGAAGCAAATTTTGACCTCTCTTATAGCAACATAAACCCCATTGTGGCTTAAGGCAGGACCTGACTCACTGTGTAAATCTTCAATCACACTACATGACATAAGTTTGCACACAATTCCATTAGGGGGCAGGATTTAAGGATATTGATTTAAGGATATTATCAGCCCAGACACATAAGAAGTAGTAACAAACTAGGGTCTGGCTTCTTTACTGGGTTGCACAAAGCAATGTTTCATTTAGAAGCAAGTAGTTCTCATTTGTGTAATTTCAGAAACAGGGAATGCTTTTATTTTATAAATAAAACTTTAAAATACTCCTATAAAAAGGCTACAAGTGAGAGTCTCCCTGTTCTATCAGTTTAACCTGAGTTAATTGCAAATTGAGAACAATACATTTCACTGGACTTCACTCTGAAGGACTTCTCAGTCACTGAGGTTTCATGCACATCATAAGTCACCAGTATCCAGTCATGGTATGCAGTGCTCTGCACCTGTCACAGCCTTGGGCTCACATTTCAGAGCATTTTCTCAGAACTGTGACTTGCAACCACTTTTCACCTGAGCTGCAGTGTGGCTGCATTACTTACACAAACAGGAGGCCAAATGACTTGTGCAAATCAACCACTTTGTTTGCAATCTTAACTGCCTGTAAACAGGGATGTCCTTGTCTTTCTCCTCAGCTTTCCCCTCCACAGTACTCAACAAACATGTTGCTGTGCAGTAGGGATAGAGAAAATAAAGTAGTTTCTATGCCTACAGTCTTGTGTTTGCACTCATGCAGTGTCCTGCTGACCAACAGCTCCTTTAGGTGCTTCATTTTTGGAGTATTGACCTGTTTAGTGCCTCGGGTCTGTACAGGCATGCAGTACAGTTGATGTGCTTTGCAGTGAGTTCTTGAAAGCACCGTTGTTCTCCTCTGGTTAGTTATTACTTACGACTTCCTTGAAGTTAGTGCTATGGGTAGTGTCTCTTACGTTAATCTTAGGAGTAATAAACTCAGCCATCTGTAGTGCTGGATCATTAACCTGGTCTCTGGTTTGGGCTGGATCAGCTCAGACTCCTGGCAGTTCTTGGGCAATATGTGAGCATTCGTACAGAACAGAGACTGTTCCCTCCAGGCAGTTTGGAAGCAACTTTGGAAAGAATGAGTGGGCAGTACTGCAGACAGAGGACATTCTGTCTGTCAGACAGAAGTTCTGGGTATGTTTCATCTATATAGTAGAATAGTGTTTTAAAGCAAGTTGCTTGCTCACCACCTCTTGAGCATGATCAGCCTTTTTGCAGGAATAAAGAGAAGATTCTTGTTCTGCTGCATTTCCTGAGATCCTTTCAGAAAATCAGAAACTTGCAAAAAACATCAGCAGTTATGGTGCAGATGTTCTTCAACTGGTGCCTTATGGTGAACAATGTTTCCAGGTGCTTTCTTATGGTGATGCTCGACTAGAAAGGATCACGCAGATCCACTGAGTAATGTTCATTTACATTGGATGGAGAGACTCTGGAATCAGTTGCCCAGAGAGATTGTGACTGCCCCTTCCCTGGAGGTGTTCAAGGCCAGGTTGGATGAGGTCTTGAGCCAACCAAGTTTGGCCAAGAGGCACTGCTGCCCACGGCAGGGGGTTGGAGCAGATGATCTCTAAGGTGCCTTCCAACCAGAGCCATTCTGTCATTATCTGTTAATTCCTGTGTTGTAATTAGATTACAACCCCCCTACTACAACAAAGTACGTAACAAACAGAGTTATCACTCAGGACTGCAAATAAACTTTACAGCTTAGTAAGTAGGGAAAAACCAAGGACTGTAACCAAGCAAGGAGCCTTTGTGGCCCAGTGTGGTGCTGGTGGCCTTGTACAGTGAGAAAACAAGATTTCTTGCTTACTTGGAGTCTTGTCTAGAAGTTCATTTCTTCATAAGAAGTGTGTTTCCCCTTTATTTCTGTGTCCTTTCCAGAGTGTGTTGAAACTTCTAATTGCTTTTATTTTTCTCCATATTTTCCATTGTAACTTCACAGAATCATAGAATCATTCAGGTTGGAAAAGACCCTTGGAATCATTGAGTCAAACCATGTCAGGACTAGTCTTGAATTACATCCTTGCTCTTTCTGTCTGTATATCCTATCCTCGGCATTGGAGTTACATTTTTTTTCCTCTCTATGTGCTGTTCCTCATAAAAGGCTTCCTGGTCAAATATAATTTGTTTTTCTGTGTTAATTTGGGATAATAGTCCTCCTTGCCCCATTTGCAGCCCACATACTGATTCAACTTCCCCTTGTTTTGTTCTCAGTTAAGTGTTGCCACAGAACTTTAATAAAGTGATGCGGGACTCTGTTTACCAAAGACTGCTTCTATGGTATCTTACTGCTTTCACAGGAAGCTTAACAACTCGCAGAACAGTAAGTGGCAAATGTTTAGTGCAACAGTATGCCAGCTTGAGCACAAACTGTTCCTCTCAGGAATGTTTTCAGGCTTAAATGAGAGGAAAATATCCCTTGCAGATCCCTTGTGATTTCTTGGAGAGGGCAGGGGGGTGGCTGCCACTTCTTTGCAATGTTAGCAGCTCCAGCTCTCAATCGCCTCTCAAGGCTTTTTCAGATCAGCTGTAATGTAGGCTCAGCAGCAAGGAGAGAGAAAGCTGTGACTGACTCTTCCAGAGGAGCAAGGATTCCTCTTTCATGGATGAGGCAGAGCACCTTCCAGCCTGCCTCAGGCTGCAAATATTGGCTTGTGCCCACGGATGCTGGGAGAGTATTGTGGAGGAGGACATGAGGCCATGGCAGAGCTATTAATGTGAGTAAGCAAAGACTCAATGCAGCTGAGAATGATGTGAGACAGGACAACTGAGAACTTAAACAGAGATGAGTCAGACTGAAATATGTGACTCTCCAGTCACGGATGCAAGCCGCCTATCAAGAAGATAAGTGGATATTAATAAACTACTAGTTTGACTAAACAGTGAAAAGAGTTAAATGTAGTACAATTTGTTCTCTTAATCCTCCTGAGCAGTATAAAGTCTTTGATGAGTGGGTACTCTTCATCTCTAGATCTTGACTTCAGACTGAACTATCCTCCTGGCTTTCTGTAACTGTTGGATCCTGGATTCATGAAGAGGGAAGTCTGTGACCATTATCTGTAAGTGGATCCAGGACTTCCAGATGGGTGGCTGAGCTATACAGTGTGTTTGCGCCTGAAGGCAAAGAAAGTGCATTGTGTGCTTCCCATTTGACATGCAGTCTATGGGGCAGGGCATCACTCAGGTGCTTTAAAGTTGACACAGCGCTTAGCTGATGCTCTGTATTGACCATAGGAAATGTAAAGCGAGTTGCAGCTCATGGCTTTCAAAGTCCTAACGGTGCCTGAAGACTAAAGTCAGAAGGAATTTTCATCCCTGGGTGACCTAGTCCACCAATTTGGGAATGTGGTCTAATAAAGAAGGAAAAGAGAAATAGAATTAAAAATGTATCAGGTGAAGCCTGTGACCTGATGAATTGCTAATCTGATAATGAATGTGTGTGGTAAATCAAGGGAATATAGTAGAGCCTAACAGGAGACAAAGACTGGTAACAAGGCTCCTTAAGCCATAGTTAAAGATCTGTATGTACCAAATTCCTCCTTTGACATTCAAGGTAAAGTCAATTACTGTGTTTCAGTACTTTTCATGAAAAAATACATTTTCTGTGGAACATCCAGGTTTTGTAGAAACTGTTTGCCATAAAATGCTGGTTGAACAAAGTTCAGAAGAAGGTTCTTGAAGTCTTGGTAGATAATAAGCTGAGCATGAGCCCTCAGTGTGCCCATATTTCCAAGAAGGCCAATAGTATTCTGGGGTGCACTGTGTGTGGTAGTAGGTCTAGACCAGTCATCCTGCCCCTATACTCTGTTTTGGTGAGGCCACATCTGGAGTCCTGTGTCCAGTTCTGGGCTCCTCAATTCAAGAGAGACAGGAATCTACTAGAGAGAGTCCAGTGGAGTGCAACAAAGATGACTGAGGATCTGGAGCATCTCTCTTGTGAGGGAAGGTTGAAAGGGCTGGGGCTGTTTAGCCTGGAGAAAAAAAGAGAAGAATGAGAGGACACATGATCCCCACCTATAACTGCCTGCAAGGTGGCTGTAGGAAGGATGCTACCGTACTGTTTCCAGTTGTGCCCAGTGATAGAATGAGGAGCACTGGGCACAAGCTGGAGCACAAGAAGTTTCATTTAGAAATAAGGACAAACTTCCTTCCAGTGCAAGTCCCAAAGCCCTGGCACAGGCTACCCCAAGAGGCTATGGAGTCTCCTACTCTGGAGATACTAAAATTCTACATGGATGCAGCCCTGTGCACTGTGCTCTGAGTAGACCTGCTTTGGTGGCGGGGCTGGACTTGATTTCTTGAGGTCCCTTCCAACTCCAGTGATTCTGTGATTCTGTAATTCCAAGTTCTTACTTAGTTTCAGTTTAGTCAATGTGTGATTGTGAACTAGTGTGACTGGTTTGGAGCTGCTTGGTTTGGGTTTCCTGCTTCTTTCTTTTTAGGTGTATTTGGAGAGAGGCATATCATTGCTGGAGCTGGGCAGCATAACCATCTTGTCCTGGGAATGTGGTGAATAGAGAGAGCAGAAATTGGAACCCCAGAGATCAGTAGAGGAAAAGTGTTGCCTGCAATCCATTGTTTGCTAAAATTTTCCTTTGTTTGTGGCTATATATGTGGCTATAGGGCTGGGAATGGAGGAGTGGCTCGGAAGCACATGGAACAGGGATCTAGCTCTTAAGTGTGACCTGCTGATGCTGTAAGATCTCTGCATGGACTGAATGGAGTCTACCTTTCCACCAGGAAAAGAACTACTGGAAGTGGAGATACCAGCTTAGCCCAACTATGTAAGAACATGGGATTCATCTCTGTATGTCTTTGTGTTGGAGTTTTTATATTGTGTGAATTAATGTGTCTTGGCTTTTTCCTCAAATTGAGCCAGGCTTTGTTTTCACCTGTGATTTTTAAGTGGTTGTTGAACCCTCCATGTTTTGTTTTTCTTTTGTCCCATTACCACATTAACTAAATTAATTGTTTAATCTTCTCTGAGACCTGATCAACTGATCAAATTATGACAGCTATTAAAAAAGAAATGTATGTTTGTTTGGGTATTGTAAGTTTAATGTCTTCTACAACTGGTACCAATTTTCCTGTGTCCTAGATTCACTTGCACAAGATGCTAATACTCTAGAGCAGGACTGCAGGAAGCAATGATCTGAAAACAGCAGAGGTCAGTGAGTTTTCCTGCTGTTTTCCCCTCAGAATTTTTAAAAACAGTTGTGTGATAAATTCTACCTCTGACACTTATCTTCTACGTAAAATTATCATAAATGTGTGAAAATAGTATTTTTCATCACAGTTGACAGTCGTGTCACCTATGACTTTATGATGCTCATAGAAAAACAATTGATTTATGGTAGGTACTAACTAGTTAATAGGAACTAACTTACTGCCCTTCAAAGATAAAAATGAAATGAAGGCCAAAAAGTGGTGGTGTTATGAATAATACTCAAAGAATAAAAATCCTGGTTTCCGGAAAATATTAATTTTAATAATCATAAAATGAGAGGCATATTAAAAACCCTACCTTGCAACATCATAAAAGGAATGCTTTTCTTAAGAAGTGTTTCCACAAAACAACAGAGGTTCTCTGGAAGAGCCATATTCAGTGCATAGAAGTGGATTTCATTCAGATAAGCAAAACCAATCACTAACTGTAATTTCTCAAATGTATTAGTTAGAGGTGCCTCTTGTGTGCAGTGGGTTCTCTGTCCCATACCCTAATACAGCAATGAGATATTACAGGCAATTTTTGTCAAGCCACTTCTGGTAGTACTCGTGATTTTAGTGGGTAAAGACATTTCAGTAGTGTGAAGGGCTTTTGGAAAGGAGAATCCTGTAGGAATCCACAGTATTGTCTTTTAAATGTTGATATTGCAGCTATTTATTAGCTCCAAGCACCAAATATCTGGAGCAAGCCACAACAAAGTCTGTACAGTGAAGAATCTTCTTCCCTTATATACTCATAAAAGAATTAATTGCAATGTTTCATTATCATACAACCAAAAGCTTGTATCATAATAAAACCCTTTTTGTCTCAAATATTTCCCATGTTCCATGGTAGCATTGCATCTTCTTTACTGATTAAATAGTTTCACAGGTTAATGACTCTAAGGAACCTTAGTTTATCATCATGTTCCTGCAGTGTTTGGTTTCTTTTATGTTCTCTTTAGGCTTCGTTATGAAACTGAAAAGAGGAGATGAAATGAAGAACATCTGCCTGGAGGCAGCCAAGCACAAGCTGCAGGCAAACCCAGAAAACAGACTGAAGATAGGGACAGACCAGAATAGAAGTAGCCACGACAGATGAGTCATCAAGTTCGGTAAGGAACAAACCTGAGACTGAGACCACATTGGCTGCCCGTAGATTAAAACAGGGTGACTAAACCCCCACAGAACAATGCAGAAAGCTTTCAGGTCTCATCAGTGATGTGTGGGAAAAGGTACATTTAAACAAGTATTGACATAAACAGCAAATATCAACGCCCCTTGAGTTTCCAAAAAGCGAGCAAAGTGTTGCATTTTCAATCCCTGGAGCAATTGAGTGGCAGGGCTAGAAACAGTGTGTTCTTCATCCTGCTCCTAGAACTTCATTGTAACTACATCCTGCTCCTAGAATTTCATTATAACTAGAAACAAAGAGCTGAAGCAGGCTAAGTAAACAAAACTAGAAACAGTTTCTTGAAAGCCAAATGGAAGTTGAAGTACATTGAGGACACAGTTTTGCTTCGTTTTTTAATGTGCTGCCCTGCCATTGCCTAGGAACAGTGCTGACTACCACCTGGAATTGGAAGGAAGATCAAATTTCTTCCCTCAGAGAAAATATTTGCCTTTTGGTGAACAAAATTGGATGCTGAAGGTCTGAGCCTGACCTCATAAATTTCCAGCCTCCAACCTTAATGTTTAAAAACTGTGGTGGTTTTGGTTTTGTATAATGTGGAATGCTACTGTCACGCCTTGTGGGAACAGCAGCTCAATTGCTTGTATCCCGTTTTCTTTCATGATTTTCAGTGAAAATGGAACATTTTGCGTGAAAAATTGCCATGTTTTAGAGTTTAGTAGAAACAACTTTCTTCTTGAAACAAGCCAGTTATACTTTTCACCAGGCGATGCATGTTCAAGCATATGATACATGAGAAGCAATGACTGCTTCTGCTAGCACTTGCAAATCTGTAGTAAAGGACACTTAAAATTCACCTGATTGCCAAAAATATAATTCAGGATGAAGGGTTGATCAAGCTGCACAGAAGCTAAGGATCACTACATCTGCACTTGTCTCCAAAACTCTCATTTATCTACCACAGGAACCCATTTTCTATATTAAACACAAGAGGCAAAAAAAAAGGGGGAAGAATAAGGTGTGATTACATAATTGAAGATTGTGTTGAATGTAATTGCATGAGGGAATGGAATAGAGGTTGCCAGGAAATCATTGATGTGATGTTTCCTCTCTCCCAGTGTCAGGTCATCAGCCTGCATTCCTTGACAGATGAACACACACTAGCTGTGGTCCCACAGTTCTGTGGCTCAAGCCCTTGTGCTCAAATACTGATGTATGCTTTTTAAGTAGAGCAGACTAAAGCTTCTGGGCAGAAGATGGCCAATAGCTATGTTGTTAACAGCACAAGCAGAGCTTGCTTAGGAGCAGCAGCACCTGGAAAATTAAAAGAGCAAAAGAAATGTAAACATAAGTTATAGTCTATTTTTGTATTAGTTTTGAAGTTAATTCTTTAGCTGTTTGTTTGAAAAGAGGACGGAAACAACATCTTCTACATGACAGTGTAGCAGATCTGGATATTCTGTTGTTTTTCACATCATTGATGTCAGAACTTGGCAGAGTTGGATTTTGGACAGTAGGAGTCTGTTCTTCTTTGCAGGTACGTGAGTCCATGTGCTGGTGCTTAGATACCCTCCCGAAGGAGAAAGAGTATTAAGCACAGTGATTTCTCTGTGGGGTGAATTTGTGTGTGACTTCCTGACTGAGAATGGATAGCTGTGACCTCCTTTCAAGGCATGGGTGAAGGTTCTCTCACTCGTTTTAGCATATGTTTTCCATTCCAACTCCTCGCTCAGAGCTGGAGTTCCTCAGTCCTGCTGTGTGGTTGTGCTAGGACGTGCGGAGTTGGGGAGGTGCTGAAGGCAGGCTGTGCTCTGAGTGAGCTGTTACCTGCTTCTCGGTTTTAGGCATGAAAAAAGCCCACGCCTGTAGGATGTGGCTCAGACTCCTTTCACCAGAATTCAGTGGTGATTCCTACCTTACAATATTTGCATGTTTAATATTGTCAAATATCAACGATTTGGGGAAGAGATGGTATGAAAAGAACTTCTTCAGATGCAGTAGTGTTCTGTAAGAGTTGCAGAGCCATAACCAGACCTGTGCAGCAGCATTTCACTGCTGAAACAATCACAGGAAGGTTACTGCAACAACTAAAACAGTTAGAAGAAAAAGGAGACCTTAAAAGCTGCAGTTATTTCTCCTGGATTCTTTTAAAGCTGCTCTGGTGAAGCTGTGCAAAGGACACCTCGACATTAGGCATGGATGCTGAGTCATTCTGACATCAGATGCCTGAAGCCTGCAGGAAATGCCAGGTGGGTTGTTGCTGAGTCACAGTGGCACATACAGCTTGTTAGCTTCAGCTGGCATGTAGGGAGGACTGATAGGCACATCTTGCTCCTCACATGTCTTCTTGTCTCTTGTGGGCTAGGACTGCAGTCTGCTTTGCAGAGGGCCTAGAGAGTAACGCCAGGAACACCCTCAGATTATGTTCATTTCTTGTTTGCTGTGAATTAAAAGGAGATGATAGATGAAGAATAAATGAATATTATATAGAATGGGACATGTGGCTGGAAAGTTGTCTGGCAGAAAGGGACCTGGGGATGCTGATCGACAAGCAGCTGAATACGAGTCAGCAGTGGCTAAGAAGGCAAATAGCATCCTGGCTTGTATCAGAAAGAGTGTGGCCAGCGGGACTAGGGAAGTGATCGTCTTTCTGTACTCAGCACTGGTGAGGCTGCACCTTGATTACTGTGTTCAGTTTTGGGCACCTCACTATAAGAAGGACATTGAGGTGCTGGAGCAGATGTAAAGAAGAACAATGGAGCTGCTGAAGAGCCTGGACAACAAGTCTGATAAGAAGCAGCTGAGGGAGCTGGGGCTGGTTAGTTTGAAGAAGAGGGTGCTGAGAGGAGACCTTGTTGCCTTCTACAACTACCTGAAGGGACACTGTAGAGGTATGGGTGCTGGTCTCTTCTCCCAGCTTATTAATGATGGAACAAGAGGGAAGGGCCTCAAGCTGCTCCAGGGGAGGGTTAGGCTGGACATTAGGAAAAAATTTTTCACTGAAAATAGTCAGACACTGGAGCAGGCTGCCCAGGGAGGGGATTGAGTCACCATCCCTGAAGGTGTTTAAAGGTCATTTAGATGTGATGCTCAGAGATCTGGTCTAGCAGTGAACTTGGGAGAGTAGGGTTATTGGTTGGACTTGATGACCTCAAGGTTTTTTTCAAACCTGAATGATTGATTCTATGATTGGTGACTATCTAAACTATTCTGGTATTTGTATTAAAAATCCTTTCCTCTGCTAACATAATGGGAGAAGGAGAAGCAGGGTCAGAACTCTGTGTGTCTGTTACATGTGGTGTGAGCAGTGCTATTTACTATGTGCCACTGATGTCCCAACTGTTGAGGACAGCCTCCATTTAGGAGACCTGTAACTGCCTGCAAGGTGGCTGTAGGGTGGATAGTGCCAGACTGTTTCCAGTTGTGCCCATGGACATGACAAGGAACATTGGGCACAAGCTGGAGGACAAGAAGTTTCATTTAGAAATGTGGACAAACTTCTTTAGAGTCTGAGTCCCAAACCCCTGGCACAGGCTGCCCCAAGAGGCTATAGGGTTTCCTGCTCTGGAGATACTCAAACCTTACCTGGCTGCAGCCCTGTGCACTGTGCTCTGGGCAGCCTTGCTTTGGCGGGGGAGGTGGACTTGAGCATCTCTTGAGGTCCCTTCCAGCTCTGATGAATCTGTGATTCTGGTAACCCAATCTGGTCAGCTCAGGGTAAAGAAGCAGCTTAAAGAGGTAACAAAGTTTGCAATGATCCTTAAATTCTGTAGAGGAAACCTGAAGTAACAGCATTCTCACAGCATTCCTGAACCTCTATGAATTGCAATTGACACCATTATTAAGACTTTGCAAAAAACCTGGGAGGATTTTCTCAGGCATGAAGGAAGGCTTATTTTTGACGTGAGAGCTCTGCCAAGCTTAAAAAAAAAAGCCATTTCCTCAGCAAAGTGGTGCTAGAGAATTTTACAGAAAAGGCCTTGAAGTATTAAATGAGCAAAGTGGCACTTTGTTACTAGGCTTATTCACTGAAGGAGATGAATTATTTGGCTGAAGTACTAAGGAATTCAGCCAGAGGCACAGGCAGGGTATGAAAAGTTTTGGCTTAAATGCAGCCAAACCCAGCAGCGTTATCGTGAACGGGAATGGAGACTGTGCTCACCAGTTGGGATTTAGTTAGTGTCGTGTGAGGTTGTGACAGATATGCATGACACAGTATTTCTTCTTGCAGCTTCTTCTAAAAAAGGAAACAAGCTCCTTTTATTACCTCGTTCATGCTTCTACATACATGTCTTTTGCTTATCGGACAAGATCCTGTTCACACACGTAAGTCTTTCTACATTATTCAGTATCTACAAAGTCAATTGGCGAGCAAGCAGAGCTTCCCCTATTCTTTGCCCAGGTGCCTCAATTCTTGTCTCTTCTGGCCTCCTCTCTTACTGGGTTTCCATGGCACCTGGTTTTTCTTCACCACCTAGCAGCATTCCTTAGCTATGGTGTCCGTTGTTTCATGCTACCACAAGTTAGCATAAATAGTGAGATGGTGAGCTTTCTACCTAAAGTTCATAGTTATGAATCCAGCCAAATAGAATTTATTAAAACAATTACTTCTCTGGTATCACTGGCACTGATTTTTTTACCTCCTAGAACCAATGGGGGAACATTTGACCCATTTAGTGCAGAAAATCCCATTACATCTGCTCTATAAAGACCCTTGAAGATGGTAGGAAGGAACTCAGAACATGTGGCTCTGAAAGAGCAAGATGAGCAAGAAAACTGAGTATGTCTTACCTGGGACTGAAATACTATGGTGCATTTAATAACAATTGCTTGGCTACTGCATGATGTCACCCCAAGACATAGTTAAGGCTGGGTATTTTGGGCTTTCCAGACCTTAACGCTCTTTTTACCTAAACCTTTTCACCTATCCCTGAATCACAACTCTAAGTCATCACAGCTTTTTTATCTGTCAGAATACAAACAAAGTGGAAAGTCATTTAACATTTGCTGGATCAAATCTTAAAGCTTATGGAAAGCCCTTCCACTAGCACCAATTATAATAGAATTAAGAAGCTGATTTTACTTCATATCTGAAACTGCATGTTGGGTCTTCACATAGATTTCATAAAGACATTTGTTATCTAACTCTCATTTGAGTCACGGACTCTTTGGGTCACCATTTGTCTGTGACCACTGATAGCTGGCATGAGCTTGCACTGAGGTGAAATTCAGCCTCAGAGGGTCATCATCAATAAAAGAAATAAAACATGTAGGTGAAAATTTCAGATCACATCTTTGCCTTTATGAACTTGACTCTGAAATCTTTAGGCCATGAAAGATAAGTTATATAAACTGACTGCATAACAGCTCCTAGTCTGTTAAACTAGAGATGAAACAATGAAATAGGAAGTCCCATCTCTTCTTTGAGTTCCTGAAATACTTAGACAGTTCCCATTCGCAGACTTACAGAAACACTCTGGTTGGAAAAGAGCCCTGGAATCATCGAGTCCAACCATCTACCCTACCTTACAAGTTCACCCCTAAGCCGTATCCATCAACACCTAATCCAAATGATCTTTAAACACATCCAGGATGGTGACTCAACAACTCCCTGGGAAGCCCATTCTAGTGCCTGGCCACCCTTTCTGTGAAAAAATATCTAGACTAAACTTACCCTGTTGTAACTTGAACCCATTCCGTCTTGTTCTATCACTAATTGCTTGTGAGAGGAGACCAGCACAAGTTAATCTGTTTCTATCTGTTTAGTTGTATTTATTTTTCCATGTTTGGCAAAACTAAACACTGAACTTTCAAGTACAGCTCTTTCAGGAGTTCTCCTTGAGATCAGCAGCACTAGTGTTGTGAGTCTTGTAAGAATTGTTTTCTAATCAGATTTTCAACTGTGAGAACAGTCTAACAGCATGGAAACTGTCAGGACTACAGCCAGCTGGAACATGGAGTCACAGAATATCTTTGGTTGGAAGAGACCTTTAAGAACATCACATCCAGCCTTTGACTCAGCACTGCCAGGTCACCACTAAACTGTGTCCCTCAGCCCCAGGTCCACACGTTGTTTAAATACCACTGGGGATGGTTGCTCCACCACTGCTCCAGCACTTAATTGTCCCTGTAGTGTAGGGACCCAGAACTGAGCATGGTATTTGAGTTGCAGCCTCAGCAATGCTGAGTACAGGGGGATGGTCACCTCCCTGCTTCTGCTGGCCACACTGTTACCAAAGTATTGAAGTATCTCAGGGTAAAAACGTTTTGGTAAATGTATTAAAAACAAACTTTTATTTTCTTCAGAGGCTGGGAACCTTCTTATGTATCACCTTTTGGGATGCTACCTAGAGACACTGGATTAAATCCATGACTAAATCCAACCAGTCAGGTGGTTTGAAAAATGGCTCATCTTAAATGAACTCGATGTTGGTTGCTGTTGCCACTTACCCACCAATTCATGCCTTTCCTAAAGATGTTTAAGAAGTTCTTACTTAATTTTAACATGGGAAGAACCACACTGTGAAATAGGGCTTAATGATACAAAATAGAATTGGAAATCCTGGTCAATTTGTTTGGAGAAATTCCTCCACTAATAAGTGAAGAATGTAGGGATCCTGACAAGTTATCATAACCCAGCTAAACAGGCTGAATCATAAGTGGGGTTTAGCGCTGTTGTTTTTCTGGGAACAGAACCTGTTTAGAGGTGGTGAGTACATTGTAGGTTTTAGAAGCCTGAGCAAAGTTTGCTTGCAAATCCCTTTGCCATTCCACTTTCCTCCTAGCTATTCCTTGCAGATTTTCATCAGCAATAGAGATTCCTTTTACACTGCGAGTAATTACTCACTCTTGTCTAAATAATATGTTCCTACTGAAAGCAAATCCAGTAACTTCTATTTCATACTTGATTTCAGAATGAGTGCTTTACAGCTTTTTTATGTGAACGATAAATCTGTGGGGATGGTGCCACCTAATGTAAGTATAGAATAGGACAGGTCTTTTCTATTTGACAGAGTTACCACTTGAAAAGCAAGGTTTAGTATTCTGTTATCCATTCTGCCTAATCGTGTGGGAGATTTTATGTCAGAGATTTCTATGAAATGAATGAAAAGATCTCATTCCTACAAGATTCTGGCCTTTTTTCATCAGTATGTTTTGAACTATTTCAAGTTTTTTAGAATATAAAATATAGAAAATGGTTGACTAAATTTCTCTTGTGTTTCACTACCTGCTGGTCTCCTGGCTTTGGTTGTGTTGTCTGTCAGCTGAGAACATTTTGAAACACCACTGGAGATGTCAACAGCAGAATTTAGTAGATACCCTGTCCACTGAGAAGAAATGAGGGGAAAATGACTCGGAGTTAGCCTAATAAGGCAGCAGCTCTTTTGTATCTTCCTTAACTATCCTCTTTCAACGTGCATTCCTGCAGATGTAGCCATGGGCATGCCCAGTCAGGGTGCCACACCTCTGCGTGTGCTTGGTGCCACTATCAGTTGCACCAATGGACTCAACTCAGAGTTTGGGTTGTTTGCAGCAATTTACCTCTTTTGCATTGCTGTAACTTCAGGTACCAACTTTCAGCTCTGGCTCAACGTGGGCAGAAATGTGTTTTAAAATGTGTTTTGAAATATTTAAAACATTTTAAAAGCTTCAAAATAAGAGTGATTTTGAAGTTGTAGATTAGGTACCTAGCTTGAGGAAAGATGTAATGGATAGCTACTTTTAGATGCTCTATTTCTCAGGCCATTTTAGGATGGAAGCTGTGGAGCTAATATAAGCTGAACTGTTTGATACTGAGCTTTGCAGGACATAGTACCCTTGTTTTTAACTGATATAAATGGGCTATGTAATTCCTCACCTTTTCCCATGTATTTGAGCAAGACCATTGAATCATTGTGGTTGGATGGGTCTGAGTTTCTGTGTCATTTAGGGTGGTTTTTTGGAGCGTGTTTCTGAAATTATGGTACAGATTCCAAATGAATCACAGAACATAGGGATTAGAAGGGACCTTGAAAAATCATCTAGTCCAATCCCCCTGCCACAGCAGGATCACCTAGATCAAGTTGCACATGCAACATGTCCAGGTGGGTTTTAAAGGTCTCCAGAGAAGGAAATTTAAATGTCCAACCCCACTGGGCAACCTGTTCCAGTGCTCTGATTATCCTGCTATGTGTTAAGAATTAACTTTTCTGGAGTGGGGAAAATTAGCTTTGTGCAGCTCAAAGCTAACAAATTTTATGGCTTCTGCAGCAGACTCAGCAGGTAAGTAGCGGGATTTTATAGACAACAATCTGTTGCACAGAACAGATGTGCTCTTCGAGTATAAGGACAAATTAAGAGCTACGTGTGTTTATGGGTTACCTTGCAAATAGAAAATGAAAAATATCCCAAGCATGTTTATGAATAAAGATAGATAAACATTGTGACTGTGTATGTACATTTTAATTAACTAACAAGTCACATCTTCTTTTGTACTAATCCTCTTGCTCTTTCTTTCCTCAGGCTCATGTGTGGTGAGTGCATAGAGCTGAATAGTGTTTTAGTGTTTTAGGCCTTGAATGAGGGAAGAACTCTATGTTTCAGCAAACAATGGAATTCAGATTAAACCTTCCTTCCAGTGATCCTTGAGGTACCACTCTCTCCCCATTCACCATGTTCCCAGGGCAAGATGGCCATGGTGTTCAGCGCAGCAAAGTGTGCTCCCTCCCCGAGCCCAGACAAAAGGTGCAGTGAGGAAGAAAAAGGAAGTTCCAATCTCTTTGTTTCTGTTTGCAGAGTTGCAGATCGACAAGCAACAAATGTGATGACCCTGTGTCGTGCAACAGCAAGAGATGATATGCAATGACACACAGCGTTGTGTGATGGCAAGGGATGACGCATGATGACTTGGCATCATACGATGACACTTGGTATCAAGCAACCTAACACTTTGCATCAGGTGAGCTTCCTTTTCTGAAGAAACAGATTGTAGAATCTTAGCACAGTTTTAGCTGGAAGAGAACTTCAAGGTCATCCAACTTTGGCCACCAACCCCTAGCAGTGCTACAGGCTTGAGGAGTGGCTGGAGAGCTGCTCAGCAGAGAGGGATCTGGGAATATTAATAGAGGGCCAGCTGAACATGAGCCAGCAGATGGCCAAGAAGGCCAAGGGCATCCTGGCTTGTATCAGGATTAGTGTTGGTAGCAGGAGCAAGGAGGTGATAATTCCCTTCTCCTCAGCTTTGAGGCCACACCTTGAGTCCTGTGTCCAGTTTTGGGCTCCTCACTACAAGAGGGACATTGAAGGGCTGGAGAGGGCACTGGCAGCTACCAAGCTGGCAAAGGATTTGGAACCTGTGTTTTGGGAGGAGCAGCTGAGGGATCTGAGGCTGTTTAGCCTGGAGAAGAGGAGGCTGAGGGAAGACTTTATTGTTCTCTGCAACTACTTGAAAGGAGATTGTAGAGAGGCAGGGGTTGATCTGTTCTCCCTAGTGGGCACTGACAGGACAAGGGGAAATGGCCTTATGGTGCACCAGGGGAAGTTCAGTTTGGATGTCAGGAGGAATTTCTTTACTGAAAGCGTTGTCAGGCATTGGAATATCTTGCCATGGAGGCGGTTGAGTCACCATCCCTGGAGGTATTTAAGAGAATGGTAGATGTTGTGTTGGGGGACATGGTTTAGTGGTGATGATTTGTGGTTTTGGAAGTACTTTGGGTGCCCATTCTGTCATTTGTGTGTGTGACACTAATGGTCTAATTGTCTTCACAAAGGGCTGGTAGAAAGCTTTTTAGAAGTTGTCCTCTTGCAGCTGTTGAAGACTGCACAGTTTGACACTCAGCTGCCAAATTGTTGAGACAAAACAGACCACTCTTTCCAGTCTGAGACAGGAGCTCAAGGGTCTTTGTTCTCAAGAGCTCCTATAGTAGAACTGTGCAAAATCTGATACATCCTGCACTACACACTACCTGCAGAGAAGGTAGAAGAGAAGGTCAGTGCCCCCAGGCCTGATTCTTTGCTACTTAAAACGATGTTAATTCAGGGTATATAGGAATTTCTCCTTCAGGAAAAGGAACCTTAATGGGAGAAGAGTACAAGTAGTGATAATTACAACCTCATATTAGGGAAATTACATTAAAAGAAAAGAATCTCTGACATTGGTAGCTGGAATCAGAGGTAGCTCTTAGCCATGATAGTGGTGAAGTTGTATGCATGGAGGTTGCTGTCAGCTGGCCAGGGGTGAGCTCTCCTAAATCATCAGTTTTTGCTGCAGTAGCTGCAATAACTCATCAGAGAAGCTGTGTGTCTCTTTCAGCTGCTGAAGAACTGCTAATGGGATAATGAGCAGTTTTCACTTACCGCTTATTCATCATAGGGAGTGCATAAAAAGCATCTGTAGTTAAAGTACTGAGGGATCACTTCTGTGATGTCTGTGTTGTATTTCTGAAGTGTCTGGGTTGTTAGATTAGTGTTTGATAAACTGTGGTTGAAGCCCAGAACATTTAAATTAAATAACTATGCAAAGTCATTATGTTAGTTTTATGTTCTCAAAGAAAGGGATTATGTTGTATAAATCTCTACTTCTTATCCAGGAAATGCCCTTTGGGACTGGTTTTTCTGAAGCTCCGTGAACTTACAGCTTTCAAGATATCAGAATACATATACACATACTCAAGGAGCTGGTTTTACTTGTAATGATGTTAAATATGATTTTGTAGCCAATATAAGCTGGAAAAAGCAGTTTTAGCACAGAGTTATGCTAATGTTAAGACTGAAGCCGTCCTAAGTTTTTTTAGCAAGGAAGAGGAACTAAATTTTACTACATCTGCCGTAAGTGTTGAAAGACTGTAAAAGGTACTTCTGTAATCAAGCAGAAAAGGAGTGGAGGAGGGAAGAGAAGTGGCTGAAAGAGAAAGAACCTAAAAGACAAGACTGCTCCAGCTCATCCATCTGCCAAGAACTGAGGTCTTGGGGAATGATATGGATGGTTGTGACAGATGAAGCCCCTATCAACCAGCAATAGTCAATACTTCATGGTCTTTTACCCTTTCTTTGATGGCCAAGACCAAAATCTCCTTATCGCCTTAATTTTCTAGGACTACTAACTTTGCATCTGGGTGCTGGAAGATCCTTGTTTAACAGTGCCCATTCTTTCTTTTAGGAGGATCTAATAGGCACTTGGGATGGAAGTGACTGATCCTCCCCATGCTAATGAAAAGATTATTTATTACTAATGGTGTTTTTGCCAGGCTGGTGCTTCAAGCACTAGATTCTTTAAGGCACAAGTTGTTCTCTTTTGTTTTTCTGTTCAGTTGAGCAGAACAGAGTAAAACAGAACACAAAGTGTGTTAGAGATGTTTGCACTTGCAAAAACATAATGAAATTGAAGGAATTAGCTGAAGCAGTTGCTGAGCCACTCTCCATAATATTTGAGAAGTCTTGGCAGTCAGGAGTAGTCCCTAGCAACTGGAAAAAGGG
>JAOXOE010000256.1:56210816-56262056 GCA_028565055.1 Phoeniculus purpureus
CCAGGCTGGATGGGGCTCTGGCAAGCCTGGTCTAGGGTGGGGTGTCCATGGTGGGGGGGTTGGAACTGGATGATCAGGTGGTCCCTTCCAACCCAGAGTGATTCTAATTGTATAACTTCTCCAGTGAAGGGGGATTGGACTAGATGATCTTTTGGGTTCCATTCCGATCCTTAATGATTCTATGATTCTATGAAATCACCACAGGTGGGGGCTTTTTTTCCAGTTTTCTTCCTGTACCTCCCCATTTTCAGATATTCTTAAGGAAAGTTTCTTTAAAAAGTATTGCCACCTTAGATGATGGCACAGAACTGAGCTACTGGCCTGCACAGCCTTTCAACAAGGCCCTCAAACTGATCCACTGCTGAGATTATACTAAGAAATGTAATTGCTGTCTGAAAGGAAATCCAGTTAAACACATTTGCATCACAGATTTTCCAGCATTCAGTCCTTTTAATCTCCTTATTTCTGGCACAAGGAAGCAGGCAAAGTACTGCCAGTACATTGTTTATGGCCCTATTCACTTCTTTCTTTAAGCTTTGGGAAGTCACAAAACTCCAGTGGTTCGTCCTAGTTTGACACAGATGTTAAACTTCTGCTGTAATCCACGCTGTGCCCTTCTCTTCACAGTCACTTCTTAACTGTTCCTTAAGAATTGTCATAGAATCACAGAATGGCTCAGGTTGGAACAGATCTTAAAGATCATCTGCTCCAACCCTCCAGCCATGGGCAGTGACATCTCTCAACTAGACTTGGTTGCTCAAGGCTTCATGAAACCTGGCCTTGAACACCTCCAGGGAGGGGGCAGCCACACCCTCTCCAGGCAATGGATTCCAGAGTCACTCCACTCTTGCACTGAGGAACTTCTTCCTAGGATCAAGACTGGCATGTATGCAGTGAACTTGCCCACCTGTAGCACCTATGTTGTAGTGTAACATTAAAAGACAAAAACACCATAAGCAGCAGTTTAATAGGTCTTAGAGAGATGTTTGTGTATAGTGAATGATTAGCTATATGCAATTGTCAGACACTGGAATGGACTGCCCAGGGCAGTGGTGGAGTCTCCATCCATGGAGGTGTTTCAGGACAGATTGGCTGTGGCCTTCAGTGCCCTGGTCTGGCCAATGTCATAACGTTAGGTCATGGGCTGGGCTTGATGAGCTCAGAGGTCTTTTCCAGCCCAAATACCTCTGAGGGTCTGTGAATTACAAGCGCACCATCTTTCCTAGCAATGTTTTTTATCATGTAGTCCCCAGCTACTTTGTAACAGTCCATCTTTCACAAGTTGTTTCCATTGAAAAGCTGCTGATTTATTTTCAGGAAATCATCTGCCTATGCCCTGAACACAAGAGAAACAGCAGTAGCAGAAGGCAGTTTGTTTATAGTTTCGAGTCTCTTTTCAGCCACAATTCTTTCCAAGAGGTTTCTGAATTATTTTCCTGCTCTTCCATGTTTGTTTTTTTTTTGTCTAAGCAGCAAAACACCCATAATCCAAATGTTTCTAGTCCCATAGTGAAAATGCACATATTTTTTTACTAAGAATATCTAATTTTGACACTATTCTTCCTTTCCTTGCTTACCTTTCATCACTTTAATGAGTACAGGAACTGTAACATCATAGAATGTATTGGGTTAGAAGGGACCTCCACATGTTCCATTTTCCCCAGATTCTACCAAGCTTAATATAAGATCATTCTCTTGCCACATAAAGCCTTGTCATCAGCTGCCAGTGGCTGGATCAAACAGCACTTGTATGTCATACTCTAAAGAGCAGTAGAAAAACATGGATCCACTCATGAAAGGAACTGTGACTTTTAACAATACAGCTTGCTGAGCAAATACGAGGTTTTGAAGACAAGGGGTGCTTAACCACTGACTGTATGACTAAGGTTAGATTTTAATAGAGAGATAAAGGACATAAGAGCTCCAAACTACTTGTTAAGAATTATCATAGAATCACAGAGTGGCTCAGGCTGGAAAGGACCATAGAGATCATCTACTCCAACCTCCCTGCCACGGGCTGCGACACCTCTCATCTAGACTTGGTTGCGCAAGGCCTCATCCAACCTGGCCTTGAACATCTCCAGGGAAGGGGCAGCCACAGCCTCTCTAGGCAATCAATTCCAGAGCCTCTCCACTTTTGTACTGAAGAACTTCTTCCTAAGATTTAGTTTAAACCTACTCTCCTTCTGTTTGAAGCACAGATTCAAGCCTGAAAAAAGAGAGATCTGGGATTTTTCAGCCTGGAGAGGCTTATTCATTGTCTATAAATCCATAAGGGCTGGGTATCAAAAAGGATGAGGCAATCTCTTTGCGCTTGTGTGCTGTGATAGGACAAGGGGCAATGGGTGTAAGCTGGAGCACATAAAGTTCCATCTCAATAAGAGAAATAATTTCTTTACTGCAAGGATTACAGAGCACTGGAAGGTTACAGAACCCAGAGAGGTTATCTCCAAAGAAGGAGTCTCCTTTGGAGACTTTTAAGACTCATCTAGATGCATTTCTGTGTAACCTGTCTTAGGTTCCATGGTCTTGCTCGAGCAGAGAGGCTGGACTCAATGACTCCTGATGGTCCCTTCCAACCCCTAATGGTATGTGCATCTGTGTATAACCACCTGTGGAATACCCATTCTGCATTTTATTCCACCTATTTCTTTCCCCTCAGAACTTCTTACGATCACAGGCTGAAAGCTGCCTTACTCATTTTCCCATTCCGCCCTCCATTTTCCTGTGGAGATACTGAACTTGCTAACCCCCAGTTACACAGTACTACCTTTGACTCTGAATGAGTGGGAAGTAGCTGTGAGTCACAAATGTATTGCAATGCAAAGTGCTCACAAGGATGCTGGCTATGTACCACTCAGCTCTGCAGTACATCCATTCCAAACATCAGTGTCCTGGCACAGATTGTGCTCCTCAGGGAGAGGAGCAGGTAGCTGAGGAGACAGCTGCACTCACATGGTTCAGTAAACTACAATAGATGCAAAAACCTGTGCCCCTGGGTGCCTTCATCTGACTTTGGCACTGTACATTAGTAAAATTAATGGGACAGAGTGGAATGGGACAAAACGAGATGGAAGAGAATCACAGAATCACCTAGATTGGAAAAGACCTCTAAAATCATCAAGTCCAATCCTTAGCCTAACAATGATAAACCCTCCACTAAACCATATCCTGCAGCAACATGTCTACACGACTATTAAATGCCTCCAAGAATGGGGACTCCACCACCTTCCTGGGCAAGCTGGTTCCAAAGCCTGATAAGCCTTGTCAGTAAAAGAGCTGTTTTCCTAATGTCTAATCTAAACTTCCCTTGGCCCAACATAAGGTCATTTCTTCTCATTTTATCGCTTGTTACTTGAGTGAACAGATGTCAGATGTATCCCTACCTCACTACAACCTCCTTTCAGGCAGTAATAGACTGACGTCTCCCCTCAGCCTCCTTTTCTCTGGGCTAAACAACTCAGTTCGCTCAGCTGCTCTTCATAAGAGCTGTTCTCCAGACCCTAAACAGAATCATAGAATATATTGTGTTGGAAGGGACCTCCAAAGGCCATCTAGTCCAACCCCCTACAACAAGCAGGGACATCACTCACTAGAACAGACTGCCCAGAGCCCCATCCAGCCTGACCTTGAATGAGGTCCTCCACCATCTCCAGGTATGAGGCCTCCACCATCTCTCTAAGCAGCCAGTTCCAGGGGTCTACCACCCTCACATTAAAGAGCTTTTTCCTCATGTCCAGCCTGAATCTGCCCTTTTCCAGCTTCAAACCATGACCCCTCATCAAACTGTTTCCTGCCCTCATGAATAGTCTTCTTCAGCCTTCTTATAGGCCTGTTAGGAGGGTTGGAGCATGAGAGGTCTGTGTTTCTTCACTCTAATGAGGCTGAGGCAGGGATTTTACTGCTGTCTCAGCTACCTACCATGAGGGTGTAGAACAGAACAAACTCTTGGAAGCCACAGTGGAAAAATGGGAGAAAAAGGCAGACTGCATCCAGAGAAATTCTGACTAGCTACCAAGGGAAGTGTGTGCACTAAGAAGGCAGTCAAACCCTCGAAGGTCTGCAATGAACAGAGGTCTGAATATCTCCATCCTTGGAGATATTCAAACTTGACTACACAGGCTCCTCAATAACCTGTTATGATTGTAAAGTCAGCTCTACTTTGAGCATAGGGGTTGGACTAGATTGCCTCCTGACGTCCTCTCCAATCTAAACGACTCTGCATCTCTATATGGGACAATTATGAGATTTCCTTAAAAAAACCCTAAGATTATGTGGTAATTCTAAATCCCTTCCTGGACTTGGCCCAGATCCTCCCAACTTTCTCCTTCTATGCTTCCAAGTGCCTGCTATTTAATAGAACTCACCAAGACAAAAGTTTAATGTAGCATAAATACTTCATGGTGCTGCAGGACAGTTGAAACAGGAATGTAAACATCAAGTGCCATTGAATAGTACTTAGAATTTTTTTTCTAGTGAAGAAAACAAGGTACCACTTAAGGAAATCTAGAAGGGAGCTTTGAGGACAAGTAGACAAATGAAACAGAAATGGTCAAGGATTTCTGGACAGGGACAATAGGAATAAAAGTAAAGCTGTCAGGAACTTGGGAGGTCAAGACTTCTAAGGTATGAAACAAGCTCTACACAGCAGAAACCTAATAGAGATCAGATATCCCAATGAATCCTGAGAGTGAGGGAAATCAAATGATCAAGATAGGTTTATGATGAAATACAGATGCATGGAAATTTTAATTATGTCCTCCGTAACAAGACAATGTGATAGGATGCTATTAAAATATTCTGACTGATTAAAATGGGAAACAATCACCTAGTGTCTGCCTAGGAAAACAAAAAGCCTATCAATTAGCTAAATTAATGCTGACTGAAAGAAGACATGGTATGGAGACATCTGTGTGAGGAGACCCGAGGGGGCACTCAAGAGCATCAGGGCCACACAGCTCTTCCCAGGTACCCACCCTGCACAGGGAGGAGAGTAATGAGAATCCTGCCTCACCACACAACAAAAAGAAGGGGCAAGGGCAGCCCATAACAGGGATAAGTGGGTGTGTGTTACTGTAGAAAATCTTGTACCTTGCTCTTAAAGTTATGACTGTACTTGTGGTATGAGTGAACCCCTTCATTGCCTTTGCATGCTATTAGGATGAATTGAAGGCTGTGGTAGTGTTGAATTGCAATGTTAAAACTAAGCTGAGGGTTTGTGTGCCCTACCTTGTGACACACACTCACTACAGAACTGGAAAATGCAAACTAAGGGGAGTGTGGCCTCCTCTTAGTACCAGCCCATGAAGTGTAACAATGCTGAAGTGTCCCTGCTCTGTTCAGATCAATTATCAGTATCATAACTATACTCCTACAGATTGAAGGCTTCCTGGGAAGTCTTCCTCCTAAGGAAGAACTTCCTTGTCCTCCTAAGCCCAAATGTAATTAAGAGCAAGCATCTGTGAAACTCCTCGACATCATGTGCAAATTCACATGAAGGGTAAGGATCTGCTGTTGCTGCTGTTACTCCTCCAATAAAGTGGAATTAAGACTCCATCCCACCAGAAAATACCCTATCCACACACTTGTTCAAGTTTTGTTACACTGACACAGGTTACATACACTGTTGAGACTAATGTCTTCCATTATTTGAGTAATTCTGTCATAGAATCATCATGGCTGGAAAGGACCTCCAAGATCATCAAGTCCAGCCCTCATCCCCACAGCTCCCTGCTACTCAGCTACTCAGTTTTTAAGTATCTGTAGGGATGGGGACTCTACCACCTCCCTGGGCAGCCTGTTCCAGTGCCCAATGACTCTGCCAGAAAAGAACTTCTTCCTAAGATCCAATCTAAACCTCCACTGAAGCAACTTGAGGCCATTTCCTTTTGTAATTTGGGAGAAGAGACCAGCACCAGCCTTGCTACAACCTCCTTTGAGGTAGTCGTAGAGAGCAACAAGTTCTCCTCTCAGTGTACTGTTCTCTAGACTAAATAACCCAGTTCTCTCAGCCGCTTTCCATAGAGCCTGTTTTCCAGACCTCTCCCCAGCCTTGTTGTCCTTCTCTGGTCCCACTCCAGTACCTCAATGTCCTTCTTATACTGTGGTGCTCAAAACTGGACCCAGTACTTAAGGGGCTGTCTCACATGTGCAGAGTACAGGAGTACTTACACCTCCCTACTCCTGCTGGTATGAGCTATGATGAGCACAGACTCCCCTGTGTCCAACCCTGTGCTATCCAGTGTTCTTCAGCTCCTTTCAGAGAGTTCTCATTTGAATTAGAAAGTGAAGCAGGAAACTTGATCTTTTGGCACTGTCCTTATCGTTTCTCGTCAGACCACTGTTTAACTACTATTACCTCACAAAGATGTTTTCCACTGATAAGTAACTTGTTCTTGAGATGATTATCAATGTATTGAGGATTGAACACATCAAACAGTGTCTATCACAGTTACAGCATTCATGCAGGCCATCACCAAAAGGAAAATAAATGCCTAAGCCTTGCTGTGGTTTTCTATAGTAGAAATTCCCATCTATAAAACTCAAACATGACAATTATAACCTGGTTTATTACACATGAAGTGCAAGGTGTGTTGAGAGCAATACCCAAGACTTTCTCTCATACTTTAAACCATTAGGTTTAGAAAAGTTAGTGGAGATTTAAACCTCCTCCTAGACACAAACATGACAAAATGAGGTTGCTCTCTTACAGACTGTGATTTCATCTCCAGAGAGCTCTTCATCTCATGTGGTTTAGGTATGTCTCCTAGCACATTAGTTGCCCAAGAGGTGCGCAAAGCCTTTTGTGGAGTCTCAGGAAGGGAAGCTTCTACTAACATGGAAAAGCCTATATTGGTTTGGAATAATTCCTCCCAGCTATTCCTCTCTGGGCAGCCCATTCCACTGCTCTGTCATCCTCACTGGGAAGAAGTTCCTTCTTCATATTGATGTGGAACATCCTATGTACCAGCTCACACCTGTTGCCCATTGTCCTATCATTGGATGACACTGAGCAGAGCCTGGCTCCATCCTCCTGACACCCGCCCTTTCCATATTAATAAACATTAATCAGGTCACCCCTCAGTCTCTTTTTTTCCAAGCGCAAGAGACCCATCTCCCCCAGCCTTTCCTCATTAGGTAGATGTTCCTCTTCCATTCTTTTCGGTAGTGGGATTACACGCACAAACATACAACATTCCCAATAGACTCTGATCACTGATTTGATGCCCTCCCCCATACTCGCAGAAAATACTTAACGACACAGCAAAATCCCAGCAAATCAGAACTTGTTTTGAATTCTGACTCAGTAACTATTCCAATTATGTTGTGCATATTCAAAATAACTCCAGCATTGCACAAGCAAGTACACGGCCCTGAAGCGATAGTTTGTCTTGCACAAAGCTTTGGATCAGCTTTCTCAAATCCATACCTAACTACACAAGATTTTTGACCCGATCTCACATGCAAGGATGAACAATGGTCACAGAAATGAGCTCTGCTTCAGTATTTCTCTCTTACGGTTGAAAAAACATCTTGTCTTACCTAGAACATTTACTCAAATACAGAATTACAGATTTTCTCACTGTTTTCTGGCTGTCTCCTCTACAAGAGTACAGATGGGTCTTACTGCTGCCCCACTGACTGCTTATCTCCACCTTATCTGCCTTCCTTAGGTGAGTACTGGAGTGAATTTTTATTCACAGACCTGAAGTTAAGGAGATTAACAATCAGTAGTATTAACTGCATAAGGAGTCAGGCAGAAATGCTTCAGCACTGTTCAGAAATGCATAACTACTACACGACTTCACGTATATTTCAGTACAGTATTTACAGGTTTCTGCTGAAACTGACTGCTCAGCACTTCAGAGAATCAGAATGAAGAAAATCACATTTAACTTTAAACCTGATTTTGGACATCCAGTCACCAGTGTCTTGTTTTCCATCAGCATTATTTAGGGGCCCTGTAACACAACAATATAAAGAACCAGACATTTTTCTGCGACAATCATTGCAAGACCATGCTCTCCTTTTCGTCTTATTTCCCACAAATATTAATTTCATTTCTCCTAGGTGCTACAGGATCCTATAAATACTTCTCCATTTACAAGCCATACTCACCCAAGCCATTAGGTCTACAGCACTGACCAGTGTAGTAGACAACCTCAAAGTGCTGCCACGAAATTAAATACTGCCACAAAATAACTCAGAGCTGACGAAACAGTTATACAGCCATTTCAAGCTTCTCAAATTAGATGCAACCTTACATCCTGTCTTCCAAGCCAGGCTTAGCCTTTAAGTGGACAACCATTCTATACAAGTTTGTTGACCTTTTTTTGTAGATTCATACAGAGTACATAGAACTCTATTTACCCTTCCTTATCTTCCTGTTTGGAGTATGGTCAACATTTTAGTCCCAGCTGTTAAGACAAAAGAGGAAAAGACGTTTTCTGTTCCATGTCTAAATGGCTCACAAGTTGACTCTATCTTTGAACAGTTACACTCTCATTACTCAAAGTTTTCCTCTTCCATCTGTTTACGGAAATTAAAGTCAAGCCCATTCTCAAATTTAAAGAGTTCAGAGGACGAAGCTGCCATCACTTACATATTCAAGCTCTTAAATGCAACCCTCCTTACCTGTAGAAATCCTGTGGAGAAACACCAGTATTTTATTGTTTTACAGATTCCTCCTAATTTCAATCTGTGACTGAATTAGTATTTTTAATGGTTGGCATAATAAAATTGTATTAAGCCCTTATTTACACCAGCTTGCTCTACTGCTGCCTTACAGACTCTTACAGTTCTGTGTTTGCGATTGTTCCAAAGTCCAGTCTTGCCAATAGAAACGTCATTCCAAAGTAGACAGCTTGACCTCAGTCAAGCAAAGCAGTATTTCTTGCATCAAAATATCCTTTAAATCAAGTTTAACTTCTAAAGGAAAGCTGGACTACTTGATTTTACTACCTCACACGCTAGGCTACTACTGGTTTCACCAGTGGAAACAGGAGATGAGCTAGCTACTAAAAAGTATCTGACAGTTCTCATAAGGACCTTTGGTCACAGCTTGGGAAACTCAGGTCTTAGCTCATGCAATTTTGGGGTTATTTTCTATTTGGATACAGCTTCAGCCTTCACACTAAAGCATTGCAGCATGCTCTGTAATTAGATTTTAATGTTACTGATACAAGTGTTCTCAAAGCTTTACAGAAAATACATTCTCCTGATTTTCTGCAGAAAAGAATACTCAGCAAGTAGCCTGTTCTAAGTACTGGGGAAGGGAAGTCACAAATTGTGGGGTTACAGAGAACAGAATTAACCAAGGATCATTCCTGGAACAATGAAGCCTTGGAAGCAATAGACAAAAGAAGAGCTTAGAACAGAAAACGTTTGTGTGGCTTTATTATTTTGAGTTATAGTCATTAAGTTTAGCTAAGTGCCTGTTGTAGATAAGAAACTTTCTTCACAGTTAATAAGAAACACTGCTTTGTAAAACTTGAATGCAGGCTGTTGCATCAGTGCCTTAAGGGTAGTTAAGAAAACACTGTATTCTCAATAAAATGTCTTTGATCCATCATCGGAGTCTGTGCCTCAATATGCCACAACAAATAATCTACGTAAAGAAATGCCGTACTATTAATTGTTGTCCATATTTATTTATGAGTAAAACAAACAGCGAACATTACAGCAAAGGGGACATTTGGACCCAGATTTGAAAAAAGAAAATGGATGCCTGGATAGTTTCTGAGTTGAGGCACCTAAGATTGCTGACAAAGTACACAAAATAGGTGAAAGTCATGAGCATTTCAACAAACTTCATAAGTGCATTTCAGTATTTATTTAGATGTTTAAGCTCTCGCACTAGATTTTACAAGCTGGTGAACACTGGCAAAATTATTTCTCCCACAGAACTATAACCACACATTCCCAAGACAGTATAAATATATGGTTGAACTAACATTAATACACATCACCATTTTATCAATTACATAATAAAACAAATTATCAAGTATCCAAATATTAAGTTACGCAGCTTGAAAGGCATACAAAATATTACAGAGGTCTGCCCAAGTCATAGCAGAAACTCAAGGAGGAAAAAAACCAAAGAAAAAGAAATCACACTTCCAAACAAAGCAGTAGTTGGTAAACAACTTTCAAAAGGTACAAGAAAAGGAACTACGAGATTTTTTTCAGAAATTTTCTGATTAAGAATTTGTAGCTACAATAACAAAGCGTTTCTACGTTTTAAAAAAATATTTACTAAAGTAAAGGGCATATTCTATACCTCCTGCACAAGACAAAGGCAATATTTTACTAGAAATATTAAATAGCCCCTCCCAAACTTTTCAGGCCCTCTGTTAAGTTGCACATGAAGTGCTGACATTATTTTTCGGTAAGGCGTTTTGTCTGGAGACATTAAAGACTTGTGTGCTTCTGTACAATTTAAGAGAGTTTTCTACATGAGCAACCAGAGTGATGATTTGTAAAATTAACAAGTTCAGGTAACAGAAAAGTACAGACACTGGGATAAAAAGTTGCTATAATTCATAGTATTAAAAAGACAGACTGTGCAAATCCTGGTAATTCTAGTGCGAATGTGGGAGACAAAACAGAGTGAGCAGAGCAGGCAGGACTACCTCAGAGGCTGTAATATTCAACATTGAAATGACCATAGAAAACAAAATACAGTAAGGTCCAGACAAGCTGGTAGTTCTCACATCATCAGAGCTATGCTCATTGATTAGGAAAAACTTGTAGCTGATATGCTGGGTATTTTGGCACCTAACCTCTCTACAGATTGGTTCTCTTAGTACCCCAATTTTTAGTCGTTGAAACTAGGTGGGTAAGACTCAATGGCATGATTAACGGATACTGGTAATTAATGGGCGAGGAGACAGCTCAGAAACAGAATACAGCAAAAACAATTACTGGGTCTCCAAACAATTATCTAAACATAGGAGTTGCATTTCTACTAAGACTACAGCCTATGAAATACTTCTAAGGAAGCTTCCTTTACTACTATGAAGAAAAACCAGACTGACGCTCTTGGCATGCAGTCTGCATAATTCTAGTTTCCATCCTTTATTCCCAAAGAAGTACTATAGGCTGCTGAGCTTTACTGAATACAACAATTATTTCGGTGACCGTTGGAGTCTTTAAAGCGCAAACGCATCTTGGGGCGGTATTTCTCCAAGTACAGAAGCTGCTTGCTGTTAAAAGCTCCGCGCCGCTTCCTAGAAGAAGAAAAGAATATTTTAAACAGAACATGAATAGCCTGTCCAAGTGAAATAATAGCACCAGCCAGAGACAAATATTTGTAGGTCACTGAATAAAAAGAAACAAAACCACCCACCATTAAGTCAAGACTGCAGCCAAAATAAGAATAATAGTATGTGCCAGGAAAGAGGGTGGTAGCTTCCTTTCACAAATACCCCATGATTTGTTAAGTGTTTGGAACATGAACCAGGCTTCTTATTCTTAGTAAGGTGGGGGACACAAAGTGAGGATGTGCAAGCTAAATGTAATTATTTAATGGCTTGGCAATCACACAGCACGTGTTTTGGTACTGTTTATAGAAACTGCAACTTTATATATAGTTGAAACCTGCAAAGTTAAGGTGCTGAGACTAAAATTGTTCTTATCCAACTAACACATCCAAGGAAGTATTCTTCTTTGGTAGACTACCAGAGGAAATCTGGAGGAGCAGTCTAGCACTCTTTGGTCTAATTCAGAAAGATCCACAAATGTGAACAAGTGTTAAAACTTAGCTAGGACGGATCCTAAACTTCAAAAGGTATTCTGCCCTTCATATGTGCAAATAAAAACAACCCTGAAGATCCAACTGAAACTTGTGTGTGTGTGGGGGGGTGTTTTTGAATGGATTTTTAAAACTTGCTTGAATAATACTGGTTCTGTTTCCACAGGAACAGAAAATACCCACCTTACAATCAAGTCCCTACAACACATGCTGTATGCAGCATGTGTTTACACATTCAGAAGTACTAAATATCTTACAAACACAGTGTTAAAAGACAAGAATAGCACTTGGAATTTCCTTTAGTGCCTAAGGAGGTATCACAGTGTTGAAACTTAAGAGACAGGCATTGCCTTCATACTTACTGCCTTATGAACTGCACTGCATCTTCGTACTTCATTCCACATTCTATTAGTGCAAGAGCAACTAAGACTGGAGCTCTAGTAAGAAAAGAAAAAATTCAGTTCAGCATTGACTAATTCATACTTGGAAAAAAGTTCCTTTCCCCAGTTCTCTTTTCTGCCCTCCTGTACCACAAGGAAGTAAAAAAGACAGGCAGAACGCATTTCTATATTAACTGAGCCTTTATACCATCTTTATATCCTCATTAAGAAATTAGTCAATGGTAACCGTTCATCCAAATTTTAAATGCAATTAAACTTTACTAATTTGTTTCAAAGCCAATTGATTCTAGGGAAGAATTGAATATGGGCCTCTATTCCCATAAACAAGCAGTGAGGACCCCAAGAAGAAATCACTGGAGGGTCCAGGTTCTGTAAGAACTGGTAAGTCCTAGAACTAGTGCCGCAAGATTTTAAGAACATATTCCATCCATAGGCTGCTGCAGATCCCCAAGAATTTTTCTGCCTGTCACAGTATTCTTCAAAACAGAACAGTTTTCAGTGAAGAAAGCTTGACACAAATCAAACTCAAGTACATCAGCAATTTGTGGCTCAGAAATAATCAAGACAAAGCCCCATGTCACACTCAAGCTTGTGCTAGATGTATGAGTCTGCTAAAGTGGTTTCATATGTCATGGGGTTTTAAAAAACCATAAAAAGCTGAAGTCATCTTAGCCAGCTAGTTAACTGATGAATTTTGATGGAAGAACAGACTGCACTGTGAGCAGCTGAAGAGGACTTGATCTGACAGTGTTCACCTCCACAGACACCTTCACTAAACATGAAGCCATAATGCACACTGTGGATAAACCAGGCTTAGGGACAGCAAGACCAGACCACTGTTCGATCTTGGACATGCCAAAGCCCATGACTATAACATAGCAACTGCTTTTTGCAAAGATCTAGTTCCCAGGAAGTCTTAAGTTTTCAGCAGAAAAATGTATGTTCTCACACAATTGTTGGCACTGCACATAATATGGTGGCAGAAGACACAGGGAATAGACCCAAGAGGAGAATATTTAACATTATACATTAAATTGTTGAGACTCAGTGCTAGAAATGAGACAGAAACAGAAGTTTGGAGTATACTTTTCACTTAAATAACAGTGGATGGAAGTTGGTCTTGACATGCCGTAACAGCGTTTGTTTGTAGCTGGAGTTAATGCCACTAGGAGACTGGCAATGCTGCTGAAATTGGGATGAAGACAAAACTTATAGGTGAATCAGCAGAAACCAAACCAATTACAAACATGTGACATAGCAAGAAAAAACATGACTAGGAAACCCATCAATATGCTCGGTACAATAATTTGTTTACTTGATTCGTATTTGTTTACTTCATTCAGAAGTTTACGTGCAAGCATAAACATGTCAACAGCATCACACACCGACTAAAGAACCTGTAAGTCTAATATATATACACACACTTACAAATACACACCAATTTCCTGCTATCTGAACTATGAAGTGTGTGCTCATTCTGTATCCGGGTATGTGAGTCTTCTCCATTGTCTCAAACTTTTCTGAACATGTCTGACCAGGTATAGCAATTCAACAGATCTTTAAATTGTCACCCACCTTCCAAGACCAGCGACACAGTGTACAGCAATACAACAACCAGGTTCTTCACGAAATTTAACTTTGAGGAGGTTTAGCCAATCATCAACAATCTGGTTGGATGGTGGAGCACCGTCATCAAAGGGCCAGTCCTAGAATACAGCAGGACATACATAAATACACAAATATAGAGCTCCTCATGCTTGCATGCTGTGTGCATACACAGCTATGAAGGGAACAGAATGACAAAAGAGCTGACAGCTAACATAATCAATTGCTCAAGTTTCTAGTTTCCTAGAATCACAAGGTGACTCTGGTTGGAAGGGACCTCAGAGATCACCTACTCCAACCTCCCTGCCATGGGCAGCAACACCTCTTAACTAGACTTGGCTGCTCAAGGCCTCATCCAATCTGGCCTTGAACACCTCCATGGAGGGAGCAGCCACAATCTAGCCAGGCAATCTTTTCTAGGTCTCCCCACCCTTGTACTGAAGAACTTCATAAAATTGAAATAGTTTAAAATTTGTTTCCTAAAACTGTAACTAATGCAATGCCTAGAATACATTCCTGTCAATCCATTTTCATTGAGCAAATGCTTTTGCTGAGAAACAGTTTTTTCTCCCTGATAAGAGGATGTCTGTACAGCTTCTGTACCCATCAGCCATTGGGACACTCTTGGGGAAGGAAGGGAATTGATTTCAAACTCTGCTCCTACTCTACTCACCAAAACCTGAATGCCTTCTTTTTCCACCGGAGCAGTGTCGTAAGTAGCTTCACACACTCTTACCACTGTGGTAACGCCATACTTCTTAAGTTCCTAAGGATTAAAAAAACAAAAACAAACAAACAAACCACTACACGTTTCAAAACTGCTTTCACTTCCATTTCATTTTCTCAATAGGACAGCTTTTGAACGTATTCCAGAAGTTTCCGCAAGTAAAATCAGGTAAACGCTTGCCACTCTGTGAGAGACATAGAAAGCTGAAGTAATGCCAGACAGACAGCATGAAGCTATTCCGCAAACAGAGCGGATAATTATGTTTTGGTATGTTGGATCAGGCTTTTTTCTTTTAAAATCAGATCCAGAATTACTGATGAAATAAGGAGTCTCTTCCTAAAATTTCATTCCTTTTAAAGGAACAGGAAGAGTCCTAGTTTGCAAAGATGCATACTTCACTAAAAGCATTTTAAGTGAGTTTTACAACTTTGCCTTCTCTCCCTCGCCTTAAAACAGCAGGCTTACTGCTAAGAATTATAAACAGAAGACAATAATTCAAGTTATTCCAGTTCCTGAGTTAACGTAACTACAGAATAAAACAAAGTGTAACTGTTCACAACTCTAAATATCACAGTAATAACTAAAGCACAACATAAACGTACATCCAGTTGTGGGAGTATCAAGGCAAGCAAATGTTATCTCCCCAGGTTTCTTGAAAGCTATCCCAGACTGACTGCAACGAATAGGTGTAACACACCTAAAGTCTCGCTAATGACTGACTGCATCACAAACTCAGCCCCAAGCAGGAGACAACTCTGAAGGAACTTACTGTTGGCATACACTGTGCACTTCACTGTGCCAGATGAAAGGTATACATGATAAATTCAGACATGAGCCACTAGCCTTTAATTTCAACATGTACCAAAACAACATAGCTTCAGCACCTCTGAGTGCAGAGCAAGCCTACCACCGCCAGTTTCACTTAAGTAGACACTATAACACTCAGAGGATTCTGTTAGGCTACACTACAGCCATGACCTGCCGATGATGGATAGGCAGTGAAAGCACACTGCAGTCCTGTTAACTTGTTCCAAAAGTTCCAATACACAATACACAGTGAATGACTCTCTTTTTAGCTACTAAGCAGTATGTGCTAGAAAACGTTACACCACCTCAGATTAATCTAAATGTTAGTTCTTACCACTAAAAGATATTTCTGTTGTTCTACACATAGCTCCCAACAGATAATTCCTGTTTTCAGGAATTTATAGTTATTTATTTGCTTCACTTTTGTGAAAGCAAATGTGGTATCTGAACCATGGCACCAGAATTCAATACACAGTCTCAGTGTGCCTTCATATGGCTTCCACAACAGTTATCAACTGCAAAGAAATTGTTAACACAGCATTACGAAAATGCCTCTGGAAGAATTCCATGCTAGCCTTACCTCTATAAATTTATTTAAGGTCGCATTGGTTGGATTGTGTGTGATTAGGAATCTCATGTTCTTGTAGGTGATTTCCACAGGAGCTGGGCGGTTCATCCGGGCCATATTGATTTAGTTAAACATGCAACAATATTATGAAAGGATTAAAAAAAAATTCTAGTACAGAAGTGATGTAGAGAAACTGAGGTCTACTTCACTATACTCCACGGGGAAATTCTCAGTGCTTCCAAGTATGAAGATGGGATCAATGGAAAATGAAATGAACCTCCTAACAAGAAGCAGCAACTCTTCAATCCAGTAATACTGAGGCAAAAGAAAGGCAGTGCACTGAGGTTTACCCCATCCAGGTCTGAGTTCTGTTGTTAAATGCTCTGCCAATTTCAATTCAATACTTCTTACTCTGGTCAACCGCTCTTAGGGGGGCTTCTTGGTGGAGTAGTAATGAATTTCTACAGTTCACTTGTCTGCATAGAGGTCGTGCTGTGCCTGGCAGTAGTCTCCACTGCCCTTCAGAAACTCCATAAATGTGTGACCAAGAACACCACAGAACTGCTGTAAAGAGAGGGGGGGAAAAAAAAAAAAAAAGCAGAGTGAGTGCAGGTGAAGCATCAAGGATGTTTTGAAGACATGGATCATTATAAAATGAAAAAAAAAAAGCAGAGCAACTCAGCAGTTTTCACATAGTTTATTTTTTAATTCAATTAGGTTTGCTTAAGAATCCTGTTACTATTCTTAGCTGTGATTACTTGAAAATAAATTTTATTTCAAATTTGCATATTAAAATAATAATTGTGCTAAATGTAGCAATAGGAGACCAAGTTTTAAAAAGTTCAACACTTATATAAAGCACAGCTTTCCCAGGAAACCTATACAACTTTATAGTTCCATTTTCAGTTGAGACAGATATTATGACACCTACTGAAGTTACAATCACCTTAACTATGTTCATAAAGGCATTATGAGATTCTTTGAATATTCAAGCTGAGCAATTTTTAGCATTACAACAAAACTATCAGTCTCTAGATCGATGCAAAATCAATTCTCTTAAAAGCCAAAGACTTACTTTGCAGGTCAACAGCATTAATTTACATCCAAAGAAGCCAGCAGAAAAAAACCCTAATAAATCCATCTGACTCAAAGAGTCAGTAGAATCCAAGTTGGAAGAATCTCCAACCTTTCTTGGCCAAAGCACCCTGTCAGGCTGAACCTTAGCTATACAATGTTGGGGAATCCATCACTTCCCCAGGAGGATTATTCCCAGGGTTGACTGGACACAACTGGAGATTTTTTTCACAGTGAGAACTAGTGAAATCTCCTCCTTGGAAGTAACTTGTACTATTACCATGTGAATCCCTGTACAAAGGAGTCTCCATCTCCTTTAGAACCACCTGTTAATTAGCAGGATACAGTAATAAAGTCTCCCCTAAGCTGCCTTTTCTCAAGGTAGACTGAACCAAATTCTCTCAGCTTTTTCTCAACTGTCAGCTTCCTAGTTCTTTGATCACCTTTGGGCTCCTTCTCTGAACCCTCTCCTGCCTACCCAACTGCTACTTTGTACAACAGGAATCAAAACCAAACGAGTGCTCCAGGTGTGACCTGACCTTGAAAGGAAATGCCAGCTCTTTGTGGCCTAACAAAATAATACAAGCCCTCAAACATATTTTGACTTCCAAGGTTCACGGATTTCTAACTAAAAGACATTTAACAAACCAAAGGCTGAAGAGACATAGCACCCTTCATCAGCTAACTTCATCAAACACATGCACAGGAAAGTGAGATGAACAGGTTATTCCTGCCAAGTGATGCATCCCCTTGCTCTAGTTAAGTTTAATTTTTAAACTATTGCCACAGCCACTCACCTTTTGAACACCTCCAAGGATGGCAATTACACCACTTCCCTGGAGAGCATGTTCCAATGTTTAACTATTTTTTCACTAAACAAATGTTTCCTAATTTCCAGTCTGAACTTCCTCTGGTGCAACTTGTGGCCATTTCCTCTTGTCCTGTCAGTAGTTCTTTGGGAGAAGAGGCTAACACCAGCCTCCACACAACCTCCTTTCAGGTAGCTGTAAAGGGCAATAAGGTCTTCTCTCAGCCTCCTCTTCAGGCTAACCTGTCCCAACTCCCCCAGCCTCTCTTCTTAAGACCTGTTCTCCAATCATCTCTTAACTAGTTTTGTTGCCCTTGTTTGTACTTACTCCAACACCTCAATGTCTTTCTTACACAGTGATATGGAATTGCTATCACAGATTTACCTTATCAAAAAGATGATCTTAATTTTTTAGTCTATTTTTCTGTCAGCTAGGACAGGGTAATATCACTTCCTTACCCCCATAAACAGAACCTGTAACTTCATTATAGCAATGTCATTTTAAAGCTACAAACCAGGTCTAAGTATTCACATTATAATCAGGGCAAGAATACAAGAGAAAATAAGCAGACAGTATTTCAGTGCCCTACACTCAAACCACCTCATTCAAAGGAGCATGAAAGCAGCAGCCTGTGCTAAAAGAAGCTTTCCAACTACAAAAAATCCAATTCAAAAGACCAGGTCCTAAAGACAACTATACAGTAAATGCTGGCAATAGCCAATGTGTTAATACACTTTAGGAAAAGGCAGGAAGAAAAAGCTGCTATATGGGATATGGCAGCAGACTGTGTCTCAGCTGCAGGCGCACATCATACACCGTACGACTACAGTGAATCTATCCAACACCAATTACTATTAAGCAGACATCAGAACAGATCAATAGTCTAATAATTGGAAGGTACAGAATCATAGAAGAGTTTGGGTTGAAGGGACCTTTAAAAGTCATCTAGGTATCTCAGGAGTACAGGATTTCTTAAAGAGAACTACAAGTTAAAGAAAAGTCCAAAGATGTAGCTCAGTATCTGAGAAGAGAAAAACTATTAGATCATCAGATTGTAGCTGATGAGCACAGATGCATCTCAGAAGGCTGCAAAAGGAATTCTAGAAAAAGCAGGCAAAAAAAGAGCATGTTTTCCATGTTTTCAGACAGCTTGCTGGTCAGGGGTTCTAAAGGAAGCTCCTTAATCACAGAAATAGCTTGCAAAAAACAACCTAATGAACAAAACCCAAGCAACCAAAAACCAAAGTCCTACACAGCCCACACTGCTAGCAAATACAAGAAAATAAGTAGAAATAAACTAGCAGGACAATTTCAGTTGCACTGTGCTGCAACACTATTATCAACATTTCTGTCTAAAGACAGAATTATTTATCAGTTACTTGCACAGAAAACCCAAACAACTAAAAGCAAAAGCAAAACTAATTCACTATTTTTATTTGTAGTAATTTGAGGGACAGTAAGAACTCTAAATATCATAGGAATGAAAAAGTAAGAAGGATCCTCTTAAGTCCAAGATCAACAGAGTAAGAGGAACAAGGAGAATTCAGACTTGGAGGAACTCCAGGAATCATCATCTGACACACCAGCCATGCCCTAGCAGAAAAAGGTATGTGTGCATTAAAAACACTCTTAGGACCAGACCTAGGGAACACCTAAAATAGTAACTGAGAAAAAGAACTGAAGATAGCTTATTTAAAATCACTTTCAATTAGTTTAAGAAGCAGAACGGCAAAATGGGACAGGACAGCTTTAAGCAGATAGGGCCGCACAAGGTCCTGTGCAGCTTTTCACATGCACTGGCAGATCTCATGTTTATCTCTTCTTAAGACTGCTAAGAAGCAGTGCAGCTGGTTTTTCTCCCTGGCAGAGGACAAGGTAGCAGAGGCTAGCAGACATAGCCATAGAAAAACATGCAAATGATCTTGAGAAGATAGGGCTCAGGAGGGTCGCCTTTCAAGGAAGTTGATGTATTTGGGGCAAGAAAGAAAAATACCAATCTGAACCCATGAACATGACCCCATAGTGGGGCAGGTAGAACTAAGAAGTAACCTCGAGTCACCCTGCATGGTAGTCAAGCTGCCCCTCAGTACACACTAGTGGTGCTCGACAGAACACCACACAAACTCATTACGGAGGTAAGGAAAAAGGCAGGCAGCAAAGCATTAGTTAAGTAACTTCTTTTTAAATGCAGATCGTTAATCACATCTAGAAACTGGGTTCACAGTTCAAATTCTTATGCAAAGCTGAAGCAAGGTATTACACAATGCTTTAGTTTTACCTGTAATTAACCCCTACAAGTGATTTAATTTTGTTAATACTGACTTTAACAGTTAGCAATTACACACATCATCACCTTACTAATTCAAGCAACTAAGGACCTAACCAAGCATGTACTTGAGTCTCACTGTTTGCCTTGGCAACTGCTGCTGCCACACTGTAAAGGAGGAAAGCACACTCTCCTTTGATGTAGATGCCATCACTTTTCACCACAGTCAGCCAGAAAGCTCCACATGCAGATCAACTCAAGTCAGCAACACACTGTGTTCTCCCTTAAGACAGCTTTGCCAACACAGTTTAGGTCTGTTCCAGGAATCGAAGGAAAATTAAGGACATGCTGTCTGTGTTAGGGCATCGAGCCAGAGTACAAGGCTCCATCCACTTCCAGCAGAAGCACCTAGAAGACAAGAAATGGCTATAAAAAGTGTTGTAGAAATTAAGACCACCCCGAGCTTAGGAGGAACTCAAGTGATGTGAGCAACTTCCAAGTGGCTTGGAAATATGGCTTTAAAATTACTGCCTGAAACAAGTAACTGCCAATAGCTAAGTTATCAGAAAGGCAAGACAGCGTACTAAGCTGAAGGCTGGGTAAGTGAAACTGAAATGCACAGTTGGCTATGGAGAATGTTCTCTAATAGAATCATACCAACTCACTGTTTGTACCTTCAAGGTGGGTACTCCAGTCTATTCTTTTGAACTCACACAAGTCTTTCTTGAAGAAAATCAACAACGGAGGGGTTTGGGAAGAGAAGCAGTAGTTTCTATCAGTAACAGAAAGCCAGACAACATTTGGGACCTTAGAGCTGTCCACAAACTCGAAAAACAAAACTAAGATTAATACACCAGGATAAGGCTTCCTGTCTAATACAGAATAAAGTCATGTTCATTGTGATTGTAGCATCTACTATCGTTTATAGGAAAAGCTAAGGAATAGTTTATTCAAGCAAGAAGGAGATGTCTTGAACAGAACAGCCCTTCTTTGGGACAGGAAGCTGAATTATATGCCCTCACTGATAAGCAGGTTCACATGTATGTTAATTCTGGGATCAAAACAACCACTCATGCCTGGCAAAAAACTGCTTATGGAAGAAATCGACAGATCATTACTGGTGTGTGGGAATCAGAGGGGTGTATTTAAGAGTACCCCATACAGTCGATGCACTTGTTCACAATTGGGCAGTATCTTGAGAAGTGTGTGAACAAAAGCACTTGTTTACAAAGCTACAAAACACATCACTCTACCTTCAAAAGATGTGAAAGATGGTTCACAGCTGTTCAGTGCATCTGGTCACAGACCAGAAACACTGATACCCAAAACTAGTTATGTGGTATCACATTCTCTGAAGCCAAAATCTGCTACACACATTTACCTACTGAAACCATGGGATCAAAATTAGAAAACTACATTTCAGTGCAACTCGAGAACACCTGTGAGTTCACTGTGTTAACTTGCTACCCGATAAAAAGCTACCGAAGGGACAAAGCCACAGAGGGACAAATACTCCTAACTTAAACTGACTACTCAAGGCCTAAGGACCAATTGCTAAAGCAGACAAAGAGGAGTGGGAAGGTAAGGGGTACAAACTGTAGAACCAGTATACAAGGTAGAGGCATGCCTTAATCAGGTTTTGCCCACATGATGCACCTCCCACCTACTGTGCACATGAATGCTGGTGTCACTCACAGTGATAACCGCTTCCTGTCTGGGCCAGAGAATGTGACCCATGGCCTAAGGAAATGTATTGCAGACAGGCCATTCCAAAGGTTACATGTTCTGTGGAGGAAGAATGTTTCTGGAGGTTCTAGCGTGCGGTTAGGAGGAAGAAAAAAGTTATCTCAAAACTTACTGTGTAACAAGTCAATGCAACTTCTAAAGATTATGAAATTGAGGCCATGTGACTGTGCTCTTAGTTCTGCTGCTTGGATCATTAAAAAAAGGGCACAGAAACCTTGGAGAATATGAGGAAAATAAGATACCACACAACCCATTCCACCCCCTAGTCCTCTTGAGTTTCTGAAGGCAAGGAGTCTCAAAATGACTTAACACCAACACTTCAACAGCAAACTACATTAATCCTTTTCTCCTACTCAAATTATTCCACTAAACATCAAACATTTAGCATATACACATTAAGACAGTTACTGGTGGATTTTATAGAGTCTAATAAAGGTAAGAGTGGCAAACAAGAGGTTACATGTAAGGAGTTAGGGACTTAGATTAACACTGAAATACCTCTTGTATTGATCTGACCAAGTAAGTTTCAATTTTTAAATAAGATGACAATTTGCTACTGGTTTACAATTCAGCAATACCCTGGGATCTGGGTGTTCTGGTTAATCTTTAAGAGAAGTGATCACAGTTACGCTACACTCTGGGATTGATCCAGCACTCCTACGTGGCACATATTCTGTCATAAAAGGAAGGTTTCACGAAATACAAATTATTAGATAAGGCTAAATTCCATTTATTTACAGCCTTATTGAGACATTGTTTCAGCAAGACAACATCCTTTCTCCCCTGGCTCTTGCTCTACCCATCACTCATTTTTCTGTCTCACTCTCACATTTCCTTCCATGACTGTTCTGCATCATTTCCACTTTTTCTACCCAAAACAATCCTGTTTCTGCATGACAATTTCAAAACCCTTTGCTGTTCAATCAATGGAATAATAAGAGCTGGCATTTGTCATCCTCAGCTTTGTTCATTTGACAGATTTATGAGACTGCAAGGAGAATGGGTTCATACTTGTGAATCACAGCTTTGGAAAGCCTCCACGCATGCAGGTAGACATATTGGAAAACTGTTTCCAACACCAGAAAGAAACAGGAAAAAACACAGGACCCTCACGCCACAGCATCTGTGCGTTTGTGGACTCACAAGATTTGTAACATGCAGTCTTGGCTAGATGGCAACCTGACAGCAACTGAGATATGTGGTAACTACCACTGATCCTGCTTCTAGGGAAGCAGAAATCTTCTATGGAACATAGGATTCCATATTACTTCTTTCTCATGCTGTCTCTGTCTTGCTTCCCTGCTTTTGGGAGTTGTACAACCATCGGAAAGCCTTGCATAACTTAAAATACACACCGCGCTCTGTGGTCACAGATGTTACCACAGACACCGAGATAGAGTACTAGGGAATTACACAAGAAAAGAAAGAGGCAAGCAAGCAAGCGAAAACCTTCTGATGCTGAGCTGCGATACCTTCCTTTAAAAGCCATCTGGCAAGGACTAAAAAGCAGGTCCTCTCAAAATTAAGTAATTTTACTGCATTCGTGAGCTCCTGAGGGTCAATGGCAGACTGTTACAGAAACACCCATTTCCGCACGTACTTAAACGGCTTCTCCGCACGTACTTAAACTCCTCAAGCCGGGGAAGCACTCAAGGGCCCAGCCTGAGCAATGCCGGCTACACACCGAGCTGGGGCATCTCCGCCCCTGCCACACCGTTTACTGCGGAAGGTATACACGTTTCCGCCCGAAACTGCTGTAGACAAAAGCCTCGCTCGCCGCACACGTGGGCCGCGCGACGGGCCTCGCGAAGTCGGCTGGCGACCACTGGCCTGCAGGGAGAGCCCTGGGTTGCGGCCGGGGGTCCGGCTCTGCCTCTCGCGGCGAGGGGCCGCGGCCTCACACGGCACCAGGCCTGGCTAGTCACCCCGGCCGCAGCGGCCACGGATCCGCACCGCGCCCCCGCTGGGCTCCCGACACGGAGCCATCTTGTCCCCCGGCGCTTCCGCCCGGGTCTGACCTCCCCCCAGCAGGGGGCTCCCGGCCCCGGCGCGCCGCCGGCCTGACGCGGCCCAGGACCGCGGGGGCCCCGTCTGCAGGGGTGCGGCCCCGGTCCGGTAGACGCCGCCACACAGGAGCGGGCGGGGTAACCGGGCAGGCTGGACTGGGGCGCTTGGGCCCCAGTAAAGCCGCCCCCCACCCCCCAACTCCTGCCGCTCTCCCGGCAGAGAAGGAGTCGGGACAACGCCAAGATGGGGCAGGAACGGGGCGCCGCGGCACGCGAAAGGCTCCACCGCACCGCGGCCAGGAGGTTTTGGCTCTCCCGCGGCCGCCTCAGAGAATCCGCAGCCCGCCGCTGCGAGGAGCCGCCCGCAGTCTGCGCGGCCCGGGCGAGAGAGAGAACAAAGAGACAACAGAGGGGAGGGGGAGGAAGAGGCGCAGGCAGGGGGCCGCAGTCGGGCAGCGGGGCCCGGGACGACGCGGCCCGGTGCGCGGTATCGCAGCAGGGTCACTCACAGGAATATGGTTACTCATTGAAGACTGTAGCCTGATCATACAGCCGGGGTGCGGGCGCCACCGCCGGGGGCAGGAAGAGCAGGACCAGGAGGACGCGGAGGCACTGGAGGCCGCGGGGCTGCCGGCGGGGGTTCGGCGGCGGCGCGGGGCTGGACCATACAGCTGCGGCGGTGGCTGCTCTGCAGGCTGCGCGGCGGGGACGCGGCTGCGGAGGGAGGAGGGAGGGACACTGGGCACCGCCCCCCGCACTGCTGCGCCAGGGCCCGGATCCCGCGCGTGCGTCACCGATGGGCGTCGCGCTCGACCAATGAGAGGTGGTACTGGCGCGTCCGGGGCAGGAACGAGACCGGTGCGGGGCGTGGCGCTAGCGAGCAGGAGGCGGAGGCAGCCGGCGGGAACCGGTTCGTGAATGGAGGGGGGGGCGGTAGCGGTGGAAGGCGGGGCGCGCGGGCGGGCCTGGGGATTGTCTCGGGGCGGTGGGGAGGCTGGCCGGGGCCGCCCTGAGTGGGAACACCGCCCCACCCCGCCCCTCTGGGCCTGACTGCGGCGCGGGCGTGAAGCGCCGGGCGCGGTCTACGGTTCTTGGAGCTGTAGTTTTTCACACTCTGTCCCCGGGCCCGCCGTGTCCCTCGCAGCCGCCCAGGTAGAGTGTGCCTGGGGGCTGTGCGGCGGCGCTGTGGGGAATGAAGATTGCTTTTCCTCACGTGGGGTGCGAAGTGAGCGGCGGCGGCAGGGCTGCGGGTCTCTCCGTGTCCTGTAACGCCCGAGCCTTTCGCTGCTAATCGATGTAGCGGACTAGGGGCTAACAGGAAGCTGTCAGCGCCGTGTGTGTGTAGGCTGTCCCGTGGAACCGGGGTTCATGGTGGTAGAGGTCAGCCCTGCAGGCCTTAAGTGGTGGGGAGACAGAGCAGCTGCGCTCGCTGCTGAGAAACACCGCGTTCAGCACAGGGCGGACTGATAGACAAACACCCAGCGGGTGACAGCCGGCAGTGGGAGTCACTCACGGGATCAGTGTGGCAGTCAGGCCTCGGCAGTGTCCTGTCAACCTGGAAGAACCGTGATGTAGGGCAGCGCAAGCTTTGTGAAAGAACCCACTATTTATAGCTTCAGGCCGTCTGGGGCTGTTGTTATATTTATCTAGTTAAGCCTTGCTTCTCAGTGTTCTTACGCTACACAGATTGCAGAAGCTGATTTTGATCTAAAAATTAATCCTCTCCATTCTCAAGCTGAGCACCAGCTCCTTTGTGGGTTTGATCAGTTTTCCTGTTGTTGTGTAACCTGCAGAGACCAAGGTCTGTACAGAGGAGGTTTTCATGGCCACTGATACAGATGAGTTATTCAGAATGCATCTATGTGTTATTTTTTTTCTCCACCTGGCATAAGCTAATTTCTGACTATGAGACGTGTCTCTACTAGGGTAATATATTCAGCTTTTCTAGGCTTTATCTGAGCTGTATTTGTGTTTAGCAGTTGACTCTGGCAGGTGTCTGGTGAGCTTGCAGCTGCTTCTAGACTCCTCCATGTGTGTAAAACTTGAAAATGCGTTCGGAATCTTACAAAACAAGGTGATGATCCCAAGGTTAATGGCTACAGTGCTAGGAAGATTTTGGTGGTGAAAAAGAAAACTTCAGTACAGCTTCTCCCATCAGCAAAACTTGAGGAATTTGTTCTGGATAGAGTTCTGAGACTGTTTAAATAGCTCTGTACTTGCTTTAGTCCATGCTGGTGTTTTTCTCCACCAATGCAAGCTTTTGTTTACTGTTTAATTGCACCTTAAACTGACCAGGATTTTAGGATCAAATTTCTGCTGCAACATCCTTTCAGTACTGTAGCACTGTAGTTTACACTGGAAATGAAACTGGAAACTGGCAGCTTCTTTGAAATGATATACCCTAAAAATAAAATATTTAGCTCAGAAAGCTTTCAGCCTAAAAACACATGGGTGGGGTTTTTTTGAAGGAAGAATGCCCGTGTCACATTAACTATTTAGTATTAATTTCTATTATGACAGTCCCTATCTGGACCCCCTTGCTCTGACTGTTAAAATAGCTGTTCCTGCTATTACTCCTGAGATGACAAGGGGTACTCGGCGTGTTAGAAGTGCTACAGAGAGAGAGGCAGAAGTCTACCATACAGATGCCTACTCTTTCATATAACATAGGACAAAGATATTTATAGTAGAGAGAGACAAGTGAATACTTACAAAGTGCCAAGTGGTAAACTTGATGAGACAAGCTGGCTTGAGGAGGCAGAATGTAACAGGAAGAGACAAGACTAAAGAAATGTAGAGATAAAGAAAAAAAAAAGCTTAAAGAAATCTGTGAGGATTCAGAAAAGCTGTTACCAGTTAGAGAAGCAAAGGTTTGATCATCATTTTGGTGTTAGGAAGATTAATACACCTTCTGTGAGAAGACAGACTTGAAATATATTTTTGAAGCAGTGTGAGTCAAAAACAAAATGTAGGCTTAGGCTGAATGTCCAGCCCTCACCTAGGTGACTGTTGTCTATATGCTTGAAAGTTTTAATAGTAAGTTGTGCATAAAACTTGTCAATTTAAAGAATACCAAAGTCTCAAAAATCACAATTATAACTGACTGCTTCCAATTATTCTTATTTCATAAAAAACTGCTGATTTGCAATCTCTGGTAATCTGGTATTACCATATTCTCTTAAGTACACTAGTGACAAAAAAATTCCTAGTCACTATCTTTATTGTAGAGAATAGAATGGCCAGGGTTGGAAGGGACCTTAAAGATCATATAGTTGCAACGCCTTGCATAGTCAGGGACACCTTCACTAGATCAGGTTACTCAGGGTGCCAGCCAGCCTGGCCTTCAACACTGCCAGGGATGAAGCAGCCACAACTGCCTTGGGCAACCTATTCCAGCATCTCACCACCCTCACAGCAAAGAATTTGTCCTTATGTCCAAACTCGGTCTCCCCTCTTCAAGTCTAGAACCCTTTCCCCATGTTCTTTTGCTACACACCTGAGTAAAAACCCCTACCCCGCTTTCTTGTGGCCTCCTTCAGATATTGGGAAGCTGCTATAAGGTCACTTGGGAGCCTCCTCTTCTCCAAGCTGAACAACCCCAACTTTCTTGGCCTGTCCTCATAGGGAAGGTGCTCCAGCCCTCTGATCATTTGAGTTGCTGTCCTCTGGATCCATTCCAGGAGCTCTCTGTCCTTCTTATGTTGGGGATTTCAGAACTGGATACAGTGTTCCAGGTGGGGCCTCATAAGTGCAGAGCAGAGGGGGAGAATCACCTTCCTTGACTGACTGTCACTGCTTCTTTTGATGGCGTCCAGGACATGGTTGGCTTTCTGGGCTGCAAGTGCACACTGGTGGCTCCTGTTAAACTTCTCGAGCACAAGCCCCAAGTCCTTCTCCCCAGAGCTGTCCTCAGTCATTTCTCCTCTCAGTCTGTATTCATGCATGAGATGACCTCGACTCAGGTGCAGAACCTTGCACTTGTCCTTGTTGAACTTCATGCAGTTTGCATTGGCCCACTTCTCGAGCCTGGCAAGGTCCCTCTGGATGGCCTCCCTTCCCTCCAGTGTGTTGACTTCACCACAGCAAACTGACTGAGGGTGCATTCAAGTCCAATGTCCATGTTGCCGACAAAGATGTTAAATATCAAGAGTCTGAGTACCAATCCTTGAGGGTCACACAGTTTGGACACTGAGCCACTGATCACAACTCTTTGGGTGCAACCATCCAGCCGGCTCTTTATTCAATGAGTGGTTCATCCATCGAGTCTGTATTGTTCCAGTTTAGAGATCAGAATGTTCTGCAGGACAGTGTCAAATGCTTTGCACAGGTGCAGGTAGATGACGTCTGTTGCTCTGCCTTTTTCCACCAAATCTGTGACCCCATCGTAAAAGGCTACCACATTGGCCAGGCAGGACTTGACTTGCCCTTGGTGAAGCCATGTTGGTGCCACCAAGCAGTATGTGAAGTCTATGTAATTTATATGCAATGCTACATGTTTTTATTGAGAAAGGTAATCCTAATATAATTAGGAAGCAAACTTTTACTTCTGATCATCTTTATCAACCTTCTAGTACTTATAAAAAATCCTTCATGCTGTTATTTTAACCAGAGGGATGAGGACAGGAACTAGTGGTCAATAAGCAGTCACACAGTGTCCAGGCCTCGCTTTGAAGTGGTTTGTATTAATTTATTGCTAGTATGTGTGTTGGATTTATGAACATTGCTTTGTTCATCTTATAATTTGAAATACATATCTTTATCAACTAATATGTTACTTCCACACTAAGTAAAAATACTCAATGTGCTTGTCTTTTACAGACATTAACTTCCTTAGTCCCTCTAGACAGGAATAACTTCTCCCTGACATTTATGTGGATCTTCTGTATTGCAACATGAGGGACAAAAAAACCCAAACAACTGTTATTGGAAAGAAATCTCAGAATCTGAATTTGCTTAAAGGGATTTAAATAATTAGTGAATTTGTTACTGAAACTACGATTGGATGTAGGTCCGCTATGTTTATGTGGACTAATCCTATTCTAAATGTGAATGGAATCAAAGGGATTTGGTATAGTTTTTTATGTGTTACTAGTCTATCTGCATGAAAGTAACTGACACACTTAGCAGCAGTTGGAAGACCTCTGGAGATCATCTAGTCCAACCCCCCAGCCAGAGCAGCATCACCTAGAGATCACACAGGGATGCATCCATGTAGGTTCAAAACCTCTCTGGGCAGCCTCTGCCAGTGCTCTGTCACCCTCACAATAGAAAAGTTTTTCCTTATGTTTAAAGTGAACCTCTTTTGTCCAATTCATGACCATTGCCTCTTGTCCTGTCTCTGGGCACCACTGAGAACAGCCTGATCTAATAGTCCTGACTCTCACCCTTTAGGAATGTATAAGCTTTTATGAGATTACCCTCTCAGTCTCCTCCTCTTCAGGCTGTGCAGCCTTAGCTCTGTCAGCATCTCCTCATACGGAAGATGTTCCAGCCCTGGATCATCTCAGTGGCTGCACTGGACTCTCCAGTAGCTCCCTGTCCCTCTTGAACTGAGGACCCCAGAACTAAATGCAGTATTCTTGATGCAGCCTCACCAGGGCATAGTAGACAGGGAGGAGAACCTTCCTTGACCTACTGACCAGTCTCTTCTTAATGCGCCCCATGAAAACTTTGCCCTTCCTGTCTAATTTACTGACGTTAACTGTAGCTTTCTGTGGTGCAATTTCTGAAGGTTGCATTTACATGCCTGTCTTGGCAATGTTTAAAAAGGTGGAGTGACTATAACCAGGTTAGACTCACACATAACAGAAATCTCATACATGACTAAGCTGATGAAAGTAAGCAAACAAAAAGGATAAGAATGTAATTAATACAAATCAATGTAGTTCTAGGGAAAGTAGCTATTGTAAATAAAGCTGACTTAATGCTTTGACAAGATTACAGGTTTGGCATAAAAGTAGCTGCATGTCTGTGACAGTAAATAATCATGTTTTTGAGGGAGTGTAATCAAAGGTCTCTGAAAAACGCAAATGTGACTGTTGCTAAGAATCACTGAATCACAAAACAGTGATTCAGTGGAAAAGACCTCAAAAGATCATGTAGTCCAATCCCCCTGCCACAGCAGGATCACCTAGATCAAGTCACACAAGAACATGTCCAGGTGGGTTTTAAACTTCTCCAGAGAAGGAGGCTCTACGAGCTCCCTGGGCATCCTGTTCCAGTGCTCACCCTCACTATGAAGAAGTTCTCATATAGATGTGGAACCTCCTATGCTCCAGCTTACACCCTTTGTCCTATCATTGGATGACACTGAGAAGAGCCTGGCTTCATCCTCCTAACACCCATCCTCCACATATTTATAAACATTAATGAGGTCACCCTCAGCTTCCTTTTTTTCCAAGCTCAAGAGACGCAGCTCACTCAGCCTTTCCTCATCAGGGAGGTGTTCCACTCCATCATGTTTGTGGTTGTGCACTGGACTCTCTCAAGCAGTTCTGTGTCCTTGAACTGATGTCCTTCTAAGATTGATGAATAGTGAGTAACAAGGATGTTCTTCTGAAGAGACATCTACATTGCTCATACATATCTTCACAAAAAATGTGTTTTAGTACAGATGCTTGCAAAGTCACAGAATCCTTTTGACTGGAAGAGACCTTTAAGATCATAAAATCTAATCATTAACCCAACACAGCCAGGTCACTACTAAACCATGTCCCTCAGCACTAGATCAATATTTCTTTAAATACCTCCAGGAACGGTGACTCCATAACTTCCCCACATAGGCTGTTCCAATGTCTGATAACACACTCAGTGATCTTTTTTCTTAATAAGCAGCCTGAGCCTTCCCCAGATCATGCAGCTAGAACCACGAACACAAGTGAGATTCATAAGCTTTTAAGAAAGCTTCTGTTGCTCAAAAAAGAGCCCAGGGATTATAAGGACAACCAAGTTAATACAAACTCCCAAAGCAGTGCTGTAGTAACAGTAAAAGTGATCCTTATGTGATCCTTAGATAGATAACATGGCATTGTAAGAAGACTTAGAGGGATTTTTGTATTAACATAGCATCAGTATTAAATATTCAAATACCATGGGCAGTTCTGTTGACCACAGGCCTTTTGAGTTACTGTATTTTATGACACAAAAAACTTCCATGTGTCTGGAGCCCATGTGGGGCATTTCTCACATGCCCTATTACCTGCTCCTTCCTCTAGTCTCACTGCTTCTGCTCTCAGCCCTTTTTCTCTCCTCTCTTCAGATTAGGTTCAGTACTGTGGTGTCTCTCAGATTCTGTGATCATCTGATTTTCTGGTAAACAGAGTAATGGAGTGAAAGAGACTGGACTGGAGTGGACAGTAGACAATGTGAATTGTTTCTGTAGAATGTGTTTGAGATGTAGAAGGGCCATAGCCATTACTCAGAAGAGAGACATAGTGGTGAGAAGGCAAAGCTGTGAGAAAAGACTCAGAATGGAAGCAGGGATACATGTAAAGGGCTCTTCCTGTTTCATTCAACAAGTAGATTCAGCAGAATCTCACAAGCAGAAAATATAGGCTTCTGAAAGCTTCTTAATTGGAAGAGTAAGGTGAAATGGATGATAAATATTGGACAAATTCACATGCTCTGGCACTTACTGGCTTCATTACAGGAACCATCAGGTGAAATTTCATATACTGTGATGCAAATGAGATCATAAACTACAAATTATAGGTTTTTCACATCTTGAAGTAAGAATTTAATGAAGAAAGAAGGCTTTTTTATAGAATATCCTTTGTTTTGAGTGCTTTTAGCTCATTCAAACTCTTCACAGCATTTATAGTGCAGTGCAGGTGTGTAGTTTCTTATATTTTCTCTTACCTGGAAATTCTGCTTTTGACATTTCTAAAGTTCATTCATATTTACAGTTTACTATGTGCATCTTTATATTTTTCCACTGGTAATAATTTCTTTGCATAGAAGATATTCTTCTGTATTAGATTTTTGCTGTTGTCAATTTTTCCTATGTCAGCCTAATTTCTGTTGCTTGGTCTTATTTACTGTTCCCTCTATCATATTTTTGTCTTTATTTTTGATGGATGTTCTTCAGTCAAAATCAGTTTTCAAACTGCTACTGATATTTCACAAACATGACACCCATTTTCAGTTGTTTATTGGGAAAATCCAGTGGATTTCTCACGTTGCTTCTGTCTATTCAATAAAAGAAGTATCTCTGTAATAGACCTAGTGTCTAATATTTGTTAAAACTTGGGAGATCTGCTAAAAAGGGACTTTTCATGACTGAAAGAGTGATGATCTTTCATAGACACCTGCTGTAATTGTCAATTGGCAGGTTTAACATTCATAGTTGGCACTCTGGCAGCATATAATCCAAGAAGATGGTATCTGAGCATTACAGGAGTGATCCTAAATGTTAAGAGTTTAAACAAAATTTACACAATGTTGTTCACAGAATTAAAGAATCACAGAACATTAGGGGTTGGAATGGACCTCAAAAGATCATCTAGTCCAATACCCCAGCCAGAGCAGGATCACCTTTCTGTTGTTAGGCACTTTTACAACATCTGCATTTACTCCTGTTGAAGTAGATGAAGCCTGTGCATTAGCAAAGCTGGGTCTTTTTGATCTCTCTAAATGAAAATTGTTCAAAATCAACATTTTTATTTTGATTTAAGTTTGATTTTCTCCAAATACTGGTTTCAGAAGAGTCCAATGGTCTGGCATTTGGAATATATCAAAGTAATTATTTCAACAAGCAGTTTGAGCCGATAGCCCGGGAGTATTTTCTCAACACATTTTAGGGGGCAAATCATAGCCCAGCCATAGAGATGACTAGACAGAAGAAGAGGTTGAGGGGAGACCTTATGGCTCTCTACAACTACACAAAAGGAGGTTGTAGTGAGGCTGGTGCTGGTCTCTTCTTCCAAATTACTAGTGATAGGATGAGGGGAAGTAGCTTCAATTTGCGTCAGGGGAGGTTTGGATTGGATTTTAGGAGGAAGTTCTTTCCTGAGGGAGTGGTTGGGCACTGGAAAGGGCTGCCCAGGGAGGTGATGGAGTCCCCATGCCTGGATGTGTTAAAAAATTGAGTAGCTACAGCACTTGGGGCCATGGTCTACTGGTTAGGAAGCTGTTGGATGAGGGCTGGACTTGATGAGCCTAGAGATCCTATCCAGCCATGGTGATTCTATGATAGGCTTTGGTACTGACAGTGTTTCCGTGTTTTCTGTGGCTGCATATGCACGAAATCAGGCTGTAAACTTCCCATACACCTACACTTACAGAACTGCAATCTAATTTGTTTTGCTACCATCGTTTGTCAATACTACCCATGAAGGCTGCTAAATTGGTGCTTTAATAATAATGTGTTTGACATTTTAATGGCAACTGCAAGGCATAGGACAATTACAAGGACTCATAACTATTCACTTTTCAGAAGTTGTTTGGGTTACTGTGAAAATTCATTTCTGTTTTTGGTCTAAAATGTTAACCACGGGTTTTATTGTCGTGTGCTGTCAGTGCTACAGCCAGAACTGAAGAGTGATCTCTTTGCTCACTCTGTTCAGATTACTGCAGCTATCAGTTACTCACTCACTCACTGCATGTTCAGTGTCCTCTAAACACTGCTCCTTACATTTTAACCCTCCGTTGCTAGAAGAATGTTCATTGATTTTTCTGGAGGTTTTTTAGTGCAGCAAAATGTCGAATTAGCAAGACAGCAAAACTTTACAGGCCCACTTGTGTAACTCACTATATTCTGCCAGCTGATACACTGTATTGTCACTAGACTCAAAGTTCATCTTGTTATGTACTGATGGAAATTTCTTATTGCTGAAAATAATTGCCTTTGATTTTAATTCTGGGATTTGAATTAAAAATGAAGTATAGAAGATGAAGCTGTTCAGAGAAACTGTTACAGTTCTATAACGGTTCTGCAACTCTGCTAACTGTAGAGTTAGTTCTCTGTAGTTCTACATCCTCAAATAAAATTTTAAATTGTCTTTTCTGAGGGTTTGCATAGTTAGAATATTCTGTTGGTCAGCAGTTGTGCCATGTTGCTGACTAAAATGCTGCCAAACTAACACCAGGGATGTACACTCCATTGAGAAGGTGATGACTGAATACACTGTCATTTGCATGTGCAGGTTTCCATGTGCAGAATGGTCTCTTTGGTAGTATCCCTAGTGCCACACACCTTTTCAGAGTTTTCAGACTAGTAGTTCTGAACCTGCCATCAAGCCCTCAAACAGTGAGTGGCTGCCGCTGACGTGTTCGTGTTTGCTATCAGCAGTGTGAGCTGCAGGTACAAACACTTTGGTTACCACTTCTAAGGCTGGTCAGGCAGGGACAGGCTCTCCCTAATTACGCACTTCCTTTTCCCAAAGGAAGGGTACAGAAAAAAAACCTGTCAGGCCTTTGCTGAGCTTGGAAGCTAAACCAGTTCTGGTAAAAATAGCAGTAAGAATAGAAAGGTACAGGACTGCAGAGCTCACTGACCACAGTGTCTGTGAACCAGATATTTTCTGAAGTGTGAGAGACACAGCAGACAAAAATGTAGAGGAGATGAATAAAAAACACTTTTGGGGGATAAGGCTGACTTTCTTTAATCAGGCTGAAATCAAAACAGAGGAAGAAAATAGGCAAGTATGAAGGTAAAAATTACGGAACATGATGATGAAACAAAATATTTTCAGAAATAAAAAAATGTAAAAATATTCAGTGCCTTCTAGAAAACTCACTAAAAATCCTGCTTAGCTAAAGAGAATGAGGTATCAGTACAGCCTACAGGGGAAGAAAATGATCAGCAACATAAATGGCTACTCCAGTCAATTCATAAATGCATTTTAGCTGATGCCATGCCATTGGAGTAATAGTGCTTGAAACACATTGATGGTTTCATTTATCTCCTTATCCATCATAGTCATGAATATTTTTAAAAAAGTAGTTTAATACCTGTAATGTCCTCACTCACATACTGTCTCATTCAAATCCCTTAGTTCTCTAGAAGATAAAGCAGCACACATTCTTCATTCTTCATGCTTGCAGTACAAGTTCTTTATTTTGCAGGATTTTCACCAACCTGTGAAACATTCTGCTTTTTCTCTGCTGTCATTATATGGACCTATTCATACTAGCAATATTGTTTTATTCTTGTATTTGCCACAAGTCTATGTATTTAGTTTTTCCTTTGTTCCTTTGCTTGAGCACCTCTCCTATGAGGACAGACTGAGGGAGTTGGGACTGTTCAGTCTGGAGAAGAGGAGACTCTGAGGTGACCTTATTGTGGCCTTCCAGTATCTGAAGGGGGCCTACAGAAAAGCTGGGGAGGGACTTTTTAGGGTCTCATGTAGCGACAGGACTAGGGGGAATGGATCGAAGCTGGAGCTGGGTAGATTTAGAGTGGATGTGAGGAGGAAGTTCCTCAGCGTGAGAGTGGTGAGAACCTGGAATGGGTTTCCCAGGGGAGGTGGTTGAGGCCCCGTCCCTGGAGATGTTTAACGCCAGTCTGGATGAGGCTCTGGCAAGCCTGATCTAGGGTGGGGTGTCCCTGACCATGGCAGGGGGATTGGACAGGATGATCTTTCGAGGTCTCTTCCAGTCCCTAATGATTCTATGATTCTATGATTCTATGAATGGTCCCAACTCTCTTATCCTGCACTCATACGAGAGATTCTCCCATAACTGAACTCCTCTGGCTTCTCATCCATCCCCAAACAAAGCTCCATGTACTCAGCTGCTTGCTCACATTAAGGGCAACTCACCCTCCTTGTCTTCCTAGCCGTTCTTCCTGAAGAGCCTTTTTCTCTCCATTCCCTGTGCCTCCTTAGATTTGAAAGCCTAGTTTTTTAGTTGCTTGATTTATAGGATTGGCAAGAAGTGTTCAACAGCACAAAACTTCTGATATAAAATATGGACATTTCCACATCTACTTACAGTCCTGTTGCAGTTCTCCTTAGCTTTGTGTTGGTGTTTATTCATGCTAAAGTGTACACATTCAGCGAGTCAAACTGTGTGAAGTGTTTTCAGTTAGTGGCCATAAATATTGAGACAATTTCCTCCTTGTTACTGACATGCAAACAATAACCATACTGAGGTGGGGTTGCTGCTTTGCATTGTCAGTCTTCCCAAGTGCTTGTGATAGGAAGAAAATAAACTACCTTTGTGTTCTGCTGAAACTGCAGAACTGATCTGGGGTGGGTGTCATGTCACGAGTGATACTCCAAGTTTTACCAACACAGAGTGATAAGAACTCTTCGTACCAATGGATTTAGCATATCACTTATGAAAAAGTACCCCACCAGTACCTGAAGCCATGCTAGGGTACCTGGCTTTGTTCTGAGTCACAAATGTCTTCTCAGCTATCCATCTCTGTTCCCATGCTCTGCCTGGTATTTTACCAAAACAGACCTTCATCCACTTAGCTTATGAAAACTGCTAAAATTGCAGCACAATCAAGTATAGTTCTGGTGTCTCCAATGTAAGAAAGACATGGGAGTGTTGAGGCAGGTCCAGGACTCCAAGGATGATCAGAAGGCTGGAGCACCTCTGCTATGAAGACAGGCAGAGGGAATTTGGACTGTTCAGCCTGGAGAAGAAGGCTATTGGAGGACCTTATAGAAGCATTCTAGTACCTGAAGGGGGCTACAGGAAAGCTGGAGAGAGACTTTTAATGAGGGACCCTAGTGACAGGACAAGGGAGAAGTTTTTGACCTAACAGCGGGGAGATTTAGATTACATCTAAGAAAGAAATTCGTAACTATGAGGGTGATGAGGCACTGGAACAGGTTGCCCAAGGAGGTTGTGGATGTCTCCTCCCTGGAAGTGTTCAAGGCCAGGCTGGATGGGGCTCTGAGCAACCTGGTCTGGTGAGAGGTGTCCCTGCCCATGGCAGGAGGTTAGAACTAGATGATCTCTAAGGTCTCTTTCAACTCAAACCATTCTGTGATTCTACGATCCTGTGATTCAATGAGATACAACTCCTTTCTTGAAATTACATCCTGCAACAGTATGCAGCACTCTGTTCCAGCACCTGCCCATGTCTGTGGGAGCAGTGTTGCTACTTGACATGGTTTTGTTTGCAGCACTGCTCTTTATTCATTCCAGTATAGCTTATTTTTTCACTGTAGTGAGATGGTGTTGATTTACCTTGGCTTATGAATCACTGTGACTCCCAGATGGCTTCCTGTAGAAATTCTGCCTAGTCATCTTGCAGTTTACTTTTGGTAATTCCTAAGCAGAATAACACTGTTACCTCGTCTTCTTTTTTCATTGCTCTGATCTTTTCTCCATTTTATTCAAACATCTAAATTCTGATTCTGTTATTCAATTTGCTTACAAACTCTACAGAACCTAATATAAAATACAACTGCAAAAAATTACTTAGATATTTGTGTATTTGGTTTAGCTGGGATGGAGCTGACTGTCCCTGTGCCATCTCTCCTGGGGCTGTGTGTGGTGGAGGTGTGTTGATCACACCCCAGTTGTTTTGTCTGCTGCTGAGCAGGGCTCATACAGCAGTACGGCTGGGGATTGGCTTTTTTCTTTCCTAACATTCTGCCCAACTGAGGAGGGCTGAGGGATGGGCTGGGCCATCTAACCCAGACTGACCAAAGGGATATTCCAGACCTCAATGCAGATATAGAAGGAAGGGAGGAGAGAATTCGTAGATCAACTGCTACATATATTGAAGCCCTGCTTCCTATAACAGCAGCTACATATCATCTGCTGATGGGAAGTAGAGAATAATCACTAGATCAGGTTGCTCAGGCACCCGTCCAACCTGGCCTTCAACACTTTCAGGGATGGAGCAGCCACATCTGCCTTGGGCAACCTATTCCAACATCTCACCACCCTCACAGCAAAAAAGTTGTTCCTTATGTCTAACCTCAATCTCCCCTCTTCAAGTCTGGAACCCTTTCCCCTTGTCCTTTTGCTACGTACCTATGTCAAACACCCTACCCGAGCTTTCTTGTAGCCTCCTTCAGCTTTTGGAAAGCTGCTATAAGGTCACCTGGGAAACTCTTCTTCTCCAGGCTGAACAATGCCAACTTGCTCAGCCTGTCCTCACAGAGGAGGTGCTCCAGCCCTCTGATCATTTGAATTGCTGTCCTGTGGACCTGTTCCAGGAGCTCTCTGTCCTTCTTATGTTGGGGACTCCAGAAATGTACACAGTTGTACCTCTTATTCTCTCTTTTTAGATCTTCTGAATGGAGGGTGCAATGTGATTTTAAGCTAAGGATTTCCATCTGAAAATACCAGGACAGGAACAAACTGAATTGGGAAGACAGCTGATGTTCAGTCTTAGGAGCAGACTTGATAGACACTATGCTGAGCTTTCTGAAGGGAGAACTGTCTGGCTTGCTTACTGGATTTTTCTGCCTTTTTGCAAGATTAATAGCATCTCTCTAAAAAACAAGTCAAAGAGGAAAACCACTCCTTGTGTATCGCGAGGGGAAACGTCTCTTTAAAAGCTTGCAAAGCTCTCAGTATGCTGTCGGGCAGAAGTCCAAGACTTTTTATATTGGGATTTTTAATATCATTGCTTCCTATACAAATCGTTCTTTGTCCCACAGATCTTGGCCAGACAAAGTCTAATTTGAAAACGCCTTTCCTTGGGCAGACCAGATCACATGAGCTGTGGGCAAGCAGCTGGAGCTGACAGCTCCTTTTTGTACTGCTGCTGCCATTGACTGCGTGGGGTACCTCCTAGTTGCTGGGATGATGTTCTGTGCTCCTTTGTCTTCACCCCACCAAACTCTCTCTTCCTGTATCAGTGCCAGGCAGAAAGGTTGCCTGATCAGATGTCAAGGAGTGGTAATGTGGAAAAAAATATAAGGAAAATTTTATTTTAAATCTCAATTATTCTTTTGTTCAACCAACTGTTATTGGATTTCACTGCAATATTGATTTATGAATGATTTCAACAAAATCATGGAGAAGAGAATCCTGAAGGACATAGCTAATTTCTGAAGCACACAGGGCACTCAAGTGGTCACTGCAGCAGTACAAACAAAGCAAACAGGTAGGCTGTGTCCCAATGCTGGTTCCTTCCATCTTGTTCACAATCTTTTTTTTTTTTTGCAAAGAGCACCACAGCTATTTATAAACTGCCAGTGAGAGCTGAGAATAGGAAGAGTTTTGTGTTCATAAAATAACAGTGTCAGGAGAGCAAAATTATAGCTAGATTGAGATGGCCTCTACAAAGCCCTATTTTTATGATTGTGCTACTAGTATTTTGGGGCTGAAGCCTCCCAGAACAGGTTCAGCCTCATGTAATTTTTTTCTTCTTACATATAAAAATAAACAAAATCATGGTAAAAGCCTTTTCCTATTATTACTTTTGAGTAAAGTAATGTTGAGTAAACTTTTTAGCTTTTAATTTTATCTAGCTGAAATTAGTGAACAGAACAGGCTGTTCACCAGAAAATACTAGCGATTTACAAGCAGGGAAATCCCAAAGTTCATTGTTACAGTAGTGAGTTATTTTGAGGAGAGAGCAAGAACAGGGGTGAACAGGTCGAAGCATTAAGGGAAAAAACACATCTTCCGAAGACTGTGCAAAGGTAGAAAGTGCAGTACAGTCCTAGAAGGTCTGCAAATGAGATCTGGGATGTTATTTTTCTCTTCCTTCTTTCTTTTGTTGTAGGTAAAAAGAAGGCACTTCCTAGGGAGTGGGGAACCTCAGATTTCCAATCCTCCTTAGTCTTTGCAAAGGAGGTATAAGTCCAAACTTCCTAGAAAAAAAAATTAAATCAGTCAAACCTCTTCAAATTTGTCAAGATAGTTGCCTCTCATTTTAACACAGCAATGGAACAACAGTAGGGCATGCTTAATTCACTCCTTACAATTGTGGAAAATAAGTTTGCAGTTTTGATTTACAACCTTCTGGCAATGCAATTGAAAGCAATGCCTTGTGACTCAGTTCACTGGTAAAATACCTTTCAAACCTGCTGTTCATTCAGTACATCTGTCTTTGGAGACAACAGGGAATGAGTAAGCACCAGAGGTGTTACTGTTTTGAACACTGCCAAGGATATGACTAGGAAAACATAGTTAAGGTAATGATAGCTTCTCCATTTCTGCAAAAGGGTATTTAGGAATAATGGGACTAGCACAGCTATTTTAAATGTGAAACAAGTACAGACAAATCCCCCTTAATAACTGCCAATCGCCTTTTGTCACTGTCTAGTGATCTGGAGGTCTGAGATGAGGAAGGCAAGGGAGAGACTCAGTTCAGCTGTCTAGCTTATTAAAAGGAATAATAGGACAGAAAAGTAGGATAAGGATGTGAAGTGAAAGAAAAAGTAGGTAAAATTCCCCTTTGTTATACAAGAAGATTAGGTAAACTTATGTTCTCACATAATTACAAACCAAAAGCAATGATGTTGGTATGTAGTGACTGCAAATACATGATACAGATTTACAAATACTGATATTCATAGAATCACAGACTGGCTCAGGTTGGAAAGGACCTTAGAGATCACTTACTCCAACTGGTGAGTACTGTATCCAGTTCTGGGCTCCCCAGTTCAACAGACACAGGGATCCACTGTGTCCAATGGAGAGCTACAACAAAGATTAAGTGACTTGAACTTATCCTTTCCTCCTTGAGGAAAGGGTGAGAGAACTAGGAGTGTTTAGTCTGGAGAAGAGAAGGCTGTGAGGGGATCTTATTGACTTCTATAAATATCTGAGGGGTGGGGGTCAAGAGGAAGGGGCCAGTCTCTTTTCTGTGGTGCCCAGCAATAGGACAAAAAATAATGGGGATAAGCCAGAACATAGCAAGTTCCATCTCAACATGAGGAGAAGCTTCTTTCCTGTGAGGGTGGCGGAGCTCTGGACCAGGCTGCCCAGAGAGGTCGTGGAGTCTCCTTCTGTGGAGACTTTCAAAATCCACCTGGATTTGGGCCTGTGTGACCTGCCCCAGGGGATCCTGCTCTGGCAGGGGTATTGGACACAATAATCTCTAGAGGTCTTTTCCAACCCCCAGCATTTTGTGATTTTATGATTCCATGAATGCCTACACATGTATTTGAATGCTGTCCTAACCCACTTAATTTGTAGGATGTTCATTATGGATAATCTTGCGGCAGTTTTTTTTTTTTTAAATATATATATGTTTTTGTCTCATAAAATCTCTAGTGATAATACAAGTTCTGTCTGTATCTTGCTCATACTGCATTGCTTAGAATGGGGATCATGATTCATGGAATCATAGAATCATTAGGGATGGAAGGGACCTCGAAAGAGCATCTAGTCCAATCCCCCTGCCAGAGCAGGATCACCTAGACCAATTCCCACAGGAACATATCCAGTCATAGAATCATTCAGGTTGGAAAAGACCCTTGAGATCATCAAGTGCAACCAATAACCCTACTCTACCAAATTTGCCACTAGACCAGATCTCTAAGGACTACATCTTCACGATCCTTAAACACATTAAGAGATGGTGACTCAACCCCCTCCCTGGGCAGCCTGTTCCCGTGCCTAATGACTCTTTCCATGAAGAAGTTTTTCCCTAATGTCCAGCCCAACCTTCCCCTGGAGCAGCCTGAAGCGCTTCCCTCTTGTTCTATCACTAATGACCTGGGAGAAGAGACCAGCACCCACCTCCCTACAATGTCTCTTCAGGTAGTTGTACTCAAGACTTCATTTCTGCCTGAGGGCTTGGGATGGTTCTAGCATACCCAGTTATCCTGATCTCAGGATTGATCAAGACTTTCTACATTTGTGATCTTTAAACTTGCTGAATGTGAATGGTGTTTCAGATTTGACTTTGATACATGACACCAAAGATTGCAATTATTGTTTTGTGTGATTTTCTCCTGCATGCTTTTAGTTTGTCTCTAGCACTAAGATGAAGGGCTTACTTTGTAAAATTGATTTTCTGTGCTGAATTTCTCCTGATGCTATTTCAATCTTTATCCATCTGGATTTATAGTGATGTCTCTTAGAGAAATTGTTTTGTATAACCTGGTTTTTTTGTGCTGTTGTTTTTTTGTCTAAGAATTGCTTCAGCTAGATGATTTTTCCAACTCTTGGCATTCTGCGCTTCTGTGAAGATAGGAGACTTGCTTGGGAATACAATTTCTGAAGGAAGTAAAATGAGTTAAGGAATTAACAAAATGGGAAAGATTGACTAAAGGAAGGGAAAGAAAATAAAGGAACAGAAGGAGAATCTTAATGGATTTTGAATTGTTTCACACAAATTCTAGGTTTGCTCTTGTCCTGCAACAGCTTTTTGTCCAAAGTGATCAGTGGCAGCCCGTGTGTACCGAGTGCCTGATGTTCTAATGCCTTTTTGGATAATAAAATGTCGCTGTGATACTTGGGCTTCATGAGCAGCTACTGTGTGTGAATATTTCATGGCAAGAATTGCTTGACCTACCTTACTCGTGGTTTATAATGAGCAGCAGATGAGTATTTTCAGGCTTGAATGCTCACTTAGGTCCTAAAACTAGAATTAAAACTGAAGCAAATAACTAGGAACAGTCTTTGTTGGTGGAGCCAGCACTTTTGAGCAGCTTATTTCAGGCAAGATGCTTCTTTCACTGTGTGTGTGGATTCTGAGGTTTATACTTGAAAGTGTTGGCTTCATTCCTCAGAATATTTCTGTACCATCTGTAGATTTTCCACCGCACTGTTTTGCTTTGTCCATCTGTTTAGATTAAGCCTTTTCTCACATTTCCTGAACACAGTGTGCTATAGTAGAAAGCTGTGTGAAAGACTGTTTGTCTATTGGTGTCAGAGCCCTGCCATTTTTAAAGCATTTATTTCCCTACAATCCCTGCAAGGTGGGGAGATAAACGTTCTCTCTGAGGCAGAGGTCTAATACCGAATGATCCTTAATGCACAAGTCTTTTGCTGAGAGCCAACTTTCTCAGTTTTGCAGACACATAACCCTGCAATTCATGTCCTGTGTGAATTTCTGCTGCTGAGTGCTTCTGCTGCCTTGCACTGGATGTCCCTGCAATGTTTGGGGACCTACACTGATACCTGGTGGGATTGCTAAAGTGGGTATCTTCCCAGCTATCTTCTTCTAGGGGACCAATTTAAAGGATGCTCTCATAGCATTTCCAATGAACAATAAAGACTCTTGGTAGTTTATATGGTGGTGAATATATTAATTTCCTCCAAAAAGCAGGAATTGGGGCACTCCTGTGAAACGAAACAATGTCTATTCAAATTTTAGTTTAATTTAATCTCACCTTAACCTAGTGAGATCAACTGATTATTGCCTACTGCTGACCTTTCAGACAGGTGGGGAGGAAGCTGTATTCCATAGCCTGAGGGGAATGAAGAAAGACTTCAAGGTCTTAGGATGTTTGGTGAAAGAGTCTGGGGCACAAATTATATTCTCCTCATTACTTCCATTTTGGGGTGAGAACATGGACTGGAATAGAAGGATTCATTCCATAAATGCCTGGCTATGAGACTGGCGCTATACGGACAGGGCTTTGGGTTCTTTGATAAGGCTGGTTTTTTAAGACACCAGACCTGACAGTTACACGTGGGAAAGGTTTATCTCAGAAGGGGAAAAAGGGTTCTGGGGCAGGAATTGGCAGGGCTCATTCAGAGGGCTTTCAGCTAGGTTAGAAAGGAGGTGGGATTGTTGCTGGGTGGGCACCAGTGGGGCAGCACTCTGGTCTTGATGAAGGCCTCCCACCTTCCTAGGGTGAAATTGCAGCACTCAGCTTACTCCCTGGAACGCCTGTACACCAATGCACGCAGCATGGGGAATAAGCAGGGGGAGTTAGAAATCTGTGTCCAGTCAGGAGATTATGATCTGGTGGCAATTGCAGAGACCTGGTGGGACAGCTCGCATGACTGGGCTGTGGTCATGGATGGCTGTGGTGTTTTCAGGAGGGACAGATTAGCAAGGCAAGTTGGGGGAGTACCTCTTTACGTGAAAAAGCAACTGGAACGTATCGAGTTCTGTCCAGGGGTGGACAAAATGAGAGTTGAGAGTTTGTGGGTGCAGAGTAAGGGGAAGGCTGTAATTAAATGGAAACAGGCTGTCTCTGGTCTGTTACTGCAAGAAAGAGAGAGTTTCATGTCCTGCCACTCATCTTACAGTTTCTGTAGTTGTTTTTCACTCTACAACCTCTCCTGATAGATACGAAATATTAATGATGTGACTTCAAAATTTGCTGTCCACCATGGCCAGGTTCTGTGTGGACTGCTGAAGGCTGTCAACATCACTGCTGGAGCTTATTGCACTTACACTTGGACATATGTTTTTTAGATGTTTATAGAATCCTGAAAATAATAAGGTTGGAAGAGACCTGCAAGATCATCAAGTCTAGCCATCCACCCATGTGATGATCTAGTTGGGTCTTGTTTGCTTTTCCTCCTCGAAAACAAGCAACACTACTGACAGTCAGTTTTCTAACCCTTGCCAGAAAAATAATGAAAAAATCTATTAGGTACAGCCTTCAATTTTGAGGAAACTTTGATCACAACAAGGAGTAGGTTTGTTACCAATCTGTGGCTAGTTGCATGTGTGAGGGAAAAATACAGTGGACTCTACACAATTCAATGTGAATCAAGCAGAAGCCGTTTATTAGTTCTCAAGCTTTCCCTTATATACAATCTCTCTTTCCCTACACATGATCTCGCAAGTTACAAGAAGAAGTGCTGTCTTGCTCACGAGACAATCATGCTTTTTAGCTGGCTTTCCAATTGGGTCTTCCTCAGGTCTGGCTGGCAAGCTGGCAGAGTTTCCCCTCTTCTGCACCCAGGTGCCCCATCCTTGTCTCTTGTAGCCTTCTCAGTTATCTTGTCTGCATGGCCCCTGGTTCTTCTCCACCAGCTAGCAGCATTCCTTAGCTATGATGTCTTAGGCCCAAAGTAGCATCCACTACCACACAAATGGGTAGTGTGATTACAGCAAACGGGAAATCTCCACAACCAGGAGGTCAAAAGAGAAAGCTGCTTTGGAGGAAGCCCTCAATTCTCTGGTCATGGCAGGTTAGAGGAAATGGCTTTGTTCAGTCCCCAGCTAACAACTGGGACTATCTGCCTCCTTGCACCAGGGTCCCAGTACAGCCTAATGCTAATGGGAACTAGGGGTTCAGATTTTTGACAGGTTAAAGAAAACCATTCTGAAAGCTGTTGATTTCACCTCAAAACATAGAACAAAATAAGCATTTTCCCATCTCCTGAATTCAAGTACAGTGTGAACTCCTGCATGCCAACACTGCTTGGTGCCCTGCTGCTGAAGAAGTAGGTATTTTAGAACAAGAAATTCCACTTCAAATTATGCAACCAAAAGATATACGGTATTACTAAAAGCATGCATGTGTGTCCAAGACTATAGTGCTGTAATCCAAAAAGAAGGCATAGAATCGTAGTTTGGGCTAGATGGGACTTTCAAAGGTCATCTAGTCCAACCCCCTGTAAAAAGCAGGGACGTAATGAACTATATCATGTTGCTCAGACCCTCATTTGTGTTCAGCTCTGTCAAAGGTATGTGGGTGGAAGAATGCTGAGCCCTTGGTAAAACATCACAGGTTCCAGCTCCAGTTAAGAAGTGGAGAAGGGGGTGCCTGTTTGGAGAAGGTGTTCCCATGGCACTGCTCCTCCTGTGGTGCCTGTGCAGCATTCTTTCCTTGCCTTCACGCTGTAACCATGGGGAGCAAGCAAAACAGTTTCTTCCTGGAACTCTAAACTGACCCAAATTGGGGCAAACAAGCGGAATGAAAATGAAGTTTTGAAGGGTGTTTGTGTGTAACAGAAGAAAGGATAATCAGGACTGGCACTTTGTGATGTTTAGGATGAGTACAAGGGATTTAAAAAGCAAACCCAGTACTTGTGAAAATTTACTTCCATGCTGAATCACGAGATTCTGGAATAAACCAGGAATGCAAAGTAAAACAGAAAACAAAGCTAAGGGGCTCATAGGTCTCAACTATCAGCAAACAGTGGCTAATAAAATCCCAAGGTCTTGATTTTCACTTGTGCTCTAAGAACTGCACAGTCATAGGGAGTTTACAAGCAGGAATGGCATGGGGAAAAAAAAAGGGAGATATAATCCATTCTTTGGAAAGGGAAGTATTTTATTCAACAGAGGAATTGTTGGCAGCCAAATATGAGGGAAATTTACTTTATTGTTAGATAGGAGTGTTGCTATGTGACTAAACAAGAGATTTCAGATACTGCTGTTGCCAGGACTTCCAACAACTCTCACTATAAAAAGGAAAGTGCAATCTGATCTGCAATAGAAGTATCTGAACACTTCTCGGTTGCATGTTATCTGTGAATAATGGAACATTTCTGGGAGTTAAGCAGTCAGTAATTGCCCCAGATGTACTGAATTTCATGTAATCTGTTGATTGTTAAACTTTCAGGAAACATTAACCCAGAGTGTGTAGTACTCTGTTATGCTAAACTTAGATACCCCCAAACAGCTAGAGCAGCTACAAATATGCCAGTTTTCAACTGTGTGAAACAGTTCTGCTACACAAAAAGAAAATTTAATTCAATGAATAGGTAATTTAAGCATGAATTAATATTTAATACTCTTTTTGGAACTAAGTGAGAAAAATTACGGACTTGTCACAATAAAACTCTTGTTGATCATGAAAAAAACGGAGGTTCATAAGTAAACTGCTGCAGAAATGTGATTTAGAAACTCACATGAAGAATGACCAATAGCACTTACAGCAAGACATGCATGACACTGATGCTTGGCTAGACATTAAGACTCTAAAATTTATATAGATACATAACAAATATGCCTGTGGCTCAGGGAAAAGCTTATAGTCAATGGAAATTTAATTAACACCCTCAGAGTGTAAAGAGCAGTTCAGTTTGCCTTAGAGCAGACATTAAGGCTATGCCCTCACTAGCAGATAAAAGAGTTCCACAGCTTAGATACCTGTAGCACTTAACTTTATGTGTCTTAATCTCATATGCACTATGTTCATATATCAAAAACCTTCATGTGGTGGCTCTACGTGCGTTATTTCAGCATCAGTCATCCTGTTTCCTTGGTGCGCAGAGGTTTTGTTTCTGCACTAGTGCCTCATTACCCTCACAGTGAAGAACTTCCTTACACTAATCTAAATCTCCCTTCTTGCACTGTGAAGCCATTACCCTTTGTCCCATCACTATGTGCCCTTGTGAAAAATCTCTCTCCAGCTCTCTTTTAGGTTCACTTTAGGTACTGGAAGGTTGCTATAAGATCTCCCCAGAGTCTTCTCTTCTTCAAGCCAGACAACACTCTCAGCCTTTCTTCACAGGCAGGCTGATCCAGCAGATGATTTTCATAGCCCCTCCTTTACACCTGCAAGAGCAGATCCATGTATTTCTTACGCTGAGGGCCACAGGTACTCCATGTGAGGTCTCACCAGAGTGAGTAGAATCACCTCCCTTGACCTACTGGCCACACTTGATGCAGCCCAGGGTAAAGCTAGCTTTTGGGGCTGAAAGCACACATCCACAGCTTATGTTCAGTGTTTCACCCACTAGTACCCCCAAATCCTTCCTGTGGTGATTTTGCACACAGATATTTCTGTGTGAGTTTGAGTAAAGCACGGATGGTGTGGCACACACAATAGAGTACAACAAAAGAACAAGCAGAAGCACTCCTGTGGTGTTTAAAGGATTTAACTATTTATTTGTGTGCCTCTGAAGATGTAGAAGACACAGCAGGATTGAAATACTGGACTTACAAACCAGTTTATTTCAGGACGACGATGAAAGTTCAAAGCAGGAAGTTGAGTAAGAAGTGATGAGTTCACTCCCTTAGAAGAGGTGAGAAATAGGGTAGAAATCATTTCTTGTTTAATCACTGTACCAGCCTCCCAAATATTCACAGAATTGGATCTTTTTGCTGATGCACTTCAGTTCTAATTCACAAGTGAAATCCAACTTGTGAAAATAAGTGAATTAAGCAAATAGGAACAAAATATTTAGGGATCAGCTGATTTTTCTACTTAGTACTAAGTCAACAATGATCTCATGAAAGGGCAGAAATGGACAGATGAAGTTAAAACCTTCTTCAGAATTTGAGGTAAATCAGTCCTTTTAGCTTGCTTGCAGTATTGTTAGGAGGCATTTGAGTGAATCCACACATCAGCAATCCATCAATGTGTAAATACTGCAGATGATGAACTTAGCCTTGAAAGAGCAAATTAACACATTGTTTTGTCTCATTTATTTGTTTGCTTTTTGCAATGAGAAAGTTGTCTGTCTGATTATGTAGCAGGTGTATTGACTTTAAGTATCATTAGGTTAGAATTTACCCTGTGGAACTAGTAAAATCAGTAATTTGCAGACAGTTAGCTGTTTGCTGATGTCTTTCAGATGTGACTCTCCACGAAATGGTAACCACAGTGCCAGGTCTGTGCAAGCGCTTCTTGCCACTCTCCCAGTGCTCTCTGTTTGTCTGTCTGGATCTTGGATTTCATGGGCTTGTTTCAGCAGTAAGTAAAGATCTGACTTTGTTGGCAAATTTACAGCTGAATTACAGTGAGTGCATGGTAATTTGACTAAATTTGACTGGCAGAAAACATGGAGTCACATCTCACACCATCTAGAATTTTGCAGCTATCAAGAGACTGTGTGTTCCCAATACACTCAGCAACTCAAACCTATTAATCTATTAGAACACAGCCTCGTTTGTTCTGTACTTGAGGAACCTCACTCTTATAGTTTTGTGAGTATTGTAACTCTTTGGATTTGACTTTTGGCTTTCCTTGGCAGAGATCTAAAATCTGCTACTTGCCTGTGTCTGGTTTATCATCTGTGCTATCTGAACTGCTGGTGACTGATTTTACAGAGCACAATATGCCTCAGCGTCTGTCTGTAACGTGCCTGGTTTCCAAGCAATAGTATTTAATAGCTGTGACCAGTATAAATCAGTATGTTCCAAAAAATAATGATTGCACTATTTAAATTTCTCATAGAAGTCAAGGAGGAAGTATACTCCTTGTACTTAATGTGCAAGTTGTTATAATCAAGAAACTTTAGTAGTATTGGACTAATTATTAGTTTTCAGTGGTTTTTAAATGCTTCACTCTGTTCCAGGAGCACTGTGTAAACTATTAGTAATGTAATGCAAACTATTAGTAATGTGTGAAAGGATATCTGCTTTTTCCTTTTCCTCCTTCCCTACCTTTACTTGGTTTTCAGCAGCACAATACCTCCTTATCCATTAGGAAAATGTATATTAAGTGAATACACAAAACTACAGTTCAGCCTCAGTTCTGGAACTAATGAAGCCCATTAATGAATAAAAGAGCTAATAAATAATTAAGATCCTTTGATACTTCTCAATGCTAACACCTGTCTTGTCACTTGCTGTTGTCTAGATTGAAGCTATTCCATAGATTCTGAAAGGAGAAATGGTCTGAAATGTTAATTCCTTAGACTACAGAAATTAGACAGTGACCCCAGTCTTGATGGCTGGTAGATGGATGGAATAAGCCTGGATAGTATCGATATGTGATGGTTTGGTCCTGGCTGGGGGCCCACCAAAGCCATTTTCCTTAGATAGATGGGGGGGGAGAGAAAATATGTAGAGAGGCTAGTAGGTGAAAACAACACTTTAATAAAGCAGAAGGCAAAGTCATGTGTGGAAGCAAAGGCAAATAATAAGATTATTTGAAATTATTTTCTTATTGTTTTATTAATTATATTCTTTTATCGTATTATCTTATTATTATATTATTATTTGGATTGTTCTCTACTTCCCACATCAATGAATGCAACCCCCCCTATCTTTCTCCTTTTATATCTGGGCTGATTCCATATGGTCTGGAATATCCTTTTGGTCAGTCTGGCCTGGCCCATCCCTCACCCCTCCTTTGGGGAGAGTGTTAGGAAAGAAAAAGCCAACCCCCAGCCTTGGTGCTGTGTGAGCCCTGCTCAGCGACAGCTAAAACGCTGGAGTGTGATCAACATCCCTCCAGTTACCACCACAAACACAGCACCAGGAGAGGTATCACTGGGAGAATCAACTCTATCCCAACTAAACCAAATACACTATTTCTAGAAAATTACTTTCTAGTTACATTACTGAGGGCTTGCAACAGCACATGCTAAGATTTTGTGCACAGTGGATGGCTGTCAGTGTGACCTTTCTGAGGTACCCCAGTCAATGTGCCTTGCTAATGGAAAGGGCTGCAGTATATTGAGGTCCTTCTCATTTAGAGCACTGCCATATGACTTCAGAATTTGGAATCAGACTGAGCCCGTCAGTTCTGTCATGTAAGCCAGCTGTCAAGAGACAAGACCTACTCACTGCCAGATTTGGGACAGTATTAAACCAGTAATTTAATTGTTAGCTTACAACCACTTACCTAACCTCTGATAAATAGTACAGACATTGTGTTTTAAATCATTGTAAAATACACTGCCTTTAGAAAAGTAACGATGCTGTTTATGAAGGCTTGTAGTGGTAGGATGAGGGGCAATGGCTTCACATTAGAGAAGGGAGATTGAAACGGGATGTTAAGAAGTTGTTCTTTAGCAGGAGGGAGTTGTTCTTTAGTCCAGGGAGATAGGCTGGATGGGGCTCTGGGCAACCTGATCTAGTTTAGAATGTCCCTGCTTGTCGCAGGTGGATTGGACTAGGTGGTCTTTGGAGGTCCCTTCCACCCAAGGCTGTTCTACGATTCTAGGAAGCTCATACCTCAAACAAAAAGCCAGCTGCTTTTCTGTGACAAAGAACTGTTTTGTTGCACCAGGGCAAACGTCTGTGTGGCTCGCTGATCCGTCTCTGACAGTGGCTGCTAGTAGGTACTTTGGGAAAAACAATAAAAAAGGGAAGCACAGGATGTTTTTTCCCATGAAAGGTGGAAACTGTATTTTATAAAATAAAAATTTGGGTAGTTCATGTCTAGAGATCCAGAGTGATTACCAGTGTGGAGAACCTGGCTATAACTGTAGCCAGAGGTAAAAGTCAGTATGTACTTCACTCATTCACCTTGATTGTGAAGGCAGAACTATTTTACTAAGACTGAACAGCTGTATTAAACAGTACTCTACAAGAAGGATTGTCAAACTGATGGGAAGCTAGGCTAGAGTGAGATTTGTTGAATCTCTCCTCATTTTCTTAGAGACCAAGACTACAGTTTCTGGGTTTATTCTCCTCTTGGCTCAATAAGGTATTGTGCTTCTCCAGCAGAGACTTTTATCATCCTGTAACCCTCTTCTGGCTTTTTTGTTTTGCTCCTTAACCTTATACAGTTGGCATAGTGATATACATGGTAACAGTGATCCATTTGGGATTGTGGGATAACAGAAAAGCAGGGATGTCAGCAAATGCAAATGTGTATGGTCTTAACTGCAGGAACTCTTCATAACTTCCATTTTTGGCCATAAATGCCTGGCTATGAGACTGGCGCTACAGACAGGGCTTTGGGTTCTTTGATAAGGCTGGTTTTTTAAGACACCAGGCCTGACAGTTACACGTGGGAAAGGTTTATCTCAGAAGGGGAAAAAGGGTTCTGGGGCAGGAATTGGCAGGGCTCATT
>JAOXOE010000256.1:56262594-56273303 GCA_028565055.1 Phoeniculus purpureus
AGAGAAAGTCAGAGTTCAGACAGTTAGATGTCCACATCACTATGGTTTAACTCTTTTAGAATGGAGACTTCTAATTATAATGATTTTAACATAAATATGGGGAAATTACTGTTAACAGAATAACAGAAGGACAGAACTGAGGCTGCAAAAGATCTCTAAGATCGAGTCCATTCTTTGACCTAACATCAACACATTAGCCAGACCATGGCACTAAGTGCCACATCCAGTCTTTTCCTGAAGGTGTTTACTTTCAGGAATGGTGCCTAAATTATTAAAACATTTTGGTTGTGTCTCACCAAAATAAGCAGAGTTTAGAGCACTGCTCTCGTACCCTAAAAAACCAATAAATCTCTGTAATTGCCTTTTTTTCTTCTTTTATTTATTTAAAAACTTTCATCTAAGTGCAGAATAGTGGCATTCTCTGGTAGTTACAGGAAAATGATGTGGTCTGTGACATATAAGCCAAGTAGTTTTGAAATATCCCAGTGTAAGGAATTTTGGTGGATAAGACACCAAAATTTTAAGTGGCAATATCATGGTATCATTGTGCTGCAGAGCTGTGATGGCCTCCTAAATGTGAGTGAAGCAGAAATGGTTCATTCATCAGAAACAGAAATGAACAGTTTCCAAACTCTTGATTCTTTTGAGATAGTAGCTGGGCTGCTTGCCTGACCGTGGTTGTTACAGCATCCCAAAGCTTAATGCCCTCCTGATCCCAGGTCTGTGCCTGGAAAATAGTCACTGCATTCATGTTTGAGATGGCAGTAGAAATCCATTGTAGTAAGCAGTGCAGAACAAGAGAGTCGATGGTAATGTTATGCTGTTTTAAAAGACTCTGTCAGTTTTAACACAGCTTTCTCCTCTGTGCTAAGCTTGTTCCAATAGCTGTGGAAGCTTCAAAACCTTGTTTTTTTGCTCCATAATAGCATTTGTCTTAACCCATAGTCAATAATAGTTTTTACTCCTTTGTGTGCCCGTAGCACTTTCCAAGTAGATAAAACAGTGCTTTCCTCTTTTGTTATAGTCTGTCCTATTTTTACTTTTCACGTTCTCCGGCGACTCACCTCTGCAGGTGTCTTACCACCTCTACAGGTGTCTTACCACCTCTACAGGTGTCTTACGACCTCACAGGTGTCTTATCACTGCACAGGTGTCTTATGACCTTGCAGTTGTCTTAAATCAGGTCCAGACCAGGCAGAAATCCACTGGTCTCAGCTTCACTGGGATCCGCCCCCACTGCATGTCGCCCTGTGACCCTCAAATGTATCACATCGGTCATCATCATATGTCATAGTCAGGGTGGCCAGAAACGACATAGTTAAAGTTTAACGTGCATTTCCACTTCATTTAGCTCAGTTCGCACTTTTTATATCCTTTCTACACACAGGCGTCCTTATTTCATTGGTGCAACATATATATAAACAAGTGGTCACTTGACGTTCCTCTGCATATGCCCCTTGTTCTATCTTTATACCGCATTCCTCCAAGTGCAGGTTGTTCTTTGTTATCTCATTACCATGACAGTTGACTTCTCCCATCAGCCAGCTGCATTCCTCAGCTGTAATGTCGAAACCTGCAGTTGTGTTTTCTGCTTCTTCATTATTTCATGCCACCACACAACCTGAATGATTCTGTAATTTCAGAATCATTCTGAAATCCTAGTGTCCTATCGCTAGTGACTTGAGAGAAGAGACCAACCCCCACCTCTCTACAGCCTCCTTTCAGGTAGTTGTAAAGAGCAGTAAGGTCTCCCCTCATTCTTCTTTTCTCCAGACTAAACAACCCCAATTCCCTCAGCCACTTCTAATCAAACCTGTCCTCCAGGTCCTTCACCAGCCTCATTGTCCTTCTTTGGATCCACTCCAGCATCTCAATGTCCTTGTTCTATTGAGTCAATAAAAAAGGACAGTCCAATCAAGGAATTTAAAATTCCTTGAATTCATCTAAGAGAAGACATGCCCTGATTCCACATGCCCTGTGCTATTTTTCTGAGATAAATTATTTAGCCCATAAATTATTTATGGTGGTGTCTGTAACTGCATCTGGAGTCTGCAGCCCAGCAAGGATGTTTTATGTCCCTACAACGCTGGTTATGTTACGGAATGTACTTCATGGCCCCAGCAAGATGCACAGGTAAGACTAGATGAAAAGTATGGAGAGGAGATGCTCAAGTAGTCAAAGATGGATATGATTTACAAAAAAATGCTGCTTGTGAGTTGTTTTGAATGGGCTGTGCTCGAACACACTGGGGCAAGAAAACAAAAGGTTGGTGTTCAAAGAATGCTTAGTGAGTGTGGTCTAACGTGGAATTCCGAGATCTATGTTCAGTTCTTCAGAATTTGTGCTCAAGTTGGTGCAAATAACTTAGTTCCTAACTGCCCAATAATTCCCACTCTTTAAAATCAAGGGTAGAAATAGTGTTTCCTTGATTTCACAGAGAATGAGTTTAAAACTTGCAAATCTTGTAGCTTTTATGGCAATAAGGAGCAGAGACAAAGAGCATGGAAACTGACAAGTAGTTGGAGGATGCAGATGAAAGCAGGTTTTATTCTACCTGACTCTAGAATTCTATGCTAGTTCAGTCTGAATTACCTGAGTAAAACTACAGGGACACACATTCTGCTTTGGATGTTTACCTGCCCAGCTTCCCACTTCAGGGTCCATCCATAGCAAAAATCATACATGTAGACCATTCACTCTGTGCGCTCTCAGAAATAGCTGTCCTGCCTTCAGGAGCTCTCCAGCAATTCTCTGATAGCCTTTGTACCCTTCAAAACATATCACCTCATCTAAGGTGTTTCAAACTTGGATGATCCACTGCTATAGGAAGCACCTTAAGGCTGCTTGATAGTATTAAGATTTTGACATCTGACTGTTGACCAAACACAACCTCTCTGCAGTCGCTGAGAATCGCTCTCCATATTTATTTATATTAACTTTTTTTAATAAAATTGCTGATCTTTACCATTTTCTGTTAATTCATTACTATAAAATTTAATTGTCAGTTTGGCCTGGTAATTTTTCTTGGCTGGTTTTTGTAGACTTTATCCTAAAAGCAGGATAGATTTAAAAATTTAAGGCAGAAAGGCCAACATTTTCAGTACTGTGAGGAGCCCAGGCCAGATGTAGCATGACAGACCATGTGTAAGGGTTGATACTAGTCTCTGGAGTCAAAAGACAGCAACTTTCTATGACAGAGAATTTACCAAATAGAATTTTGGATAACATGCTTAATTTGCTAAGTTACCACTTCTGCCTTCTTAAACGATGAGCCACACGCCCCTGATTTCAGATAAAGTTATTTAAAGATAAATAATGTTTTCAATACTGTAAATAGGAACAGTTCTGTTATCAACAGGTTTGTTATGGTTCTGTCAAAACCTAACCTAGTAAATCTAGCTATCACTTTGTTCCATAGGGAAACACACAAAGATAATCTGAGTCTTTTCTCAGTATCCCTTGAATTTGCTCTCCCCTCTGGACTACACCTATTCTTGCTTAAATGAGACATTACAGAGTTGTAAGTACGAATGGAAGGCTTAGAGCCTTTACTCCTAGGACGTGACAAAACTGCTGTGAAAATCAAACTGGATGCAGTAATAATCTGAGAAGATGGATAGGTATCACAGTGTTTCTGTATGTTGTGCAGCGTCTGCTCAGTGGAAGTAGGTTCCTTCTGCTGTCCAGGTCCTCGATTGCTTTGTAGAACATGCCTTTGTCTGAGTGCAATCCATCTTTATGGGGAATGTTAAAAGGAGTAAGTAGAATAAATAAAACAAGGTAACTCCCCAATTAGAAAGTCCCAAGGAAAAGGCTGAGGTGCTGGCGTACTTCATCCTGGGAGTAAAGCCTCTTACCCTGCAGGGAATCATTTGTCAGGAATAGATGCTGAGGCAACGCTCGTCAGCAAACCGGTACAGGATAGGACTTGCTTTTCCCATTATAAATGGAAGCAGGAAAAAGGCAATAAACAGAAAGCCTCCTTTATTTTAAAGTCTTGTCTTTTAAACATTTTATGCTTTATTAAATAAGTAGAAAGAAACAGACTTTTAAAAAGGAAGAAAGGAGAATATTTTGCATCAGAGGAGCTGCCTGTCTGTCACGGCTTCCTGAGAAGCAAAACAAGTGAGACTTGAAGCACCCACAGGCATGTTCAGCTATCCTGAGGGAACACTAGTGGACTGCAACCAACACCAAGTTTAAACAAGGGAGAGCTGTGTTTTATCTGCGGTGCACATGGCTCACCAAGCTCTGACGCCTGAGGTCATTTTCAATCAGCCAGGATGAGAACAAACTCATTACTCATTTCTTCTACTTAGGCCCAAGTCAGCTTCATATGGAAATGTCCAAGTGTCTGCACCTTTTGTCAGATGAAGGTACTAACAAAGTGTCTGCCACTTCAGTGCCAATAAGGTAGGCTTCCCAGGCTGTGAATTTCGATGCAGATTCCACCAACTAGAGACACAATTACGTGTGACTGTTTCTCCCACATAGTATTTAGTATCAGAAGCTCAAAGGCAGTTGCACTAACAGAGATTCCCTTGAGGGATGTGTTACTCGCACATCCCAGCGTGGTTTATATGTGGTATAGCTATTCTTTCCTCCCCAATCCATCAAGGCACATTTGGCACCCAGGTTGCTTGGAGCACCAAAGACAAGGAAAGCACCTTCAGTGCAGGTTGGTCTGAACTGGGGTAAGTCAAATATTGGCCAAAGGGCACTTTTTTAGGGCTTTTTGAAGTTGACGTGAAGAGGCTGTCTCTGCTCATCCCCCAGGCTGGCAGTTTGTGGATGGGCAGCTGAGGCAGTGCAGGCAGAGTCAACATCTTCTGTTACTAGGAGGGTCCCTAGTCTGGTACTGCCTTCCAGTTCCTACCCACTACTGCCTGTGCAGGTTGGCGGTGATGAAGTTGAGGAGAAAATCCCAAAGGGATTCCAAAGAGAAAGGAAATTTTCATTAAATTGAACATAAAAGACAGTTTTAAAAAGTTTAAATAATTTTTCTGTATATAGGTGGTTTTGGCTACTTAATTCCTGAATATTCAAATGATGGAGCACGTAATGTGAAAAGTATCATCCATATAGGTCCTCTTCCCTGTGCAGCAAATTCATCCTTTTCTAGTGTTTCTGTTTGGGTTTTTATTTCCCAAATTATAATGAATTATTATTCCTTAACCTCTTCATCACGTCCTTGTCCTCATTTTCAACTCAGATGCATGTCTGAGATGGCATTTCTCTAGCAGAAGAATTATGTTGTACAATTATTTTTGCCCGGTTTTCTTTCTGAAACAGTGTCACCTAGAGCCCAGGAGATGGCAGCAGTTCCCACAAATGCATTTGGCAAGAGCCCGTTTCCGAAAACAAGCCTCAGACTATAACTGCACGTGTGTCAAACACTACCACATACCAAACCATTCCTTCTGTTTATCAGATTTTAAGTTCTAAGCGAAGCTAATAAATAGAGCTTGCAAATTCTTAGGTAAAAGATTTCCCCTAATGCTGCGTTTCTTTCTTTTAATCCAGCTATTAATATAACCCAACCGAGTTTCAGCAGCACAGATGCCTTTGGGTACACCTCATTTCTAGCTTACTCTACCATCCCAGCTATCACCTTCTACTATGAATTCCGCTTGAAATTTCAGTTGGAAAACCACCACTCGGCTTTACAAGACAACTTGATCTTTTTCACTGGACAGAAGGGCCAAGGTAAGTTTTCTTTTTATTACCTACACTTACAGGCTTTAAACAAGCCTGTAGTCATTGAAGTAGTCATTAAACAAGTAGTCATTAAACAAGCAGGATAAAAAGAGGCACAGCTTTTTCCTGATTCTTTTGAGGATATCATTTCATTAGGAGGAAAACAAACTCTTCGATGCTGTATTATTTTGTAAATATACAGAGTAAACAACCTGGCTGGATAAAAGTTTTCATTACAGGTAAGTGTTACTGCTTCCATGGATTAAAGTCAGCAGTTAACCTGGTGCTTGAAGTAATATTCTTCGGACAAAAAGCAGAATTAAACCCAGAAGATGAATGTTTTTTTTCCATTCATAAATATATATTTCATTATCGGTTACATGTATTCACTGCACAGTTTTGAGCAATGCTGCCTCAAATCTTACTGCACTGGTATTTTATTGGAAAAACAATCCACCCACACAAGCTGCCACAGCTGCCCTGCCACTGCTTCCTTCTATATCCTCAAGGGACCTGCCACAAGCCACCAACTGCTGCTGTTGTCACTGTGGCTGCACTTCCATGGCCAAGACTCTCAATGCTGAAACCCTGTCCTGTGGCAGTCACAACTGGACTCTCTGTTATCTGTATAAAATAAGAAATCATAAAAGACTCTACAATCTATAGAGCAAAGTATTCAACTAGTTGTGATTAGAAGCAGGTTGTATAAACCTACTTAGAACATTTGTGATAGGATTTTAGCTATGCTTTAGGTACCTATCTCATCTTGAGCACTGTAGTAACAGGTTGGACTTGATGATCTATGAGATCTCTTCCAACCTTGGTAATACTGTGATACTGTGATCTCACCAGCCCACTGTGGCAGTCCAGCACAGCCTCAGCACTGAAATGGGGTAAAATAGTCACGTTACTTCTGTTCCATCCATCACAGCATTGCCATTCACACAGGACCCACAATACTGATGAAAGATGAGAATAAAACAATGAAATGTTAATGCAGACATAAAGAGTTTGGGGTAGAAGCTACTTTATATTCAATACATCATAGAAAATGTTGGTAAGAACAAGGTCCAGCATAGCACCTTTTCTTGTTGGTTCCTCCACCATTTGGAGGAGGAAGTTGACCCTTTTTGTACCCTTTTTGCACACAGGTGTCCTTGTTTTATTGGTACAACACACACATAAACAAGTGGCCATTGGCGTTTCAGCTTCATACGCCCCTTGCTCATCTCTTACCAAGTTTCTCCCAGCGTGGTCAATTGTTTACATTCTTCAGATATCTCTGACTCCTTGTTCTCATGGATACACTTTAATCTGTCCAAGGTTAAACTCTTCTGTTTCAGTCAAAGGGTCTACGGACCTGCCGTAGCCCCCCCACATACAGTTTCTTTGTTAAGTCCACAGGAATACTGGAAATAGTGTTACACATTAAACAGAGACTATTAAAATATATCTAGAACTTTATAGGCTGGACTAGATGGTTCTTGAGGCTCCTTCCAACCTGATATTCTATGACTCTATGAATACATATATGAAAAAGTTAAAGTCTTCATGGTTACCATTTTCTTAAATTTAATGTTTTTAGTGGATTTGGAAATATTTTACGCACCAGTATTCACTAAATCCTGGAGCAAATGGCTATGGGATTTTGTCTTTGCAGGTCTGAATGGAGATGATTTCTTGGAGTTAGGCCTCCGCAATGGGCGAGTAGTATACAGCTACAATCTAGGTTCCGGCACAGCAACAATCATTAGTAAACCGCTCGATCTGACACTCAATATTCATGTCATCCACCTGGGCAGATATCTCCAAAAAGGCTGGCTGAAGGTAAGACATTCTTCTCTGTAGGGCAGATTTTAGAGGAAAATGTTCTTTTTTCCACATTCTGTATGGAATTTCTTGTGGGTTTCCCTGATGATTTTGAATGTCCTAAGTAAAGTAAATTCCTTTGTAGTAACAAATACAAACATTTCCTTAAAAGGTAGATGACCAGAAGAATAGAACTGTCACTTCTCCTGGGAGACTGGTTGGACTCAATGTCTTCAGTCAGTTTTACGTAGGAGGCTATCGCGAATATACTCCAGAACTCCTACCAAGGGGATCCAGATTTAAGAACAGCTTTCAAGGTAAAGATTTTACTGTTCTCAGTTGCTTTTAAAATAAGCATTAGTTTGTCTCAGTTGCCTATGAAATAAAGGTCTAAACTCTCCATCTTACCAAGAAACAAACTAGAGTCTCCTTGACTGGGGTTCCCGTGGCTTTGTCATTACTTCACTATGATAACTAAAAATCATGATAAAAAGAGAGGTTTCACTAAGCATTAGTAATACCAATCGCTAATACAAATGGAAGCTTGCCATTATATGATTTTTTTTCTTATCTATCACTACGAAAGGACTTCCTTCTTCTTCAGGAAAGTGGTTTAGATTCTTCTCCCAGCTAACTCTGTTGTCACTGGCTGTGCAAGTTTTTTCATGCTGCAAACTTTTTGTCACGATGAAATCTGTTGCGAACTTTTTCGTGACATCATGATCTAAGTCTCTAGAAAGAAATGTATGGTAAAAATTTATCTGTAAAGCTGGGTAATAAAATCACTATTTTTTATTGAAACCTCTGAAGTTTCCTTAGGCCATTGTTGGTGGCTCTTTGGTTTCCTATGAGCTCTTTTTCACTGAAGTGAAAGCTATAAATTTAGACTGAGAATAAAAATAAGCTGTTATCAGAAAGCTCTATCTATCTGCATGTGATTTAAGGAGTTACTGGACAAAAGGCTAGAAACAAAAAACTCAGTGAGCCCACTGACCTATGCTGTCTGATTTCAAAACATATGCATCAAAGTTTGATCTTCAGACTCAAACCGGGTGCAAGTCGCTAATTCAGAAACTTCTTTGAGTGAGTTCCTCTTGCAAACTTGGCTGTGTCAGAAAACCTCTTTGCTATTGGGAGCAGTTGGCAGCCTCTCATTAGAAGAGGCCCAGAACTGGCAGAGCAAAGAGAATTCATGTCAGAAAGCAGAAACATTCATCAGCTGACCCTCTGCAGGAGGCTGTAACAAGCTCAAATTGCTGCTCTGAGTCCTTCACCCGCATTCCAATGACTAAGAAAAAATAAAATTAAATGGAAAATTCCATTAAATTCACAAAGCTGGGACAAAATACTCTTGTAGCTGCTATGTGCCTCATTTAGAAGTGCTCTCGAGAACTGTTTCTAACCTAGAGGTTCTCCTGGTGCAGTTGAACCAGTCATCCTCTCAAATGCCAGTCTATTTTCCATTGTGACCTTAGCAGGCCTTGGGAACTCAGTGTGCTTTCCATCGCTTACACAGAGCTCTGGGTTCTTTTCCTTAGCGCTGCCGTGACGCTTGGGAGAACAGAACATGCTTTATCTGCTTATAAACAGATGACACACTGGTTAGGATATACTGAGCATACAGCAGCCTAAAACCAACACTGTTAAAAGCAAAGAAGCAATAATGTGACTGCAAGTAATTACAAACTACGTTATTTTAAAATAGATTAATATGTTTTTTAATTACTCATTATTTGTGAATACAACCAAACTACATCATGTGTATAACAGAAAAAGCCTAAGAAAACTTCATTACTAACATTGTTCTAACTATACAAATACATATCTTTATACTCCAAATTTTACTTTAATTTAGTTCAGAGCACGTTATATGGTTGATTATTTTTATGTGATTTCAGCGAATTATGCAAAAAATCAAGTGATTATTTTAAGAAGCAGTGTGATGATTACTCACAATCTCCATGTCATACGCTTTCCCTGCTTTTAATATTGAACAGAGAGAGGCTCTGGAATGCACTGCCTCTTCTCATAACTTAGAGCACTGTAGGAATGAATGCATCACGCCTCAGCTAAATTCTGTAAATCAAGTTTAGAAAAGGTTGAACATTTCTAAATGTATTATTGTAGTGGTTTCATTAAAATTAATCCAATACTGTATCCAGTCCTGGGCTCCCCAGTTCAAGAGGGACAGGATGCTACAGGGAGTGTAGAGTGCTGCATCTGGGGAAGAACAAGCCCATGCATCAGGTTAGGGACTGACCTGCTCAAGAGCTGGTCTGGGGAAAAGGACTTGGGGATGCTGGTGGAGCATCACAGGTGACCATGAGCAAGCAATGTGCCATTATGGCCTAGAAGGCCAAAGGTCTCTAGAATGCTATAAGAAGAGTGTGGCCAGTAGGTCCAAGGAGATTCTTCTCCCCCAGTAGTCTTCCCTGGTGAGGTTGCATCTAGAATACTGTGTCCAGTTCCAGGCTCCCCAGCTTACGGGATACAGGGAGGTACTAGAGAGAGTCTGTTGAAGGTGATCAGGGGGCTGGAGCATCTTCCTTCTGAGGAGGGCCTGAGAGAGCTGGAACAGTTCAGGCCCTGGAGAGGAGACTGAGGGGGAATCTCATGAAAGCTTACAAATATCTAAAGGACAACCCTGGATATGTTCTTGTGCGACTTGATTAGGTGACCCTGCTGTGACGAGTGGATTGCATTAGATGATCTCTCAAGGTGCCTTCCAATCCCTAACGTTGTGTGATTCTGTGAGCGTCAGGATTATTGGACCAGGATCTTCTCAGTGGTGCCCAGTGACAGGAAAAGGAGCAATGGGCACAAACTGGAACACAGGCGGTTCCATTTACAATTAAAGAAAAGCACACTGAGGGTACCAGAGCCCTGGAAGAGGATGCCCAGAGAGGTTGTGGAGTCTCTTTCTCTGAAGACATCCAAAACCCATCTAGATGCAGCATTGTGTCATCTGCTGTAGGTGATCCTGCTCTAGCAGAGAGGTTGGACTAGATGAGAATGTAGAGAGGCAACTAGGAAGGCCAAGGTCTCCTTGGAATTAAACCTTGCAAGAGAGGTCAAGGGCAACAAAAAAGGCTCCTTTCAATACATTGCAGGTAAAACTAAAACTAGAGGGAAGTCATGCTTGACCAACCTGATAGCCTTTTATGAGGGCATAACCAGGTGGATAGATGATGGCAAAGCAGTGG
>JAOXOE010000256.1:56273403-56317691 GCA_028565055.1 Phoeniculus purpureus
TAGGTCTTTCAGCAAGTATCAGGGTAGTTAAAACTGCCTATGAGAACCAGGGCCTCTAGCTGTGAGGCTGCTGTCAGCTGCCTATAGAAGACCTCATCAACTTCCTTGTTCTGATCTGGTGGCCTTTAATAGACACCCACAACGGTGTCACCCATGGCAGTCTGTCCCTTAATCCGCACCCACAGACTCTCAACTCTCTCTTCATCCGCCCCTGGACAGAACTCAGTACGTTCCAGCTGCTCTCTCTGGACAGCTAAATGTCACTGATTCAATGTCAAAATTAATCCCTTCAGTTTTATAGACATTTCTTTCCCTCATTTAGTTACACATAAGCACTATGCAGAATACCAGCTTTCTTACACTTCATCCTCCTCAAACCGTGCTTGCACTCTCATCAGACTGCATCTGTGCAACATATGAGTGAAGATCTCAATTTGAAACTAGATCAGCAAAGTTTTAGATACACATCATACACCAGCTGCTTTATCACACTGCATTGAGAGACTCAAAGTGAGGCACAAAGTCACACGTTTTAGATAACTGAAGTTTTCCAGTGGTCCCAGTGAGGGAACCTCAGACTGGCTGTTTCATCTGGCACATGTCAGTTTGAAAGCATGTTCAGAACATTTCAGTTCCTTAAATGAGCCTATGACCAAACCCAGGAATGGATCAAACATCTGCAGATTTAGTTTGTATCACATCTCCTACTGTGTCATACTGAAGTGTCTGCCGTTTGACTTTATCTAGTAATAGCTGTCTTGAGAGTCAGAGAGTCCTGAATGTGTTAGTTTGGAAGGGCTCTCCAAAGGTCATCCAGTACAACCCCCATACAACAGGCAGGGACATCTCTAACTAGAACAGACTGCTCAGAGCCCCATCCAGCCTGACCTTGAACCAGAGACCTTGTTAGTGATTTAGCCATATGGTCCTAGATGTTACTTCTTAGCTAATTAGGTCTCCAATTAGTTGACCGTAGAGATTACAACTCTACTGCCACAAAACCAGACAGAACTATAGACTTCACTTACAAAACTGCAATATTTAGCTCCAGAACTGCTCAGGACAGCAGTTGCCTCAGTCTCTCTTCGTCAGGTTCAGTAATGGCTGTAGGGCTAGCAAAATTACATCTTTCACAAGTACATTGTTCCAACCCTTACATTAGAGGTGTGTTTGTAATTGATTCTTGCAGTATCTGAAGGGAACCTGCAGGAAGGCTGAAGAGGTACTTTTCCCAAGGGGATGTAGCAATAGATTGGACATTAGGAACAATTTTTTTCCTATGAGGGTGGTGAGATGATGGAACAGGTTGCCCAAGACAGTTGTGGCTGCCCCATCCCTGGAAGTGTTAAAGGCCAGGTTGGATGGGGCCCTGAGTACCCTGATGTAGTGAAGCTGTCCCTGCCTCTGTAGGAAGTCTGGAACTAGATGATCTTTAAGGTCCTTGCCAACCCTGGTCATTCTATGATTCTATAAATAAGGCCACAAAGGAGACAACATGGCACTGATTTGCTATTATATAAGTTTTACTCTGTGTCAAGGTTATTTTTCATTTTAGGAAAAGGAAGGATTGGAAATACCATTTACAACTTTTGGAAATATACAAATAAGACAACTGGTGCCATAACCATACAGTCCTCTCTAAAGATCTCCCAGAAGACTATTTTATTCTTGTATTTTTCAGATATTTCCATTAGTGATCCATCCTTCAGAGGCAATGAATCATCATGGATGTCATTTGCACACTTCTCTGTCCGCCACCAGACCCATATCGAGATACAGTTTCAGCCTCTGTCTCCAGACGGGATCCTGTTTTACACTGCACAGCGTCTGGGCACTCAGTCAGGTAAGGATGGTCTAGCTTGTGCTTTGAAGGAGAAAGGTAGTAACAAGTCAAAGGGGTTCAAACAGTTGGTCTAACTCATCGTGCATGGTGACTGGGATTTGAACTGAGACTTACCAAGTTCCTAAGTAGAAACATGCATAACAAAATGTTGGATTAGCCAGCAAGTACTTAGTGAAGTGATTAAGGAATCCCTTTTCCCTTGAAAAGTCACTGCAGCCAGCTTTCAGCAGACTTCTACTGATATTGCCCCCAGTTTCAGTGTAGCTACACAAGTATCATAGAACCATAGAATAGTTGAGGTCAGAAAATACTTTCAAGATCATTGAGTCCAACCATTGACCCAACTGTACCAAGCCCAGTGCCAATCCATGTCCCTAAACTCCAGACCTACATATCCTTTAAATACCTGCTCGGGCAGCCTGTTCCAAGGCCTGATGACCCTTTCAGTGAAGAAGTTCTTCCTAATGTCCAAACTAAACTTCCCTTGGAGCAACTTGAGGCCATTTGCTCTTGTCCTATCACTTGTGACATTTGAGAAGTGACCAAAATTCACAGTTTGCCCTGTGTTATAAAATGACCAAATATATAGTCATCATAAAACTGATCCAAGAATTTAACAGGAGCCATCAGTGTGCACACGCAGCCTAGAAAGCCAACTGTGTCCTGGGCTGCATCAAAAGAAGCAGTGACAGTCGGTCAAAGGAGGTGATTCTCCCCCTCACTCTGCACTGGTGAGACCCCCACCTGGAGTCCCCAACATAAGAAGGACAAGGAGGCTTGGAATGGGTCCAGAGGAGAGCAACTCAAATGATCAGAGGACAGGAGCACCTGCCCTATGAGGATAGGCAGAGGAAGTTGGGGGTTGTTCATCCTGGAGAAGAGGAGGCTCCAAAGTGACCTTCTAGAAGTTTTCCAGTCTCTGAAGAGGGAAAAGAAAGCTGTGGCAGAGCTTTTTACTTGGGTGCATAGAGAGAGGACAAGGGGAAAGGATTCCAGACTTGAAGAGGGGAGATTTATGTTGGACATGAGTAAAAAATTCTTTGCTGTGAGAGTGGTGAGGTGCTGGAACAGGTTGCCCAAGGCAGTTGTGGCTGCCCCATCCCTGGCAGTGTTGAAGGCCAGCCTAAAGATTTGAGAGCAGTTCTGTGGAGAGGGATGTGGCATTTCTTGTGGACAATAAGTTCTCCATGGAACAGTAATGTGCTCTTGTGGCCAAGAAGGCAAATGGAATCCTGGGACGGATCAAGAAGACTGTGTTCAGCAGATCAAGAGAGGTTCTCCTCCCTCTCTACTCTGCTCTAGTGCAGCCACATCTGGACTATTGTGTCTAGTTCTGGGCTCCCCAGCTCAAGAGGGATAGAGACTTGATTGAGAGAGTTCAATGGAGAGCCACAAGGATGATTAGGGGACTGGAACACTTGCCTTATGAAGAGATTTAGTGGTCTGGGACTTTCCAGCTTGGGGAGGAGAAGGTTACAAGGGGATGTAATCACTGTCCATTAATCCATGAGAGCTGAGTGTCAAGAAGAAAGAGACAATCTCTTTTCACTTGCGCCCTGTGACAGGACAAGGGGCAATGGGTGTAAATTGGAGCACAAGAAGTTCCATCTCAATATGAGAAAGCATTTCTTTACTGTGAGGGTTAGAGAGCACTGGAACAGGCTGCCCAGGGAGGTTGTGGAGTCTACTTCTATGGAAACCCATCTGAATGAGTTCCTATGTAACCTGTCTTAGGTTCTTTGACCCTGCTCGAGCATGGGGGTTGGACTTGATGACCCCTGGAGGTCCCTTCCAACCCCTAATGATCTGTGTGTCTATGTACTTTAGAGGCTGCTATTCACTAAAGCTGATCATATCGCACAGTGCTGGCATCTCCTGTTTGCCTTGTTCTAATTACAACCACACACAGAGCCGCAGTTTCAAGGAAAGATATACAGAACATCTGGAACACAAACACCTTTATTTGCAAAGGACTCTGTCTCCCACAGTGAATCTGTCACAATTAAGTACCTTGCTGGCCAAATCCTGAGATTCTCAGTGAATAGTTCTCTCCTGGATAAATTCAAGCATCACCTAGATGATGAAAAATAGGAGAGAAAAAGGATGTCTCTCTCAGAATAGTCACAGGTCATGGGAACAGCCAGCACGTAAGTAGTTAAATGCTTCTGTGCAAGCACCAAAGAGAGCACTAAGTCTGTTTAAGCTGGGCCAGGAGCAGGTTAGCTTGGACATGTCCTCGTTCTATTGCCATTCACGGATGTTTAGTTGCCACAGGAAGGAATCTTTTCCTTAAATCACTTTTTAGAATTATATCCATTTCATTTCAAAAGAAACAAACGCTGCTGGAGTAATTAAATTTGTTTGCAGATTTCCTATTCCCATTTCCACTGTCCTGAAGTGTTGAAACCTGCAGGGAAAGCTGATCACCTGGCTCTTCAGACTTCACATAATCCTGTCAAATCCAGACAGAATTAGACTGATGAAAGACTCAGAAGTATTCTTAGCAGCCAGCAGATGTGAAAGAGCTTTCTATTGGGGATTAGTTTAGAAAGCTCTTGATATATAAAGCTTTTTCTTCTACAGGGTTACGTAAGATTGAATAAATTGATTGCCAAAATCACAAGATTTTTTTTTCTAAAATTCCTTGCTAGTAGGAAATTCTGAGAACATTTTTTCCTCTCACTAGGCAATGCTTGTTTTGTGAAAGAAACAAGCTCTGACTCTGCCACAGTGCAACCATGTCCCATGCCAGCAGAGCAAGGGAGGGGATTCTCCACTCTATTCTGCTCTTGTGAGACCCCACCTTGAATACTGTATCGATTCTGATGTCCCCAACATCAGAAGGACATAGAACTGTCAGAGTGAGTCCAGAGGAGATCACAGAGATGATCCACTTCTGCATTGAGGATAGACTGAGGGAGCTGGGGTTAGGGTTAGGATTAGGTTAGAGTTTTTAGAAGACTCCGGGAGGACCTTATAGCTGCCTTCCAATACCTGAAGGGAACCTATAGGAAGGCTGGGAGAGGGACTTTTCACAAGGGGATCTAGCAACAGGACAAGGGGAAATGGTTTAAAACTGAAGGAGAGGAGGTTTAGATTAGATCTAAGGAAGAAGTTCTTCAGTGCAAGGGTTCAGAGACTGGAATTGATTTTCTGAAAACTGTGGCTGCCCCTTCCCTGGAGGTGTCCAAGGCCAAGCTGGATGAGTCCTTGAGCAATCAAGTCTAGTTGAGAGGCATAGCTGCCCATGGCAGGGGAGTTGGAGCAGATGATCTCTGAGGTCCCTTTCAACTTGAGCCACTCTGTGATTCTGTTCAGCTACTTTAGCAACAATACTGAGTGGCACTTTGGCTTGAATTGAATGAGGCCCTGCCTAATGATCCTTCTATCATTAACAAAAAATAAGTGGGTGAAGAAGTAAATTGCCATTGAAACACTTAATTCTTGGTCTGTTATTTTCAAAGAACACCATCAGCATGTCTGGAAAGAGTGGGTAGGTGGTGAGTCTCCCTTCTTGAAAGCTGAGATGCTGGCTCCAGACTCCGCTCCTCTATCAGTGTCAGTCCCACTATTAAAACACCTGGAAATTAGGCAGAATGTACCACAATTCCCTCAGCCATTGCTTTGCCAGAAGTTTCTGAATGTGTACCACTGCTTCAAGTCAGACAGAATGGATTTCTGCAGGATCTAAGAAAATAACTTCCAAGGTTTGGCAAAATGTGTGTGGCTAGTTGGGTTAATAATAAGCTGGGAAACAGACAAACACCAACCTCAAGAGTGAGCTATGTATGTAGGGTTTGGAAACCTGTAGAAAGTACGACAAAGGGACTTTTTTCTGTCCTCTTTGATTACTTGCTTTATGCCAGTGAGGTAAAAACGTGTGATGCAGACCGCTTCTCAGCAAGGTCTCTGCAAATAATAGTACATCGTTAAGAAGTGTCAGCAGACCAGCCCGCTTCTCTTTTCTCAAGTGCAGGGTATCCTATTTCTACCATGGAAGTGTGAGAGCCCTGTTGAATAAACAGCCTTGAATTCATGTAGGGTTTGCTGGGTGCCCGTGGACTGCTTGAACAATATGTAATTCAGTCCACTTACACAGTAACCACAGCTGCTCCACATACTCAGGGGTCTTAGCCCTCTGCGTAACAGGCATAAAGAAGTGTGTATTTTCCATTGAGTCAGAGCTCTGCATTTGTTTGTGAAGGTGCAATATGCTATCAAGTGTCTGCACTACTCCGGAGCTCAGGCCAGCATGATGGAAAGGTTTACTGCCTGATGAGATGAGAAAAAACCAGCTATGCTGTGTGACTAAGAAAGTCAGTGATAAACAGAGCGGGATGACTCATGCTAATGTAATACTCCACATTTGCAACCCCAGTGCTCTGTCTTTCTTTAACTGGATTATGTTACCTACCAGGTCTGAAAAGCTCCAAATCTTTAACTTCTGATCTTCAGGCATTTCTGGTTAAAAACCTAAGGCTTGTAAATAAGAAATAGCCAGGACACGTGGCTGTTGTGTGCACAACACTTTTCACTTACAGTGAATATTGTATGATGGAATTGGACTAAAGTAATAGAATCATGGAATGTGTTGGGTTCGAAGGGACCTCCAAAGGTCATCTAGTCCAACCCCTCTACAACAAGCAGGGACATCTCTAACTGGAACAGATTGCCCAGAGCCCCATCCTGCCTGACCCTGAATGTTTCCAGGGATGGGGCCTCCATTACCTCTCTAGATAGCATGTTCCAGGGTACCACCACCCTCAGGTTAACTTTTTAGAACAGAAACTTAGAGTGGTTTTCTTTTATGGCAGCTGTGTTTCCTTCTCTAACAGAGACATAATTTCTGCCTTGTTACTACTTTAAGATTTGCTTGAGAAAAGTGGCTCCTAGCTTCTGACACATGCCAGGGTGACAGCGGTGACTAAAGGAAGCAGAAAAAGTTTCCTCACCAAGAAAAGCAGCATTGTTGAAACACGGTGAAGCTGAATGGTCTAACCCACAGGGATGATCACCCACCCTTTTTAGATACATGAGTATCATCTGCAGGGTTGCTCTCCTGCTCTGGGATGAGGCTCCAAGAGGAAGCTGGAGCCTGTTACTGCCACAGTAACTTTTCTACATGGCCTGAGAGATTTACAGGCTTGGCTTGATGGCTGTTCTCGGTCTTGCATTAGCTGTGACATGCAGCTCCAGGCACTGAGTAGAATCATTTTGTAATAACCCACGAAAGCAAAGCCATGGGTCACACTCTTTAAAGGCACTGGCTGTGGTCACTAGAAAACTAGAAGGAAAGGCTGAGAGAGCTGGTGAAATGTGCAAAGCTATCAAAAATTGGTTGAAGGCTGACAAAGAGGTAGTTCAGAAACCTTTTCTGATGCTCTTTTCTTAGCCTAGTGTTGAACTCTCGATAAAAGAAGCAGACAGGCAGGTTGTGGACATTGATGAAAAGTTGTGCAAGCATGGCAAGTAAATTCAAACCATGCACTGAAAAATGCAGTAAACTTAAAGACACACGGCTGAGCAAGAGAAACTACTCATGAAGAGAATTACATTCATTTTCACAGAATCACAGAATTATTGCATCAGGACTATGAATCACAGAACATTAGGGATTGGAATCATCTAGTCCAATCCCCCACACCAGAGCAGGATCACCTAGATCAAGCCACACAGGAACATGTCCAGGTGGGTTTTAAATGTCTCCAGAGAAAGAGACTCCACAACCCCCCTGGGCAGCCCCTTTCACTGCTTTGTCACCCTCAGTGGAAAGAAGTTCCTTCTCATGTTGATGTGGATCTCCTCTGCTCTGGCAGAGCATTGCTCCCATTGCTCCTTGTCATATCATTGGATGGCACTGAGCAGAGCCTGGCTCTGTCTTTATGACACCCACCAAATATTTATCATTGGGTCACCCCTCAGTCTCCTTTATTCCAATCTGAAGAGATTCAGCTCCCTCAGACTTTCCTCATCAGGGAGACGCTCCACTCCCGTCATCAGTTTTGTGGCTGTGCCCTGGGCTTTCTCCAGCAGTTCTATGTCCTTCTGGAACTGAGGGGGCCAGAACTGGACACAATATTCCAGATGTGGACTCACCAGGGCAGAGTAAAGGGGGTGGAGAACCTCTCTTGATCTACTAACCACAGCCCTTCTAATACACCCCAGGATGCCACTGGCCTTCTTGGCCACAAGGGCACAGTGCTGGCTCATGGTCATCTTGAATATAGAAGCATAGCATGAACCACAGAATGTACTGGGTTGGAAGAGACCTCCAGAGGTCATCTACTCCAAACACCCTGGGACAAGCAGGGAATATGCTGTTCTTCTGGGTGCTGCCTCTAAATCGACCTGTTTTATGTACACACTTACATAACACACTGCTTTTTACAGGTGATTTCCTATGTGTATCCTTAGCGAACGGGTTCCTACAGTTACGCTACAATCTCGGAGACAGGACGGTCACTCTACAGACCCTTCAGAAGGTCAGTGCAAATGGAAACACATGGCATTCACTCAAAGCAGGAAGGGTTGGTAACGAAGGCTACCTTGACCTGGATGGCATCAACGTTACCCAACAAGCTAGTCCTGGAATGAAGGCACTGGACACGCACACGGACTTTTTTGTTGGAGGAATGGCCTCTTTAAACCTTGTTAACTCAATGGCAGTAGAAAACAATCCCACGGGTTTCACTGGTTGCATCCGAGAAATTATTATAAACAACAGGGCACTGCAGCTTACCGTGAGCGACCCCAAAGGCGGAGCCAACGTGGGTGACTGTGACGGAACAGCCTGTGGCTACACAGTGTGCAGAAACAATGGAACGTGCATGGTGGTAGGTACTGGCTTTTTCTGTTCTTGCCCACTGGAGTGGACAGGAAGCACCTGTGAACAGTCCATTCTCTGCTCACAGAGCAGGTGTGGGTCACAAGCTCTCTGCATTCCTCAGCCGACTGCGTTCTCATATACCTGTCTGTGTGCTCTAGGATGGGCAGGTAAGTACTGCGACAGCAAAATCACATTTTTTATAGCAGAGTTCGTCGGCAACTCCTACATAAAATACACAGATCCTTATTATAGGGCAAGAGACCTCCAGCATAGCCGCATTTCTTTGAATTTCACTACCAATCAAACTGAGGGCTTAATGGTATGGATGGGAAAAGGGGAAGATGAAGATAATGACTTCCTAGCCATTGGTCTTGCCAATGGGACACTGAAAATTGTGATTAATCTTGGAGAAAGAATCTCTGTTCCTCTAATTCATAGCAAACACCCCTCCTGCTGCAAAGGAAGATGGCATTTTGTTACTGTGGTTCAAAACCAGACTTGTATTAAGGTGTATCTTGATGAGGAACTCATCCTTTTTGAAGACATTGATCCACACAGAAAATACACTGCTTTAAACTACGGTGGCATCTGCTACTTTGGTGGGTTTGAAATTGGCAGGAAAGTCCATATAGTCACAGCAGGTCTCTTTGAGAAGGAATTCATAGGTAAAATTAAAGATGTTGTGCTCTTCCAAGATTCTAAGAAGATACAGCTAATGAAAGCAGAAGGGTATAATGTTTACAATGGAAAAGCTGACTGATAAATTCCCTCTTCCTTCTGTTTCTTGTGCTAGCTGGTAGTGTAAGAGGCAGGACCCAAGGCAGGAAAGCACTTGATAAAATTGTCCCAATTTTTAGTGTCGAGTATAAATAGGGTTATATACAGCATGTGATCAGATGCTTGACTCCAAATTACTTACTCATACTCACTAGCATTTACAAGTAGGTAGTAACTAGCGTATTACAAAAACCTAGCTGTAACTCCAGTATTAATTGTTCCCTGCTTTATGAGGACAGCTAACACACTTCTCCTAAACATTTACAATTTATTAGAACAATTTATTATAATTTGTATTACACTCAGTTCAAGTGTAAAAACTGAACTAGGGAGAGAAGGGGAGAAGAAAAGGTGCACTTGGGGCAAAAAGCCCAAGCCTTTTGTAACGAGAAGTATTTGCATTGTAGTATCTGTAATTACTTGTTAGGTCCTTATGGTGGACTTCACTCCTGGGCCACTCTCTGGGGTGTCACACAGGAATACACTGGAAAAGTCAAATACAAATTGTGAAAGGCAGACCAGAGCTTTAAGGCAACCCCTCAATGCTCCTGGCTCCCCTGTTCTCCAGGAACAACAATTACCTCCTGCAGCAGCCCAGAGTGTTGAGATGCTCCCTCAGTGCACCTGGCTCCTACTTCCCTCCTTATCACCTTGGACCTTCTTACAACCTGGCATGCTTGTACCTGGCTGTGGCCCCTAGCAGGGATGCTTTGGGATAATACTCTCCTGTCCAGCGGGCTCTGAGCATGCACAAATAATGCAAAAATGTCACAACCTGAGAACAAATTCCCTGAAGTTCTGGACCTGTGCAAACCAAAGCACTTCATGAAAAAGCTGGGCTACAATTAAAAACTTCTTGACAAAAACCAATTTTCTCAGATCCTAGTGATTCAAAATGAGCCTTTGAACTCTCCTGGATTGCAGAGGGCTGTATCCAACATCTCCCTCTACTTGGGACACCTCTCAGGATCATCTGCCCACCAATGTCAACACAAGGCCTGGGCAAAGACACCCTCCCTGAGACTCAACCACCAGCCACTGCGTAATTGTGAAGCACTGTGAGTACTTACTCACAGAAGGGAGATATAGCCTAGGCTTTAATCCACCTCCCTCCCTACTCAGGGCTTTGGCTTCACACATGCATTTTGATGAGTGAGCACATTTCACCAGATCCCAGTATCTGCGTGTTTGTACATTGTGTTTACACGTGTATACAAACCCTCTTCTGCAGACCTTGTAGGAACTCCTTGTAGAAGCAACAAAACCAAAATAAAGCAGTGACAGTTGTCACTGTGACAGAATTCCCTCCCTCTACTCTGCACTGGTGAGACCCCACCTGAGGTACTGTGTTGAGTTCCAGAGTCTCCAACATAAGAAGGACAGAGAGCTGCTGGAACAGGTCCAGAGGACAGCAACTCAAATGATCAGAGGGCTGGAGCACCTCCTCTGTGAGTACAGGCTGAGCAAGTTGGGTTGTTCAGCCTGGAGGAGGTTCCCAGGTGACCTAGAAGCTTTGCAATCTCTGAAGGAGGCTACAGGAAAGCTGGGGTAGGGCTTTTTATATGGGTGCGTAGCAAGAGGACAAGGGGAAAGGGTTCCAGACTTGAAGAGGGGAGATTGAGGTTAGACATGAATAAATTCTTTGCTATGAGGGTGGTGAGATGCTGGAACAGGTTACTCAAGGCAGTTGTGTCTGTCCCATCTCTGGCAGTGTTGAAGGCCAGGCTGCCTGGGGCCCTGAGTAACCTGCCTCTGTAGGGGGTCAGAACTGGATGATCTTTAAGGTTCCCTTCCAACCCAAATAAATCTATGATTCTAAGTTCTACTTAAATGTCCTTAAACGGTTCATGGTGGTGTCTAAATTTCTCATGTGACTGCTTACTGTATATAAAAAGAAAATTCTTAAATAAAAATGATTGTGTTTGATTCCTCTCTTTTATCTTTTTTGACTGTTTTAATGTTTATTATGTGTTCCACTCCTTTCAGCGGAAAAAGTATCAGGGTTTGGGGTCTTTTTGTCTTCAGAAAGCAGGTGATTAGCAGATTACAACTACACAATCATTAGCTTCCAGATAAGCATAATGAGCATGCAGCAGTGAAGACACTGCATGGTCGGTTACAGACAGTGAAGGGATGCTACAGGAGTGGGGGGATGACAGAACTAACCCCAGATGTTTTAATAAGCAGCTACAAACATCTTTGTGAGGTTCTTTCTATCCTCTTTATCTGCTGTAAGCTCTCAAGTGAACAGCCAGCTACAACAGAGCTTCTTCTCTTCCCAAAAAGAACCTAGTGAAGTCTTCTGGCATCTAAGCTGGCCCCAGTCTTCTCTTCCAGTTTCTTTCAGGAGAGCCTTTTATGGTCAAGTAGTGCTGGAGAAGGGAGCGTATTTAGGGTTTACCCTTTTCTTTCTGGGGCTCCTGGTTTACTGCCAGTTCCTCTCCAGCGTACACTCCTTTTTGGAATCTGGCAGTGAGTCAGTGTAAAACAAGCAATTAAAGTGCTTCCAGCTAACAGAAGTGGTGGAAGGAGAGAGACTGAAGGCAATGAAGACACCCACATCTGTCATAGTAGTGGGATTTATTCCTGTTACACCAACTCAGGTTCTAGGACCAAATCCTGGAGCCTGGCACTGCTTGTTCATTTAAACTCCTGAAAAAACACACCTTCAAGAGCTGCTTTACTGTGGCTCTCTTCAGGATCTATAGGCAAGAGGCAGGTAACAAACCTCTCTGCAAACCTGGAAAATGCTCATGTATTCTTTCAAGCAAATTATTTGCCATAGTAGTAGCAGAAAGCACACCTGTCCTTTCCATCCACAGCTGCCATTTGCATTGCTCCTGGTTTAATTGCAGTGAAGAAATGGGTATGAATGTGGGACAGATCTCCAGTGGACGGGCAATACACTACTTCAAACAGGTCAAAAGAGAATCTTTGCAAGAAGAGCTGCCAACTCAGTACTTACTATAGACCGACAGAGGTTCTTCACCCCCTCTACTCTGTCCTGATGAGGCTACATCTAGAATACTGTATAGACCTCTGGGCCCCTCAGTTCAAGAAGGACACAGAACTGCTGGAGACTCCAGCACAGAGCCATGAAGATGATGACAGGAGTGGAACATCTCCCTGACAAAGAGGGAGCTGGGTCTCTTTAGCTTGAGGGGTGACCCAATGAATGTTGATAAACGTTTGAAGGGTGGGCATCAGAAGGATGAAGCCAGGCTCTGCTCAGTGCCATCCAGTGATAGGACAATGAGAAACGGGTGTGAGCCAGAACACAGGAGGTTCTGCATCAATGTAAGAAGGAACTTCTTTCCAGTGAGGGTGACAAAGCAGTGGAAGGGGCTGCCCAGAGGGGTTGTGGAGTCTCCTCTGGAGACATTCAAAACGTGCCCGGACATGTTCCTGTGCAACTTGATCTGGGTGATCCTGCTGTGGCAGGGGGACTGGACTAGATGGTCTTTCAAGGTCCTTTCCAATCTCTAACATCCTGTGATTCTGTGAATAGTTATGCTTCACAGTCACATTTCAGATTTTAAGATGAGCTTAAAATGCTACATCAGTGCACAAGGTCACAACCTCAGAGTGAAACATTAAACACTTAGAACAGTAAATGCTCAGTTTTTCTTTATGTGGTTGAATACTACTGTTGCGTCTGACGGACTCACCAAAGCAACCGGGGCTTGGTGAGAAGTGCAAGAGCAGGGGACAGTACTTTGGTTTTCAGGCTTGCTTTACTGTTCTGTGTTTTGAGTTTCTTGTGCAGCAGTGGCTGGCAGTCACTACAAAATACCAATTTAGTAGTAGTCCCAATGGTACAAAACACCCATGTGCCCTTCTCTTTGCCCCCCACAAACTCAAGACAACTGAGCCCTGAAGTACACAGCAGACATTCTATAACTCAGCCTCCTATACTCACCCAGCCCACAGTGTCACTATGAAATCAAGCACACACAGTATATGAGAAAGTTTTATCGTTTTAGAATCAAAATATCCCTTAAAATATTTACATTTTACAATAAAAAGGATAGCAAAACACAAAGTAATGTACAAGCTCAGGTATTCAAGTTTTTGAAGCAGGGAAATGGTGGGGGATAAATGAATTCACTACTACAAATCATATTTTCCAGAACTTAGGTTTAAAAATGCTTTCTTATTAAAACAAGTGCAGTTTAAAGCAGTAACATTCGAGCAGCTCAGCCTTCCAATTTCTGGTCACAGACTGCTTCAGATGCTGAGTCAGTACTTGAAATAAACCTTAATTAAACACGCCTGAATTATTTTGTTGTACGACTGAATGATTTAAAAAAAAACCTCTTCATACCATCTAGTCTGTTACATTTTGTGAGAACGTGTGTGGATTCGGAGGCTTTTTTTACAGTCTTTAAAAAAAGTGCAATTTAAAAAGAAGGTTATTGTATGAAATTCACCTTTAAAATTATCAGAGCATCTTAAAACAGAAGAGAGCACAAATTACCAAAGGCAGCAACTATATTGCAGACTTGACTAAAGCCAACTTCATGAACTAAGAAAATTTCTAAGCTTTTATTGCATATTAATAAAAGAAATCTTTAAAACTTGGAATACACAGCAATGTAAAACTGTTAAAAATATGAAACTCCTAACTCCTAGCAATTGTTGGTATCATGAAAAAAAAGGATGAGTATTGGTACACCAAGTGGTACCAAAACACAGACTTGTTTCTGCAAAACACCAACACGGAATAGAAAAGATGGCACAATCCAAGCAGGCTTTGTTGTTTTTTTTATATATATAATACAAAGTTTTAGGACATCCATCACTCTAACAGTTTACTTAAATAGGTTTTGAAAAGACTGCCTGTGGGTTTTTAGTTTTACCTTTTGCTTTTAGTTTTGTCACTGTGGTCCCTAGGTCTCTCTTTGTTCTTGTCACTGTCTCGTTCTCTAGGCTTCTCTTTGCTTTTCTCCTTCTCCTTATCTTGTTCAGGAACCTGTTCCTCACTTTTAGGCTTCTCTGTCATTTTTTCTGCATTTCTAGTTGAGTTGGGGCTTTTTTCATCAGCAGCCTTATCACTCTGTGAAGACTGCAATCTTTCTTTGTCTCTCTGTCCTTCCTCTCTGCTCTTCCTCTCTCTGTCTTTTTCCTGGTTTCTGTCTCTGCGTCTATTTCTTTCAGAATCTTGCTCCCAGTATTTGTCATTGTTTGACTCTTTTTCATGTCTATCTTTCTTTTGGTGCTGAGATTCACTGTAAAATCTTTGTCTATTTTGATCATTTTTAACTCTACCAAACCCTCTCTCCAAGTGCTGCTGTTCTTGTCTGCCCCAAGGATCACTGTGACGTCTTTCTGGTCTCCTGCTGTCATTACCTGGAAAAAAATTGTCTGGCCCCAAAAATCTTGATCGTTTGTGAGCCACTGATAGCCCTTGTGCAATGGGTCCAGCATAGTGTGGTGGCTGACCTGATAAATGAGCTACTGGTGGCCATGGCATCATTGAATTTTGAGGAAAGCCAAAGCCAGGAGGAGGAAGAAGTGGAGGTGGTAAATGAGGAGGAAATCCAAACATAGGGTTGTTTTGTGGAGGGAAGTTGTGAGGTGCAGGAGCCTGAAACTGAAATCCAGGTGGTTTAGGATGCTGAAAATTGTGCTGTGGAGGTCTAACAGATGGGAAGCTGCTACTTCCAATAGGATTTGGGACTTTGGAAATAAATTCGGAACGAGGAGAGTTTTCTGTTTCAAAATGAGATGAAGTTGCTGCTGGTCCCCTTCTAAACGAGTTTACTGTTTCAATGTTTTTCATGAGTGCATCTTCCTGTGAGTGTTTGCTCTCTTCCACTTGCGATGCAACAGCATTATCTGCTTTTGCCACAGCTGAAGTGTACTGTGCCTCACTGGTTTTCATATCGCTTTGAAAGGGGTTTAAACCCACTTCTCCAGAAGACTGCTTACTCTCTGGTTCCATTTGATTGTTCCCTGAAGCATTCTGCCGATCTTCATTTCTGCTAACGTCTCCTTCCTTGCTTTCTGAAGCACTGGTCTGCTGGCTTCGCCCAGCTGCCTGTCGTGGGTCTCTTTTAAGATTAATAAATGGTGGTGATTTAGAGGTATTTGTAGAGGTACCTTCAGCAGAGCCAACGTTTAAGCTGTTCTCATTGGGTTTTTTCCCTGCATTGGATGAGGAAGAAGAAAAGCTGAAGTTTGTGGTCCTTCTAATTTCCTGTGCACCACTGTCCTTGTCAGGTAGCTGCCGCTTTGGCTCATTTTCTTTACTTTCTTCGGTTTCTTTATTCTGTGACTGAGCAGATAAATTTACTAAACTTGCCTCTGTGGAGACATCTGGAGGTTTTCCCTTAAGACTCAACCCAATCAAAGACCCAGCACTTCTGGCAGAACTTGAGATCCCTACAGGTGCTGCATCCACACTCACAGCAGTGCTAGTGGATTCTTGCAGATCATCCAAACCAGTCTTTGCTTCACTAACTTCAGTCGTTGTATCAGCCACATCCATGCTTTCTTCTTTTGAGGTCGCCTGCTCATTCAGTAAAGGGGTTTCTTCACTGGGACTTGCTTCTGACTTCTGCTCATATGCCGTCCCAGTCGTACCCAGGAGGCTTTGAAGAATATCATCCACTGGCAATGGTTTATTCGCTAGTTCCAGAGTAGAAGGCTGATTTTCCCATCCCACCAACACTCCAGGAAGAAATCTGAGGGGCTTTGGTGGCTCGTGTTTGGTACTTTCCACCAAGGGTTCAGAAACTGCTGGAACATCTTCTGTATTGGACTGCTGAGATTTGTTTCTCTGCTTGTGTAGCACAGTTGTGAAGGAATTAAAAAAATCATTTTCCTCCTCTTCTTCCAGTGCCAGCTCATGATGAGAGATTTCAGGTTTGTTTGGCTTACTTTTCTTCTCCGGTGGCAAGTTACTCGAGGTACTTTCAGAAGCTTCATCCACAAAACTACTAGTCATACTTGTAATAGCAGAAATCTGCCTCTTCATTTTCTGGCGAATTATCAATCCTAGTAACAAATTGGGTCGATGTATTTCAATCCCTGTGCAAAATTGTAACAGCAATTTAGCACCTTATTATGCTTTGGTTAATATTTTTTAGATTTAATTAAAATTCAATTAATTTAATTTAATTAACCAACTAATTTGGTTAATTATGTTAACAAAAATAAACCCCATATTCTTATAATTATTAGAAGTATTAATCTTACAACATTTGAGTGTTCCATCACTACACACAATAAACATTATCAAAACTGTATTTCCAACATAAAAATTGTTACTTCAAACACCGCAAATTCAAATGGGTTGAAAAACTACAGCACACTTGCCACTACAGAGGCTCGTTAACTTGTGTCAGATATACTTCTTAAAAGATTTGCAGTGACTTTTCTAAAGGCTTCCCTCACTTGAGGAGGGCAATGTGTTTCAAAGTGTCCTGTTAGCTACATTCAGGAATCATCCGCACATTTTTATAACAAAAGTAAGTCGATACAAAAGTAACAAGTCAATCGATACAAAACTAACAAAAGTCAATCGATACAAAACTAACTAAAGTCAATTGATACAAAACTAACAAAAGTCAATTGATACAAAATAACTGGGGTCTAGGCAGAGAGTCGTTTCAGGCTCTTATCCTCCTTGCCCATCTGCTTTTCAAACGTGTCCTGTCTTTTCTCTCTCTTTTTTTTTTTTTTAAGACGTTTGGAACACTTAGGAAAAAAGGAATCGGCACATTTCAAATAATGAAAACCCCAATTTTAAAGCTGTGGTATCAATTTGGAACTCAATTGACTGTTATCATAGTTCACTGGGCTTACTGAGATTGGAACGTACAAAGCCAACGGGGTTACAGCAATACTGTAGTAAATAAGAAACCCAGTCATTTTTTTCTACAAGACCTTAAAGTATCAGAATAATCTTGCAATGGGAAATTACTGTTTTCACAAGGAAGCTGGCCCTATGGAAACTCATCATGTGTTTGAACTGAATAGCTGTCATTAAAAATTTCATTTTCTCTACTGTAAACTTCTTTAAGTAGTGTTAGGATCACAAAGATCCAGATTCCAAGTTGCACTTACCAGGCCCATCGAAAGGAACCAGGTGATGTGGGACTTTATCTGAGGAACCTAAAGGTATGAGGTACAAATCTTTCACTTGCTTCATGTTATTGGCTGCCACACCATAACGTTTTCTACTGCTGAAGTAGGCAAACAACAAGGCGTAGGATATCTGGTCCTCTTCAGTTACTGGGGTAAAGCGAACTACACAGATCTCCTGTTCATAGAAAGAGAGAGAAAAGGATGATCAGATACTTTTTTCTGCTATTTGAAATGCTTTAGTGATTGCTCTTTATTTAAAAGCACATATCAAAGGAGGAGAAAAAGCCTGCCCAAGATGGCAGAGGAGACAGGAGAAGCAGAAACTGGGTCAAAACTAATTAAGGAGAACTGGAGAAAGCATTTAGTATAAAAACATAGAAATAAACATTTACAGTGCATGACAATAAAGGAAATGTTTTATCAGTCAGCAAAATACCAGGTTCTAGCGAAGCATGACAGCTTCAATTAATTATTTCCTTCTCTATGTTTAACATTACCAGCTTTGCATTGCAGTCTACTGTGTGTACAATATACTCAGCAGTATTAGGGGAAGATCAGTATTCAGATGCCACAAGTGGAACTAAAGCCCAGCTCAGGAGTCGATGCCGGGGCTGATCCAATTTTAATGGCTTAATGACCAGGAAGATGGAACAGGAGACCCTTGGCAGAACTCAGACAGCACCTAAGTAGGGGCAGTGGTTGATAATGCTGGTTGATAAAGCCAGCTGCCATTCTGAGGGACTTAAGGCTAACCTTTGTGAAGGGCAGCAAAGGAAAAAGCACTTAATGGATATGATGCTCCATCGCCAGGACAGGGTAGGGGCTGGCCTGCCTGGAAAGCAGATTGGCATAGAAGGATATGGGTGTCCTGGTGGACAAGCTGAATACAAACCAGCTATGCACCCATGCAAAGAAGGCCAACTGCCTGTCAGAACCGACGTAGCCAGTGAGCCAAGGGAATTTTTTATTCCCTTCTATTCAGCACTTGTGAGTCAGCATCAGAAGCACAAGGACAACCTGCACACAGAGGCACAAGTTCAACAGAGGATCACCGAGATGGTCTGCAGTACAGAAACGAAAAGGTAACACCTGTCCAAACACTCATGATGAGCTACTGTCTCAAAGGAATTCAAGTACTCTCCAACAGCAAGTAACACGTGAAGGTTAGACAGCAAGAACACGAAACACCACCAGCTGCTATTCATCCCATTCAATATAACCTTTTGAGCATCGATTTTGCAAATGTTCCAGAGAAGAAAAAAGATCTTTACAGTGAGCGGGATGTATGGGAAATAGAAATCCTTCAACAGGGCAAATTCTTACCTTGGTCCCTGAAGCTTTGATTTTTTCTACATAATCCCAGACAGTGTGAGGCGATATCCTGCCACCCACTTGAATACTATCAGGTAAATCCTATGAGAAAAGACAACAGAAATATGAATCCAATTTAAAAGTTACGGGACATCTCTCACTGAGTGTCTGTTTCAGACATTGAAAAAATTCTTAAGTCTTTAATTCCTCAAATTATCATTTTAAAACATCACTATGAGTTACAACAGAAGAAACAGATTTGGGTATTTAAATTACAAATTAATTTTCTTAACTCCAATTTTTTTAATTAAATTTATTATTTAAATTAAAACATTCAGTGCAAAATCAAAGGTCTGGACTAAAGTAGTTACAATTCTATACTGTTCACCTACAACTACTCCAATTACTTATTTCACGAACGTTAACTGCAAACACAGCTGTACTATGTTCTGGAAATCCTCAAGATAAGATTTTGTAAGATCAAACAGCTGTAAGAGCCCCAAACCTATGTGTTTAATAGACTTTCAAAATCTTAATGATGAGGGAAAAACAAAACCTACACCTATTAATATTTAGATATAAATATTAATATTTAGATATTAATCTGTTCTTGTATTCTGTTGAGTTCACTATTCACAACCAACAAAGCCAGACTTGCAGAATCATTTAGGAAGATCAAGGAAATGTTTTTGAAATAAAGCATGAGAGTTTTGAGAGAGGTTTTGTGATTGTGAAACAGTCCTTTAGTGTTATGGCATGCCCTGCACTTCACTTAAGATTTACAGCTATTTAAAAACAATTTACACACTGTAAATCACTTTTTACACAATCACATTTACAGAAGATCTAAGTTTTTTAATTACAAAGCTGATGCATTCTGTGTCACTGGCAAAAAGTAACTCTGAGCCTTAGGAGCTCTCTGACCTCTCTTATGACACAACTATTACAAGCAGTTGCATCCTTTTGCCATCTCTCAGACACCAAAGAGAAGACTACATACTTTTTTTAATTTTTAAGGTCAGTGGTCTTCTAATGGAAGGTTACGACCAGAATTGCCACCAGAGAGGCAAAAGAATAAACCCCCCTAATCAGACTTCTGCTGTGCAGGATGAGCAGTACTCCTGCATTGTCAACAGAAACCACCAGTAGTCACTTCTATTCCAAAAATTAGCATTTACTTGTTTAATGAGTAGGATTTGAAATGGAGCTACATTTTTCTCATCTGTAATTCAGAAAAAGGATTGCACCGAGGTGGCTATTTCAGTAGCAAATTTGGTTCTGTCCTTCCCTGGTAACTTTATGCTACAGAAGACACTCCATTATAAACAAAAACCAGTTCAACTTGTATGATACCTCCTCAGGAAAAATGGCTATTTTTCCATAACAAACGTGTTAAGAGTAAAATGAGAGCAAAACATCTTAAAAGTCTCTCAGAGAACCTGAATCCTGATGAACCATGGGTCCACAAAGGTCAAACTCAAAAATACTTGACTTACAAAAACACACCCTAACCTGTATCCTCCCACAAATACCTTACTCAGTGTAACGATCATGCTTCATTGCCTTTTGTCATTATACTATTATTAGCCTACAAGGGAAAGGAGACACTGAAGTTAATAAATGAACTGTTAATTCTTTGCAGTAAATATAAATACCTCCATTAAATACTCAAAAGAGCCAGACACTGGGTAAGCCTTAATAACAAACTTTGCCACCGAAGGCATGTTGATAAAACCCTTCCAGATGAAATTCAGGCGTGCCAGAAACAGACTCTCACATTCTACTGTACCAGGTGTTTCTGACCTAAAGAACAGCAAAAAGAACACTCTGTTTAGAACATACCAAACCAGATCACATAAATAACAACTTTTCCTTATAAAACAAACTGTGTGTCGCTAAGAACTTTATTTTTCAGTTAAAGACTCAATGAAAAGAGAAAAGCAAACAATCATGTTTCTCATCTTCCAGATGCTACAGGAAGGACAGGCAGGTAAGTAGCACATTAACTACTATTTCTTTTGACATATATCCTAAATAACTAAGAGCTGGTATTTTACTAGAAAAGCAGAAAAAACCAGCCTCATAAAATGTTCTTCCCTCTTTGGTGGGTTGTAGTGTGGATGAAAATGAAGAAAGACCTGACGGCAAACAGAGGAAAACATCAAACAAGCTGTTAACTGTCATTTCTAGAAAAGTGCTGCTTTGAGCTTTGAAACCAGCCCCATCTCTATCAGTGTAGTACAATCAAAATTTCCCTAGCTTTATATATACACAACCCTGTCATTTCAGCACTGTATACACTACATTCCTTAATAGCAAAATACAGTATCAAATCTATTATCCTGACCTTTATAACATGACCTCATGTGCCATTTTAATAAATCACTGAATCATACAATGTTAGGTGTTAACGGAACCTCTGGAGATCATCTAGCCCACCCTCCCCCGCAGAATTACCTAAAGAAAATCACAGAGGAACATATCTGGGCAGCCTTTGAAAGACTCCACAACCACTCTGGACAGCCTATTCCACAGTTTTCATTACAGATTTTAGGTGGAAATTCCTGTGTTCCAGTTTGTGCCCATAGTTTCAACATCATTAGACCTTGTTTTAATATGTTTAAACCATGGTGCACCCAAAAACTTAAGCTAGTTCACTTCTCCCCAAAAGCAAATACAGTCATGAGGAATTTGTGATCACAGCAACATATGCAGTACATTATTTATGTGTGGCTTAGAATTATTGAATTATTTAGGTTGGAAAAGATCTAAATCTAACCTAACTCTACCAAGTCCACTGCTAAACCATGCTCTTAAGCATTACTCTTACATGAGGGCTTACTCCAGCAGTGAGCCCCATGCCTAAGATGCCCAACTTCAAGTACACAAATGGATTAACAAACTTAATCCATAATATCTGAACAACATTAACATTGCCTTTCATTTTAAAATGCTGTTTCTGCAGTTTATATTACTTTGGGAGAGGTGCGAGTGATGACTTGGGGTCTTGCTTATCATCTTCCAGTAATTCTGAAGCTAAAATGCTTGACGTTGAAGAAAGTGCATCTGCAATACTCTCTGCTTCGTTGTCTGACTGCTTCCTTGCAACTCCAACAGACACTTTGACTTTTTTCGCTGAAAGATCATCAGTAGGTGGTGCCATCCGGCCTGCACAGAATGAATTGCAAAACAAAAGATGAAAAGAAGAAACCTTCTACAAGGAAGACATGTCACAAGTACTACACGGTGTCAACAAAGTGGGATAGGATAAAGAAATCATTCATTTTAGACATGCTCATGCAATGTATAAATTAGATTATATTATTTATATTAATTTCTCTTTTGTAAATTCTTGAGTAAAACATTGCTTCAGAGAATCACAGAACACTAAGGATTGGAAGTGACCTCAAAAGATCATCCAGTCCAATCCCTCTGCCAGAGCAAGAACCTCTAGATCAAGCCGCACAAGAACATGTCCAGGCGGGAGACTCCACAACTCCTCTGGGTAGCCTCTTCAAGTGCTCTGTCACCCTCATTGTGAAGAAGTTCCTTCTCATATTTAAGTGTAACCTCCTATGTTCCAGCTTACATGCACTGCCTCTTGACCTGTCATTACATGACACTGATCTATAAATATTATTCTTCAGTAACTGAACTAAGACTGTTCTTTCCACGCTGGGTAGCTGAACTGCTCTAGTGCTCCAGTGAATAATGAAAATAAAGCCAAAAAGAGAAAACACACCTTTTCCACTACAGTAAACAGTATAAAGCAAGTTGCACTAGTGACTTTACTGAGAATGAAAACAAATCACAAGAAATATTATATCATTTAAATTAACAGTCTGACAGAGCTGTTATAAACACTGCTGCTTCAGTTTACGAACTTCCACAGGTTTATTAATAAACTCACCTCCACAGCTTTATTAGCAAACTAGGGGAAAAAACTCCCAATTATTGACATTGAGCTACACTGAGACTTACGACTGTGAAGCATAATACAAGCACAAGACACTTATTTCGACATGTTTTGCAAATTACCTATGCAGATTTTGCAGTTAAGATCAAAGAGATGATTTTTATGTTGACTTGTGGTGTCTGGAGATGCAGAGTCATTTACTTCTTTGTCTTTTTCAGCTTCTTCTGACTTCTCAAATAACTTTGTATTAGGTTCCTATGCACAGTCAGACACAGTTAGGAATATTAACAATAGAAAAAAAGGCTAACACTGGTATTCATAGTGCTTAAGTATTTTTACCCCTTCAGAACTGCATACTGTAAAAATGCTCTCACAAAAATCTATGCAGGCACTGAAAGAATACATCTTTTTATGTAAGATTTAAAATATTTTCTACTATTGCCAGAATTCATCATACAGTCATTGGCACAAGGCAGAACAAATAGAACAACCCAAACCACTAAGCCTAAACGCAAAAGTCAGTAAGGATGATCAGACAGACCTAAAGTACAATTACAGCTCTGAACCACAAAGTAACGACCAATTCGTTTTACAGCCATACTCTCTATGAATGAAATACTGTGTGTTGGTATGTGCTTCTACCTGAATTCCCATGACCTCCTCTTGTTCTTTTAATGGTGTTTCACTTTCAATTTCTATTTCTCCTTTGTGAGTAATTTTTGTGATAGGTCGTCTTTCTACTTCCCTCTGTTCTTTCTCAATCATTTCGATGGTCTGTAAAACACACAGAGTTCTATTGCTTTACTTCCATTCAACACAATTTGGAAGCTGGTACATGTAACAACAAGTTTGTAAACAGGAAACCCTCTAGAGGAATAAAAGAGTTCTATTTTTGCAGGGTTCAGGAAGCTTCATATAACAAATGCACAAGCAACTGGTCTAACCTCCCCTCCAATTAAGCAAGTACTCACTGGGCATGTATTTAAAAAAACCATAAAAGAGACCTTCAACACCTAAAAGTCATCTTTACCGAATTTCTAAAAGGTAATTCTGCATTGCCAAGAGCTAAATGAAAAAAATTAATCTACTTTTTTCCACATGCAAGATGGAAACATGCAAGAGAATGCAAGACATAAACATATACATTTGTATTGCTTGCCAAGAGCTTGCTTGTTAGGACACAAACAGAATCACAGAATTATTGAGGCTGAAAAAGACCTCTGAGTCCATGGAAGTCCAGCCCGTGACCTAACATCACTGCAGTCATCTAGACCATGGCACTAAGTGCCACAGCCAGTCTGTCCTTAAACACCTCCAGCTGTGGGGACTCCACCACTGCCCTGGGCAGTTCATTCCAGGGTCTGATCACCCTTTTCGTGAGAAAGGGCTTCCTAACAGTCAACCTAAACCTCCCCTGGTGTAGTTTCAGGCCCTGTCTTCTCATCTGATTAATCTACCTAACAATCTACCTCAAAAACACACTTGAAAACATATTCTTCAAGTAATGGATATGTTTCTTCTGATCAGCACTGCTGCTTCGTTCTGTTGCAACAAACAGAACATAAGACTTCACTTGTTAAATTGCTCCTTGAAGCATATTTGTACTTCTAAAACCACAAAGAGTTTTGTGTTGACTGTCTCCAATATTTGAAGCCTGTTTTCATATGGAAACATGGATTCTGTAAATGCTTATCTGTCTGCCAAATGCCTACAGTTACTTCTGAACCCACTGGGGAAACTTCAAATCAAAGTTAGCAAATAGTAGTGTCAAAGTCTTAATAGGAAAATGAAAGCTCTAGGCAAATGATCGACTACTTTTTATTTTGTATGTTGTGGTCTGTTTTAACTTCTAGAAATTTTGAGATGCCTCCCTAAAACATTTAGGGCACCTCAGTTTTTGAGTAGTAATCACTCTTGTTTTTTAAGCTGTTCCTCAGGTGAGGTAACAGAACGTTGTCACAATTCATAAACAGGTCTAGCCACAGTATCCAAGGACAAAGGAAAACCATCAGGAATGCTGCAGTGCAAACTGCAATTAACCTGCAAATATTGTTTAGAAATGTTTAGGGAGCCAACTAAACAATGTAAGTTGACAAATCTCACGTGTCTGTTTTCTCTCTGTCTCCAAGCAGCCAGTTCTTTGGAAGCCAGTTCTTCTGGGCTCATTTTTATTAGATGGTCTGGAGTAACCTCTCCTTTCAGTACTTTCTTGAATAATATCTAGGAGCAAGAAGAAAAGTTAACTACTGTTATTAAAAAACAGCTCACAGCAGGAAATAAAGCAGAGTAGAAACATACAACATACTCTGCACAGCTATATGCATCATGCGGTTCTATAATCAATCATCAATGATCACCATTACTAGACTTTATTGCATAGAAAAGTTAATTCCAAAACTCCATTTACTTTAGCTGACATTTGAATGCATCTACTTATACTCTTAACCATCAGATGTATCTGCTGTTACTGTTGGTTTCAAAGGATAAACTAAGTAATTTTTTTCCTTAAAGGTGGAAATCCCAGCAGAAAGGTCTAAAAGAGGATGTCTGTATTTCTTGATACACTTCTTGACTGACTGAACTGACTTCCTAGAGTAAAAAAAACCCACATAATTCAAAAGTACAAGCCAAGAGAGGCCAGTGACAGAAGTCAGTGACAACAAAATCATTAGAAAACAGTACGATTTTGTTGTCTAATTGTAATAGTAAATACTACAGGAAAGCAACTTAAACTGAAGGATGATATGAGAACAAAAGACAGAAGTTGAGGAGGGCAGTATGATGTTAAATAATGGGCTCCCAAACAGGGAGGAGAGTGAAGACCAAGCCTGAGACATGTGAGTATGAAAAAGCGGTGAGAGAAGCTACTGGCTAGAAACAAAAGTGCATGCAGAAAGCAGCAAAGACTTGGGGGGGAAACTGAGAAACTCAAACAACAGATCAGCAGTAAAAGGAAACCCTTAAACTAGGCAAGTTAAATCCACTACACTTTGAAATCCCACTGTAAAAAGTACACTGAGAGCAAGGAGTTAATGATGGGGAAGAACAGAGGCAGAAATGAACAAAGAGAACACTGATTGTGCAAGAAGACAAACACCATCAAAGAGATGAGGAAACCCATGAAGAAAGTACAAACACTAAATTGTGAAAGGATTAATAAAGTATCTTCACAAAGACTGTTCCTTTAATCCACAGTGCATAAAGGGTTTCTCTAAACCACAACAAATAATGCATACGTTATTTTTAGGATCTTTTAGGTTGAACATTAAACTCCTGTATTTGTTCTTGTACTTTGAGTCAGTGTCCCGAAAAAAAGAAAACAGCTCTCTTTCAATCCTTGTGGCAACTTTTGCTGCTCTCTTCTCAGGGATCTTTAAACTGGAGTCTGTCAATCTGTGAGAGAACAGAAGGGTAAAAATTACCAAATGCTTCCACAAAATTAGTATTTCCTCTCTACCTTCACAACGAAAGTAATTACAAACACACTAACAGTATGTATTTACCTTTTCATCAGAATTTCTTTGAGAGACTGCTTGACACTTTGCCTTATCTGATCAGCAGAAGGTTTGGAAGCTGGCACCGCTGACTGGTGTGTTGCACTAATGGATCCTTTCTCATTTTTCTTTTTCTTAACGTCTTGTTTCTCATGCACACCTGCCAAAACACATGGAGTTAGCAATCATAAGCTACTGCTGCAAAATTTTACAGATTCTGGATATTGTGAAGTTTTATTTTTAAAACTCTAACAATTTAACTTCAATGCAAATGAATGGACCTAGGGTGGGTGGTGTTTCAAGTTGTTTTGGCTTTTGTAACGTCATTAGTAGAAACAAAGAGGACTTCTGCCCTTTAAGTTATCTTCTTCTATGCTGAACTATATTAGTTCTTACATTAGCCTGATCTTTTGTAGTATTCTGTGCTTTGGAAAAATCCTATCTCAGTGAATAAACAGAAATAATATACTGGGAAGTACACATAAGCATATCCAACTTTGCTTTAACATAGTGGTTTTCATTCAACTTAGCATTTCTGTATCTGTTAGCCATCAAAATTGCTTCAATTTTAATATCAGCTTCAGATTCAGGTAGCAGACACATTTAAACAAGGCTGTTATAAGGCTCGTGCCACGAATACTACAAATAACATAAACTTCTAATAAAAGGAAAACTCCTAAGAGCAAAAAAAAGACCTTCAAACTAATTTTCAGAGTGTCAATCAAAAGCTCATTTGTCTCAGTCAACACACTGTCTCTCATGGTGGTGTTGGCTTGACAGTTGGGTTTCATGACCTTGGAGGTCTCTACTAACCTGTGTTTTTCCACAAACATTTTACTAATTTAGAGCAGCAGCCTTTAATTTATGAAAGCAATGGGAAATAAATAATTTGTTGACCTTCTACTCTGAAAAAAGTAACGAACTGAAGGCTGATAAAGATTTGTGTGTTTGATAGCAAAAAGCAGCATTTTTTGTTACTTTCACCTATTACACAGAACCACAGAATCACAAAACATTGGGGATCAGAAGGGACCTCAAAAGATCATCTAGTCCAATCCCCCAGCCACAGCAGGATCGCCTAGATCAAGTAGCACAGGAACATGTCCAGGAAGGTTTTAAACATCTACAGAGACGGAGACTCCATAATCCCCCTGGGCAGCCCCTTCCACTGCTCTGTCACCCTCATCATGAAGAAGTTCCTTCTCATACTGATGTGGAACCTCCTATGTTCCAGCTCACACCTGTTGCCCCTTGTCCTATCATTGGATGACACTGAGCAGAGCCTGGTTCTATCCTCCTGACACCCACCCTTCACATATTTATCAACATTCATGGGGTCAACCCTCAGTCTCCTCTTCTCCAAGCTCAAGAGACCCAGCTCCCTCAGCCTTTCCTCATCAGGGGGATGCTCCACTCACTTCATCATCTTCATGGGTCTGCGCTGAACTCTCTCCAGCAGTTCTGTGTCCTTCTGGAACTGAGGGGCCCAGAACTGGACACAATATTCCAGATGCGGTCTCACTAGGGCAGAGTAGAGGGAGAGAAGAACCTCTCTCGGTCTGCTAACCACCCCCGTTCTGATACACCCCAGAATGCCATTGGCCTTCCTGGCCACATTGCTGGCTCATGGTCATCCTGCTGTCCACCGGGACCCCCAGGTCCCTTACTCCTACACTGCTCTCCCACTGGTCAGTCCCCAACCTATACTGGTACCTGGGCTTATTCTTGCCCAGATGCAAGACTCTACACCTGCCCTTATTGGTGCAACTTTAACTACAGTTGCAAGTAGCTGTAGAAAACCAGATTTTCTTTTCCATTGTGAAGACTGTGTGTTTGAATCATCAGTTCTCATCAATGAGGCTATAATCCCCATCAAAGTTACTGATTTTCCCTTCCTCCTAAGTACAAGGTACAGATCCAGGACAGCTGTTTACTGTTCTGTGCTGTGATCTAAAGTATTCTCATGAAAGGCTTGTTAAGGAAAGTGGCTCCAATAATGTTTCATGTGTTCAGTGCATTTTTTGCTCATCTTGTGGATGAAGAACTGGATTAAAGCCTTTCAAAAAATGTAGCTTGAGTGGGTCAGGCGAAACAGAAAACCTCCCCATCCCAGCAATATATGAGCAAAGTTTCAACCACCTGAAAACACAGGCCTGTGACAGGGAAGTGATGGGCAAGATAGTCACTGTACAGTGCCACTCTGTATGTGATTCAAAGCATTTAAGATGTGCTGTTTAATAATTCTGTGCTAATGAGGTAACCATGTCTCCCCTCTGCTTAAAAATTATTTTTAGATTAACTTCTATTCTGAAATCACCACTGAAAACATCTGTCATCCCCTAGTTTAATTAATGCATTTTGGAATAATTCTATTATTTAATGAGTGCCAAAACTCACTCCACTCTACAAAATTTGCTGTTAGAAAGGACACAAGTTATTTTCTGACTGCAAATTTCAAAGTTGAACACTGTATTTCAAGTCTAAGAGACACCACTCACTATAAAATGCTTTAGATTTACATTTGAGCCTGACCATTGCCATTTTCCTCCACCATGAAGAGTTTCTAGAATGAATCAGTACTGGCAAAAGACCTAAAGAGCAAATTCTTTTAAAACAAGAATTCAAAGCTTGAGTTTAGGAGTCAGACCATTCTCATATATTTGTATCACTGGCTTTGCCACTGAGATTTCAGTCCCAAACGACATCAACTTCATGTTACCATAATCTTAGAAAAATACTGCTTTCCTAGAAGTGAGCTGAGAAAGAAACAGAGGCTGCTTAAGAGGGGAAGTAAGATCCCCTTCAGCTTTCCAAATAACAAAAACCTGACGGGTCAGTGTGCAGTATAATGTTCCCTGTGAAATGAGCTGATGCCATTACTTACCAATTGGTGCAAAAGACATTAGTAAGTCCAAGTCTGCTTTACACAGCAATTACCACCATTTTATGTACGTTATTTTGGAGTATGTTTTCATACTATTTACAAGTTTTCTGCAATGTGAAATAAAGTAATATAGAGATATCTTTGTGTAGCTTTTCTCTCATTCTTGATTATGTGAGCACTGTCTACTATTCACACAGGAAACACACATCTACACAGGAAATATCCACCTAAGTACATGTGTGTATATATATATATATACACACACACACAATTTATAAAGAAATGAGAATTATCAATTGTAAGTATCACAGGAGCATGATGATCACCATCACTTGCACTACAGAATGTCCTGAGATACTATAAAGTCATCATCCTTCCCTGTACACAGTATGTGAATTACAGCATGAAGTACTTCTAAGTTCACTACCCGATTCTGTGAGCCTTTCAGCCACACTAAGAAATTCCTTACTTATTTTTTCATTTTTATCGTCAGGGGACCGCTTAGAGATTACAGTAGTTTGTGATCCTTTACGAGCAGGAACATGTTGCCCTTTTTTAGTATCCATGTCTCTGGACTCAGGCAAGTTCTTCCCATCACCAGACTCCTGCAATAAACATTTACAGGTTAGAACATTACTGAACCATTATGTACTTAGCACACATTTTTCTCTGTGTATGCATCACAAAATACTTTCTAAAAAGTTACTGAAACACACGGATTACTGCCACCTTAAATTGGAAATACTGGTGAAGACACATCACAGGCAGTTTGCAGGTAGTCTGTATACTGACTATCACTGTTTTCAGCTATTTTGAAAGGTCTGCAATTCCAATTGATATCCCTTAACTGGCTTTAGCAATGCACACAAAGGAAGTCACTTATGTTTAGAAAGCACATACAGAACAGTTGACATGTCACAACTACCATACTATTATTCAGAAGCACAGCAAAGAGTTATTGATGATTGAGTTATGATAGGATGCCACATACTAAGAGACTGGAAAGAACTGTAATAAAAGCATTTCACTGCTCTTGCAAACTATCCTTTGTTTGGTAAAACGAAATGCAAAGAAAGCATAAAGGCCTTCATTAAAATGTTAGGCATCTTCTTCTACATATAATCTGAAGTTAAACCTATCAAAATTAAAATACTGTTCTCATATTGCTTTATCGATAAAAGACCTGTGATTTATGTCATACAGATATCCCAGAGAAGTTTTTAGAAGTGTGAAAGGAAAAAGTATGCACTAAGTTGTTGATAATTTCTCTATGCACCTGTATGTACAAATGTGTATAATAGGAACACAACCCTGCTCACTACGAGTTAGAATCATAGAATCATCAAGGTTGGAAAAGACCTTCAAGATCATCAAGTCCAACCATCTACCCTATAACCCTAACTACTAAACCATCTTGTGAAACACCATGTCTACTCTTTTTCTGAAAACCTAATTGAACCTAAGTTGACCAACATCACCTCAAAGAGGCAAGCCAGTCTGGCAATTAAGTATAATTTCCAGAAATTATACCTGAAAATATGTATATCTGAAAATAATAATGGAACAGCTTAAAATCAGAGTCACAAAAATGTTACATGACACATGGCATTTTAAATGGCAGGGAGTTAGGTGGAAAATCCTTCTACTGCCAATAATTAACAGCACCTGTAAGCATTGGGACTCACCCGTCTGAAGATTTTCACTTTGTGCTTCCCAGCGTCCTCTGTTTGCTTTGTTTTCTCAGTTGTTAGATTACAGGTAGGTGTTTGCTTTGACAGCCCCAGTTTGTCACACTCAGCTGCTTTTTCTTCTCTATGGATTTCAAGTTTTGCTTGACTATCTGGTGCACTTTGATCTACACACTCCAATTTTTTGTCTTCTTCCACACAGCATTTCATGCACACATATTCTTTATCTTCTTCACCCATCTGCTGTGCTTGAGAAAGACTCAGCCCAACACAATCACCATGAAACCAATCATCACATCTACCACAGCCTACCATAAACCTGGAAACAAAGCGAGACACAAGTCAGTGCATGGAGTGCTAAAAAGATCCAGCAATTCAATGCAGAAGACATTTGTTTGGATGTGTGCATCTCAGCTATTTGTTTTCACCTTGCAAGTGATCTCCTTTGTAGCTTTACATCCATCTCCAGCCTTACAACATGGTATGATGCTCCCAAGTATTTTTAGCCTTTTTGCCTTTTGTGGTAGTCCAAGACACTATCATAATCTTACTATATTTTTTGTAAGAAAATCCTGCTAGTAGGATTTTTTCAGATTACCATTAAAATTAATTGATAGGAATGCAAGAAAAAAAGTTTCTACAAAATTTAAACACTAAAACTCTCAAAAGTAGTAAACCTGTGTTTGAAACTATCACACTTCTTTTCCTTCAAATACGACCATCCTCTTCCACAGCTATTATTGTGGAAATAAGCACAGAACCACCAAGCAACTCTAAATTAGTGTTTTATATTATGTTTCCAGAACGTAGCTTTTTAGTCTCTTTACTGGTGAGTCTGGCTTTCAAATACATCTGTATACTCTGCAGTGACTGTTTGGCTTTAAGCACAGCACACACCATTTCTGTGTTGCTCAACAGTTTTATCCAGCGTTAACAGTTAAAGAATGTTGTCAACACCAAAGTGAGTACCATTTCCTGGGGAACTATTTGGGAAGGATGTGGAATTTCACAGTTACAGGCATCTAAACATAACTGTTTCAGGAGACCCAAATGGTGGTCCTCTCTTACAATAAAGAAATTACCAACTCTGCTCTCTAATTATGTAGGAAGAACTCTTGCACTATCCACTTACATTCTCTTTCCAGTTTTCACAGAATCACCAAACAGAATCTAAAGGGACCTTTAAGATCATCAAATCCAACCCTTCAACCCAGCACTGCCACGTCACCATTAAATAGCTTTTATAGTTTGGTTTTGTTCTTGTTCTATAATCACACAAACTATACTAAATATACGTTACTACTATATGTATTGTCTGGATGGGGAAAACCCAGAACAATTGCAAGAATATTATGAGAAGTGTGAGTTCTTTGATTAAATGATTTTCCAGTATTAACAATCACTAGGCTTTAAATTCCGTAGACGACCGTATTTTAAAAGTCATTCATCAAACACTGAGCGTTTTCATTACATACTCAACAAGCTGCAAACCCTCTTTGTTTAATGTATTATTGTATAGAATCATCTTACAAAAGAGATTTAAAGAAAATGATTGTTATGTATGTTCCTAGGATCTGCTGACTTACCTAACTTGGCAAAACCACATAAACATTACAAATCTATTTAGAGGAACTCCCATTCTCCACAACTGCAAACACTCCAGATGGCTTGATGCAAGTATTGTATTAAATGACTCAACAGACTAACATCTTACTACCCAACAACAGATGTTTGAAACAAAAGAGCAGGTGAAAATACTGTGGCTATGTTATCTGTCCTTGCTTACCCAGAATAAATCAGGATTTAATTCTGCTGAAGTAAACAGTCTTTTAATGTAAGATGGGTCTGAGAACTTTTAAAGCTTCTGTAATTTGACAAAAAAGGCCATTTCCAGCTTCATGGAGCTTAAGGACATGATGTATCAGTGGGCAGAGTTAAATTAATGGTTGGACTTGATGATCTTAGAGGCCTTCTTGAACCTAAATGGTTCTGTGGTTGTATAAGTCTATGATTCACTAGCTTATGATGCTGTTTGCTAGATTTGAAGACAACTGTTTTTAATCTGGTTTGTGAAAACTCTTTTTCTTCTGAGCTGCAAGTACTTTTACCTTATCACACTTATCACTGGGAAACAGTATCTGTCCATCTACTGAGTAGTCTCAATTAAGAAGGTAAAGGTTCACTTCTTGTCAGTATCTCATTCTTTCCAGATGCATGTTCCAGCGAAGTAAAGTTACAAGAAAGCTAACGGTAGGAGACAACTGCTTCTGACGACTGTAGCAGAGTAATACCACAGCATTCATTAATACAACAGCAAAACATGAGACAAGTGATGGGACTTCAATAGAAAGCTGATGGCTCCTTTCCAAGAACCGAGAGCCAAACATGATGACAGGAAATACAGTGTGAGTACCTACTTCACAACTGCAAAGATCTATAAGGAGAAGTTTTACATAGGATACATCTTGCACCACTGCAAGACAGGACTAGCAGCGCTTTAGGAACACTGAAACCAGTGACAGAAACTTGAAATGTAAGGTTTTTCTGCAGAGTGGAAATACAATCAAAACACAGTCAAGTGCTTGTGGCTTAAAGGATATCTTGGCTAAAAGCAGAAGGGAACTAAGAACACATCATCTTGAAGACACAACTGCTACTGCTTGAGTCTTTTATTAAAAAATGTGTGCATATTATTATATGTATATATTAAAAATATATGGAGGTCTTCTCCCAGTTTGTAAGTTCAGGCATTGGAGAGTGATTCGTTCCATAAATGAGATAACCTTGTTGCTGCAACCTTCAGCGAGCAAAACAAAAAAAAAATAATTTTTTTACTAAATTTGCAGAAAAAGAGACTAAAATACAGAAGATGCTGCACATCTTCAACTTTAAACTCACAACACATGGGATTTTTCAGCTTATCTCACATGAGGGCAATAGGCATAGTAGATAAGTAAAGCACCAGGTTAGGTATCACATCTTGCACCTTTGTTTTCAGGTGTATAAAATATAGCTGCAATGATTTCAAAGATCATTTTTCACTATCAATATACATCAAGATGGATAAGTGTCAATCAAGCCATCTTAAGCAGACTACTGAAGATGGAATATTCCTTTGGCTTCATAACAGCCCTCACAATGGATTTTCAACTACATTGTAATTAAAACACACACGAAACTTCAGAATTCTGTATTTATAAGCTAAAACTACAATGTAAAGCTGAAAGTGTTGGTGATATCTGTGCTATACAATGAAATGTAGTGTTTAAAATTGTCTTGTTTGAAGCTACTTGTAAAAATAACAACAAAAATGCTGTTACGGACTGACCTAAACACTCAACTCTACTAGTATTTTTGCATTAGTCATACATCTGCAAGTTCTGAGGCTGGGAGAGAACACTGACTTGTATATCAGTAACGTAAATAATCCATTTGCCATAAGGCCGCTTTACATCTTTATCTGTTTCACTACCCTGCGCACAAGACACAAGTGTGACTTTGAACAGCAATTATAATTGCATAACAAGAAGTGTTCAAAGACTTTTTAGGGAAGTCAAGGGAAACTGAAGCCTGGCTTGAAGGATCAAGGATGTCTTGCACAGCTGTCAGATGGGACAGGAGAGGTTCTGATATCTTGGACTATTAGAACACCAAAGTTTCTGAATGCACATTGCTTCGAGTTAGAAGTGCAGGAGTTTTACCCATGTTGTAAGGCTGGATTGGAAGACATAAAGCTGAAAGAGAAAAGAAAAACGTGTTTTAAAATGTTAAACCACTCCATATTCAATAGCATAGTTGCTTTCACTGGATAATACAAGTAATATCACATAATACTTTAATACAAAACCAAAAAGATCTTGAAGAAAAACCTATAAAGAGCTGACAGATGACAGCAGACAGCACCACAGTCCACAGGGACCTTTGGCATAGAGCATGTTATCATTTCAGTCCTTTAAAGAAGCATCCTCACAGTCCACCATCAGCACAAAAAGATGCACCTTAAAATCAGAACGTAATACATGGATGATGCTTTCTCTCTTAAGACTGGCAGACTTTCTCTGATGTGTTATTTGTGGTAAATTAAACATGTTAGATGAAAAATGCCAGCTTGAACAATTTCAAAATCTATAGGTAGTGTTTTAAAAGTAATTTACTTACATTCATAATAAATAAAAAAAACAAGTTTCCAGATAAATCAATTAAATCAATTACAGTGAAATTAGATTTTACAAGTAAAATGGACAGAAAAAAATTTTATTTGTATGACAGATGTTTGTCACAAAGCTATACTTAACAGACATGACTGTAAACTCAAGACATCTTGCCCAGTCTGTAGTTTAACACACACATACTAGTCAATGAACATGAACTAGGACTAAGGCACCATAATTATTCTAATTACTGTTTCTTGTGAAGAATGTTGTCATCACAATGACTCATTTGCTACTGCCTTCATCCTTAAAAAACATGCAGATGTAACTGAAAGGTGGTTATAAACTTATTGCCTTAATTTCCTTCCTCAGTAATTCTGTGCAAATTATACAGTTGTCTGGTAAACAGTTTACAACAAATACCCTAGCAGTAACCTTTACTACAGGAAAACATGTTTTCAAGATTCATTGTAAACTTAATCCAAAGTAATTTTTTATGTTAGTTGCGCAGAAACCTTTTCGTGACTGTGTGTGCAAGAGACCAGGAGTACTGCATCTCTGCTAAATCAACTTTCTAATTAATTGCATTTTAAAGCACTACTAACTTTTCCCCTATACTGAAACAGGGTCGAAATGTGGTTAAAAATAAGTTCCTAAGCAAAACTCCAGTCTCGCATCACTCAATTTTCCTGTGAGCTCTGAGAAGGCCAGTTTGTGCCTGACCACACAAACTGCATGGTCAAATCCCAGGCAACGATGAAACAAAACCAAACAAAAAACCCACCACAAAAGAACAGAAGCGAATGCCCAAACTCCTGCAGCTTCTCCTGCAGTCTGTTGAAAAAAAACCTTACTAGAATAACTGAGCTAAAAAGTCACTAGCAACAAATTAAAGCTACAAAACTACCCTCGAGACATAATGCTTTCTAGAAAATCTGCTTCAAGTATCTGCAGTTATGTACTGTGTGGAACTTCTTCCATTAAAGAAGAACGAAGGCAAGCAAATCAGTTAGGTTTTGTCTATCTGAAAGGAATGACTTCAACCTTTCAGCCAGCTTAAAATCAACATCCAGTGAAAAGTGGAGAAATTTATTCCATGAGCCTCTACATTGGAAGGATGCACACATGCATACAAAAAGAAATCCTACATTAGCAGATCTCTCACTTTCTGCAGAGGTACCCTACCATCTTCATCTAACTCTGCCAAGAAATATTACTTTCTTCAACTGTATCTAAAGATCTTTCATTTATCTTCAAGAAAAAGACCTACTGTTTGTGTGAAATCTTAGTATTTTAAACCAGTTGAGCTCATTTAGAAGTTGAGGCAGCAACTTCAATCTAACATTTTTCTATGTGATAATTCATACCCAGCACACATTATCTACAGACAGATGAAAACTCACTGACATGATTTATGTCACTAGCTGATAAGAGAACATCTGACAGCAATTTGGAAAACAATGGCAAAAATCAAGCAAGTTGAATGCAATTCTGTGAGTAACAACAATTAATAAAATTTTGCTCTGGAAAAAAAAAAAAAGACACATTTTCGATGTGCTGAAAATTACTAAGTAAAAAAGTGAAATCATAATTATCTGACTTGCCCAGAAACACGAGGTCTAGCTTCCCTGTGAAAGAACAATTATTATTTTAGTTATGCTGCAATGGTAAATCTCTGAACGGAAACTACTACATCAAGCAGACTGAAACAGTCGTAAAACGACCTCTCTCCGTGGGTAATGAGGATCCACAAAACAGCTATGTAAGCTGCAGCTTACATGCACCAAGACAAATTAACAAAAGTTATGAACAGTCATTGTTCAAAGCTCAGGTGCCAAAGAATGATCATCTTGATCATCTACTAGGAGCTAAAAAAAGCAGGCCTGCAAGACCCATTATAACTTTATAAAGTTTCTTGGATCATGCAAGTCATGCCTTTGTTGAGGAAGATTCTTTCTTTCCCAGTCAAAGCTACAGTATCTGCAGGGCACAGGAAGCTTGCTTTGACTTTGTAAGTGGCTAGATAATTACTGCATGTATTCAATATAGATAGACATGTACTGTGCTTTTCCACTGATGATTTGGAAACAAAACAACATACAAGTACCATCCTCCTACTATTCTCCTTGCAGGCATAGTATGGTTACTCTGGGCCTGCAAAAGACCTATGCAAGCATCCCCCTTTGGGGATTCTGTACACAAACAAAGCTGATGAAACCATTCCCACAAATTATCTTCAACCTGAATCCATTTTCCAAGTGTACTGGTTTTGCATGTATTGCAAGGAATACAAAAAGGTTCCAGTGACTACTATTCTGCAGACTGAATTCTAAATGTGTTTCATTAACATGATGTACTGCAAAGACCTCACACACACTATTTCCCAAATCAGGGCTGCAAGGGCAATTTGGCTTCCTTTCCTATACAGTAATTTATACCACAGCATTGCTAAAAGTTTCTGAAGTTTAAATAACCACAGAGCAGGATATAAACACAAATGTTGTTTTAGTACTTAGCTCTGCTTTTGACATTAGTTTTGATGTTTTACCAAGTGATAAAAGGGAAAATTATTATGTTAAGCTTTCTTTTGTGTTACATTAAAAATGCTTTCTAAGTTTTTCACTAATAAAGGCATATGAAATGCCAAGGAACTCGAAAGTTTTGCTTCCTCCAGTACCTTAATGACAGTAAGTAAATCTGAAATGTTTGAGTTTTCATTCATAGCTTATAATTACAAAAGTCATTTAAACAAATTAAATCTTAATTTTTTGGACTAATGAAGATAAGAAGTGCCAGACTCAATGGGGCTCAATACCACAAGCTTCCTTACTCGACTAGTACGCCTCAGTCACATCATACATTGAATTTTTGTATCTAGATATACTTAAATGTATTTCTAAATTTAACAATCTTAATCTTTTTCTGTGGAAATTTCTGGTTGTGTCCACAAAGAGACCTGTTAAAAAAACCCCAACATGTTAACAAGACTGTCATTTCAAAGTTGAGAATACTAGCAATCACCACCTGTGGCAACCCATGGGCAATCTCAATCTGACCTAGCTGGTGACCCATGCATGAAACTATTCTTCCAGCAGCAGTAAAAGCTGGCAATGCAAAACTAGTTTGATGCATTTAACCCTACAGAAAGGCATTACGTTGACATTATTAATTAAAACAAGCAGATCTAGTTCTGCTCACTGATGTATCTTCCCAGTACTGGTTAGACCCATTCAGTATTAAAAATCAAGAATTTGTGAACTCTGACAAGGCATTCAGGACAATAAAACCTAAGGAATGCTTAAAACCACAGAATGGTAGGGGTTGGAAGGGACCTCTAGATATCATCTAGTCCAACATCCTACCAGAACACATTCTTCTAGAGCAAATCACACAGAAACTGGTCTAAGTCATTTCTGAATGCCTTCAGAAACTCCACAACCTCTCTGGGCAGCCTGTTCCCAGGGCTCTGTTACCGTTACAGTAAAAAAAGCTTTTCCTTACATTAAAACTGTGTTCCAAGTGCCCCTTGTCCTACCAGTGGACTCCACTGCAAAGAGCCTGGTACCATCATCCTGATACTTACAACCCTACTAGATAATTATAAGATGCTTATTATTTATTATTTATTAGATACTTATAAGCATTTATGAGATCTCCCCTCAGTCTCCTGTCTAGGCTAAACAGCCCCAGCCCTCTCAGCCTCTCAAGATGTTCCAACCCCCTGATCACCTTTGACAAACACTCTCCAGTAACTCACTGTATCCCTGGATACAGGGATATAAGCTGGAAAGCCTGGAACTGGACACAGTATTCTAGATGCAGCCTCACCAGGGAAGACTACTGGGGAAGGAGAATCTCCTTTGATCTACTGGCCATGCTCTTCTTATTGCACTCTAGAGACCTTTGGCCTTCTTGGCCACAAGGGCACATTGCTGGCTCATGGTCACCCTGTTCTCCAACAGCATCCCCAGGTCCTTTTCCCCAGATCAGCTCTTGAGCAGGTCAGTCCCTAACCTGATAAATGGGCTTACTCTTCCTCAGATGCAGCATTCTATACTTGCCCTTGTTGAACCTCATCAAGTTTCTCTCTGCCAAGCCCTCCAGCCTCTTCAGGCCACACTGGATGGGAGTACAGCCCTCTGCTGTGTCAGCCACTGCTCCCAGCTTTGTGTCATCAGCAAACTTGCTGAAGGGACACACCCCTCACCCAGGTCATGGATGAATATGTTGAAATCTTAGCAAAAATATGAAAGAAACAGGACTTTAACACAAAGCTGAATTTTTAATGAGTATCAAACAAATTAAACCTCAAAATTCATTTTTTGCCTTTAAAAAATACCCATAGAAGCATTTGTTATCTTGAAGCAGTTTATCTCATGTAAGCAAAAGACTAATCAGAAAATTCTATACTGTGAAAGAAAAAGAAGCACTGGCAGGTAGAACTGACACTATGAATAGATACTTCACTACTAAATTGAGAAACAGCAACAAAGGAGTTCTTAATTCTGGGATTGAAAACTTATTAGTGGAACCCAGTGGCCTTTTTTGGTTCAATTACAGTGTAGAACAACTTCTGTCACAGAGGAATACAATCAACTTCAGATGCAACCTCATCATTAGGTTTAGTTAAAGGCAATTCCAGATAAGCTCACATGAAAGTTTTATAGGGGCTTTTTAAGACTGACATTGTTCCTATATCCCCACAACTACTAAATTACTCCTGTTAATCACAGCAATGATTACACAAACTGAGCATGTGCTCGGAACCTCCAGATACTAGAATCACACCGTCTACTAGGTAAAAGTCATGCAGAACAACTAATTTTTGGGCTAATGGTAATCCTTCAACTTCAGGGGTCTCTGTAAAGAAGAAAATCACAATCTGGAATACAGACATTTCTATTAAAAAAGATTAATGTATGTATTTCAACAGTGCAGCAGAATTATATGAATGTTTTAAATGGATGTGTAGTGTAGCGCTTCTAGTAAAAACTTTTGGTCAAGCGAGGTTAAAATGCTCTATTTAAAGACAAAAAAAGTGTATGACTGCACAGGACACTAACCGACAGCGCAACAGACAGGCTCCCATCGCAGGGGTGTGCCTTTTTGTTTTAGCACCAGCAGTATGAAACATTTGGTAAGAGAGGACAAAAATTATCTTGGCAATTCCTCAAGACACAAAGCCACACACACCTGTTGCCATGCGGCTTTTTGCAAAAGCCACACTGCTTGCTGGGTGCCCAAACACATTTGCTTTCGGTAGCAAAGGTATGCTCCATGCCTTCCCGTCTAACAGTTGAAATGTTATCTGGAATGAACAATGGAGGTTCATCAAGCGAAAGACTTTTGCTACTTCTTCTCTGGCGAGGTTGGAGGTTCTTATCAATTCTTTTTGATTTTTTTTCTTTATCATCCTCCTTTGAGTGTTCTACAACAAGGGAATCTTTTATCTCTGTGTCTTCCTTTGTGGAGCTATACATTTTTAGCCCAGCTGCAAGCTGATGTTTCTGACCCAGGGCTTGCTTCTGCCCAAGATTTGAAGCATGCCCTGATGACGAGTGCGTGGAATGGTGGGTATCTTTAGAACAACTTTGCTGAGAAGGTGATTTCTCACTTGCTCTTTGAATTGATGACTTCTGTACCTGCCCTGAAGACTGGAGTCGGGGTATTTTCTTCAACATTATATTGGACTGCTTTCTTACAGCCATGTCTACAGCACAGCTCTTTGCTTTCAAACCCAGGTCAGATTCTTTCTTTCTAATCTTAACTGGGTTAAAATGCTGATTACTCTCTTGCTCATCTGCATTCCTCTTCAGACTTGCTGAAGACAGACTGTGAGCACTTGAAACAGCAAGACCAGCTCTTGTTCTGGAACGCACTATTTCTTGTTGCACTGTACCTGATTTCTGTCGAGTACCTATGGTCAGATTTTGCTTATTTTGCATTACAGATTTACTATGTCGGGACTTAATGTTCTTTTCACATTTTGATGAAATGCTAGTTTGTTTATCATCATCCTGAAATTTTGATACCCCAGCACCTTCTGCTTTCGTGCTGATGTACTGCTGTACATTTTGGTTTGTTTGGTCAAGAACAATTCCTTCTGAAATGCTACTTCCAGAGTCAGCAGAAGTAAAATCTTTGCTTTTCAAGTTTTTATTATCAAGCTCTGTACTGTGCAATAGTTTCTCTGATGAAGTTACAGCTTTCTCCACTCTCTTATCACCTACAGGTTCTGATGAGCATTCCTTTACTGACAATGTGCTTTCATCAGGAACTTCCACATTGTGGAAACCTAAACTACAATCAGCTCCTTCTACAGAGCTGGGCAAATTTGAAAAGGTTTTGGGAATTTCACTTAGGCTCATGCATACACTAGATGATTCATTAGCTTCTCCAGTCACCCTGCTTTTATCATGCCCTTCTGTTTTCTTCTCCAATTCTTCTGATTTATTTTCAGTCTTTTCTTCTGAAGAAGTTCCAGAGTCCAGCGAATCAATCACATTATTTGCTTCATTTTTAACTGCAGTTATTTTAGTATCAGCAGAGAATGAACAAACTGACTCATCATTCCCAGACTCAGTCTTCCTTGTAGTTTCCTTTGTTTCTGCAGAAGGAGAATAGGCTCCTTCTAAATTAGCACAACTTAACTCTTGGGATGTTTCCTCAACTTTTGCCTGCTCACGGGTTTCAGCCTTGGCTTCATTGACCTCTCCAGGACCAGGAAGACATTTTGTATTACTTTGGGATGCTGTTACTGATGCTGCTGTTCCTTCTGTCTGTCCCAAGAGCCTTGTACTACGCCTAACTTCTTTAGGCTGTTCTGTTTTCAAGGGTGCAGCAACATCTGTCTCTTTGGCTGGACTTCTCTCTTGTTTCTGCCCAGCTTTTGGAGAAGATCCACTTTTTGCCGATGATTTCTTGCTATTAACCAAAGGTGTAACATTCGAACGCTTGGCTAGTGTGCTCTGTCGCAAACTCCGTATTGGTTCTAGGAAAGGAAAAATAAGTATCTTAGCTATACTGCTTCCTCCTCTTTGCAAATAAAGATGTATATAGAACAGCACTGATTTAGCCTGATTTCGCTTACTGGACACAAAGATAACAGCCAAACCGAAAAAAAACCCCTCCTTACTCCTGCACCACTACCCTGCTAAAAGCAAACAACCCAGTTGTCTACTTTAAAAAATTCTAAGTTAATTGCATCGCCATTTTACACTGACACTGTCTGGATGTAAAATGTGATTATTCTAATGGTTGTAAGAGTTCCGAGTAGCACATTCTAAAAAAGAAGTGATGATAAAAATATAATCAGAACCCACTCTATTTTTCCACCTCTCAACTTTTTCTACCTCAAATAAAAATTGCAGAAGTTGTATTTTGACCAGAAGTATAGCTGTGAGGCTTACCAAGCCTTTAGAGAGCACAGTATATGAAACCAAGATCTCACCCAAAGAAATCATTACAGTGTCTCTTTAGAATGCATATTCTCCAACTATTACCTAATTACCTATTAAGTACATTTTTTAACTCTGCTTACTCTGTAGAGAGAAAAAAAATCAGAGCAGTCAAAAACTCCAACAGCTCAAAAAGTGAGAAAAACCTTAGCCATAATTAATTAGCTACTGCACAGAATGTAAATAATTTATTAAAATACTGCAGAGTGTGAAAAAAATCTGTGTCTGTACTTGAATTCATACAATCAAATAGCAAAGCTTTAAGGTTATAAATGTTGGAGAGTGGAATTACAAATATTTAATTGACTTCAAATGTTCAAGCACACATAATCCATTGAATCATCACCTTGTGCCATTAAACGCGGTGATTTTCTTGGTGATGCGAGTGATGTTTCTTCACACCGGCTCCTCAAATTCCTGTTAGGTAAAGCAAGTTCATAGTCATCGATGGTGTCGTTACCACTCTCTTTAACTCCTCCTTCATCCATAATATCATCAAGATCAATAACTGGAAAAAACAAACAAACAAGAAAGAGCCTAACACTTAAAACTGTCAAAAATCATTGCAGCTGTGATGCTAAGAAAGTCAGAGAAAGAGACAGAAAAGTAAACTGGCCATCTAGAAACAAAAAGGGGACAAAATGAAGAAAGGCAAGAGAGAAAATTCTCATGTGAGGCAGTTTCAGTGAAGAACAAGCTATCACCCACAGCTTAACATTTCTTTATATAGTCCTCATAGTTTTTCCACGGACTCACATTTTTAATTGTTTTTTTGCCACAGCAAGGTCCTCAGTCTTAGAGGATCAGCTGTCCCTCACTGTCCCTTCCCACCTAAGAAAAAGTGAAGAAAGGTAAACAGCAGAAAGAGCTGATCCAGAAGTGCAAAGAATTTATAATTACAGTTTTCTCATGGGATATAATTTTCAAACCCTACGGCCCACCCAAATCACATGCCTGGATGTATAACCCCTTTTCAGAAGGGCATTCAGTGCAGCATGCACTAATCTCCCAGGAGACTCAGAGAACATTGTCTTTGTCAAATTCCTCTCCTCCACTAACCTGAGAAGGATCCCAGAGGTTGCTTCTGAAAATAGGTTTCCTAAGGGGCAGTCAGGCCACTGTACCAGCCATTCTCCTCACTTTCTCTAAGTATGGTTCTGCAATGGCAGCCTCTCCTATCCAAGATCCTACATGTGATTAATGAATCCTGGTCCCTGTAGGATGCGAAATTTGTCAGATCAAGCCAAACACCCAAGAGATTTTACAAAACACATAGAAGAGTCTGAAATACAACACAGACCCCAACCAACCAAGTGTGCTTATTTTTCATTAGTCAGATATCTGCCTAGCAGCATTTTTAAGATAAACTAGCTCACATGACAAAAATAACATACCTAAAAATCTAACAATTGCTTGCTTAAAACTGATTTAAATTAGGGAATTTATGTTAGAAACCAAAACAAGCAAGAAGTCAATAGAAATCAAGAACTGTCAAAATTTCTAGTGTCTCAGAAACTTGGTCAATTCCTGCTCAAGTCTGATGTTAGCACAGCTTAGCACTGATTTCATGAAGGCCCTACAATTAGTGTAGTTTTAAAATAACAAAAAGTGGAAGTGGTAAAACACTGCTAAAGCCAAACTCTAATGAATAATCAAGTCTATTAAGTCTGTAATTGAATCCACAATCACTTGTCATGAAGAATTAAAAAAACACCAAACAAAAAATCCCTAAACAAACAAGCAGTTAATTTCAAAGTTCAAACATTAGAAATATGGTGGAGGGTTGGAACTGGATGATCAGGTGGTCCCTTCCAACCCAGAGTGATTCTGATTGTATAACTTCTCCAGTG
>JAOXOE010000256.1:56317791-56340074 GCA_028565055.1 Phoeniculus purpureus
CTTCTCCAGTGAAGTGATCCTGCTGTGGCAGGGGCATTAGACTAGATGATCTTTCGGGGTCCCTTCCAATCCCTAATGATTCTATGATTCTACAATTCTATAAATATTTTAAATAGCATCTTAAGGAAGGCTGACCTTGGCACCAAGTAACTGAACCTCCAATTAGCTATTACATTGTATATACTAGTTTGCAGGAAAAGTGTTTGGTCAGAAATTACTGGCAGCTTTAGCTTTCCAACCCCAGAGCCACCTTTATACAAATATACAGACATATCACACACAAGCTGCAGAGGACTGATAATGCGCTACTCCTCCAAATGTTCCTTAGTCACTTCACTGCTATAGCTACATACTGGGAAAAATACAACATTGCAACTGCCCTATTAAGACTGTATTTTCCCCTAAATATCTAATACTGGTCAAAGACGGAAAAAAATGAATGAGATGGACCCTTGCCCTAACTCACAGCTGCCCCATTCTTATGTTCTCAAAGACCACATCGCAGACGTGTTGAGAGGACGGTATCAGCTTTCTCATAAAAAGTGTTCCTAGAAAATGCAGAACTGGTATTCAAGAACAGACCATGAGAAAGGAGACTCAGACCCTCTTCTGCTTCTTCAGTGCTGAACTAAACTGAGGTACTGATGACAGCATGATGAAAAGTACTCAGACAACTTCTGAAATAGTAAGATTCAGGGCTGCTGTTAGAGCCCTGTTTTACAACATTCTTGCTCAAGTCACTGTATTTACACACCCTCCTTTTTTAATAGCAAAAGGGACACTTTGCCTACTATAGACAAACAGCTTGAAATATCAGAATTCAATTATTTTCATACTTACAAGACTCTGTGCTGTAGCTTTAATTTTACAAAGAATATGAAGCACAGAATCCTGCTAATTTCAAACCACCTGAGTTATAACTCAGCTAGTACAGCCCCATAAGGCTCCTGTTCGATGAGCACAGAATACAGACCCTACTGGGAAGAGAAAAAGTAACAGATAACAGTAATAGAGACAGATGAGAATAAGAAATGAAATTATCAGAGAAGTGGAGATAGAGAAGCAGCATTGTGAAAAGTAAATCAACAAATGCCAAACCAGACAGAAAAAAAAAAAAAAGGTGTACACCAGTGTACAACTGAATAAGCTGCAAACACTCATATTGGATAAGGCACCCCGGGCCATCAGCTTTCTTTTTTCTCCATTACTTTTAAAGTATTTTAATTTCTAAACTACTGTGCTATGGTACTGACTCATTTTTAGATATGTTACACAATAACAGAATAACATACAGTAAAAATAATTTCATACCACACTTTAAGTAAAATTTTCCAAGCATTAAAACAAAAGCATGAGGATTTTTAAGTTCTTCAGCAATATAAAATTGAGGAAAACAAGCCTTACTTGCTGGAGGTGGAGAAGAGGAGGGAAGAAGAAAACACCCCCTACAAACATCAGCAGAGTCTTTGCCATTTATAAGTCTTCATTTTTATTCACATAAGTCTTCCTTTTATATATTTAGCCAAAATTAGACAGAAAAATTCAGGTTTTTTGCATAGAGGTCAAGTACAATCTCAAGTGTAGAAGTAAGCTTCTGTTCTGTAGATGACAGCCCTGATTTTCTTTTGCTTAGCTTACCACACAGAATAAATTCCACTGTTACTGCTGATGCTACTTCCACATGAATCACACTAACAGCAGGACTGAAGAAGTCCAGAGCGAATTCCATATTTTAGTTCTAGAAATATCATAAATTATATGGAAATTAATATTTTATAATTTTTAATCTGCTATATGCAGAAGATAAAAATCTACCACTGCACTTCAATGAAAAGAACAGGAACAGTCTAAGGCAGTAACTAACATATGCCTAGGTAAGCCTTATCAAGAGTTAAAACTCTAGTAAAACAACAAATGTATATATTGATACTGAAAAAACATAATTACATCTCAAGACTGTAAGTGAAGACGGTATGTTTTATATTAACACTTTTTTCCTATTGATATTTGTGATGCACATTTTCAAGTAGCAGAATTTAGTATGTTCTTTGTCAGAAAAAATTGTCTTTCCAGGAGAAATCAGGTCATTGACAAGATGCCTTACAGAAGAAAACACCAAATTCCAACTGGTTTACAAAAGTTTGCCTCTAAGCCTCTAACCTGTTGTAAAGGGTTGATGCTGGACCAGAAGATTACTAACAGATGCTGTCTATTACCTCCTCTCCAACCCCAAAACAGTGTAAGAGGGAGAGAGTTATGGACTGGAAAACTACAGCAGCTTTAATGAAAACAATGATAATAGGAAATACATGCAAAACCAATACCCCACTGCTGGCAGTTACATTACTGTCACCACCGATACAGATGCTGGGAAAGTCCCAGACAAGTGCAGCCTCTCACTCACTGCACCCACAACGTGGCAAACCATACCTGGCAAACCATACCTGGCAGTGACCTTGGTTCTCAGAGAAGCAAATCTAAGCAGGGGCCTTTCTGCACACCAACTCCTGGTAGTGACTGTAAACATTAAGTGTTATCACTTGTAGGAGCAGCCACTGACTGAACAAATAAGCCTTTAACTTCTGAAGGTGCACTTAGGGAGAAAGGACTGAGCTGAAAATCTAAGTGATCAGGACACCTGTTTCAGTGACAATTTGCATGCAAGTATCTTGTTCTGATTGCCCAATGCAAGAAATAACCACAGTAAGAACCACACACAACACTAACCAAACATCTACCTACTAAACATTCTCTACTCATGTCTAAGTTGTAAATTCCTGTCTTTAGAATAAAAATGTATGAAAATCAACTAGAATTTATAAACTTAATACAGCATGTAACTTGACAGAGGACTAATTCTCCATTTTAAATAAAGATGGAATCACAGGGGTACTGTCTTATGGTAGCCACAGTAGCCTGTTACTTTGGAAATAAAGAGCAGTAAAGTACAAATTTCAACAAAGTAAAAATACAGTAGCAAACCAAGCACTTAAATGAAATTTAACTGCTTTATTATGGGAACAAACTTTAGATAAGCTCTAAGATTTATAAATATGTAATCTGCCTTGCACATTCTATTACAGACCCAAACTCTCTCCATCCATAAAATGGATCCAGAGGGATAAATAACTAAAATCTTCAGAAGGAACAAAAGTGGAGAAAACTGTAGTTACCTACAAACATGCAAAATGAACATTCTCCAGGTTTTACATATAATACTAATATAATTAAGTTGTATACAGAAAAGTTACTAACTTGGTCATGAGACACTGTGCAACTTTTCACATGGACAGCTTGGAGGAAGGAACACAAAGAGGTAAGAAAACAGAAAGAAACCACTGTACATTCAGTTCTAGGTTGCAATGTGAATGTTCTATTCAAATTAATTCATATGTAGGTGGAAAAATACACATACATTTTGCTTTAGTGTAAGGAGCCTGGAAAGGCTAACACAGCCAGACAGGCACTAGGTAAAGGTAAGTATTTGTAGTCAAGCGAATTAGTTTGGCTCCCAACAGACAGTGACTGGAAAACAAACTTCAACTCACAAAAATCCATGTTTCTGTCTTACAGACAGGTACTTGAGCGGCTTAAAGGACATACAATCAACTGGTAGCAGTGTCCATCGCATACAATTGGGTAACTGGCACTACAAAAAGAGCTCAGTATTAACAAAAAGCTTAGCTCATGATGAATGATGTGCAACATAAACCCTAAAGCTGAGAAACAGATGCACTGTTGATGACTAACAGGATTAGGCCCGTAAATAACACCCTGTAACAGCTAATGGCAATGCAGCAGGTAAGAAACAGAACACAAAACAAACCCATACTTAAGGGCAAGAAAGAAAAGATTTTCCTGTCTCCAGTGTAAAGCAGGGAAAATGCCACAATCCTGAGAAATTGGGTAGGTGGGTTAGCAGGCCTGAAACCAACCCTTCTCAAAGCTGCTTCCACTGGCTCACGTCTGTGTACAAATTTTCGTATTTAGAACACAGGACACAGCACACATTTTGAACACAGCTCTTTTGGCTGAAAGCATATAATGTTAGTATCTTGTTTTGTGCATAGTTCTAACTCTGCTCAAACCAAGGTTTCAATGTACAAGTAAGCCAAGTTGCCTTCTGCTCCTCCATTTCATCTATGAGACCTAATACCAATTTTCCCAAATCACCTCCTCAGTCTAAGTGTTTTTACCTTTATCTCTTTTAATTCTGTTACTGTGGTGCTTCATGCACTACAGATTAAATTCACAGTGAAAGCCTACACAGAGTGGAGAAAAAAAGAATTGTAAGGATCAGAATAAAATAATAATTCCATATGAAACTCCACTGGTGTGGTAGCTCTAGGGATCTAAGTAAGGCAAGTCTTGTGGGAAGAGTAATGCTTTTTTTTTTCTCCTCTTTTAGACAAACTGATGTTAGTGTAGGGATGAGCTTTCACACACACTGTCTACAAAAAGCAGCCTTTGCCTGAGTAATTCTTACCACGGGTTCTATCATCTTACTGACTGCATTCTTACTGACACACTGTGTAAACTGTGCTGGATTACCAATAGCCTCAGATAAATCAAATACATCAGAAGCTATGTGACTACTCAAGGAAGATAGAAAAGCAAATTTTGCTTTAAATCGATCACCATTATTCTCAACTGATAACTATGGACACATACTGTGCTTCTGCTGTTTCAGAAAGAGTTCTTATCAAGATTGTAGATGAAGCAACAAGCAAGCTCTATAATCAACAAGTTGATTGTAGAACAAGCAACAGCAAGAACATTTCATATTCTTTTGCATTCCTACTCCATTAATTCCAAATTGTATGTTGTAATTTACTTACTGAAATGTGCTTCTCCTCTTGCTTTCATATTTAAAACCAAAACATTAAATTTATGAACTCAGCATAAATCAAATCAGTATTGACTCCCTTAGACTGTATATAGCCTGAAATGGTAGCCCCCACATAAATGTATTATCTCATTTTAATGACCTTAAAAATAATTTGTGATTATTTAAGTATCAACAGTATTAATTACCGCACCACTGATCACTTTCAGCAGAAAATGCTCCCACAAAATAACTTCCAAAATACCCAGCTGTTCACTAAGAGTTAATTCAAAAATTTTCAGTGCAGCATAGTTTTACCAGAGGATGCACAGGATGCAGTGAGAAACAAGAATCTGCATCTCTGTTTTACTTTAAAGAAATAAAAAGGTATAGAAAGGAAGCATCTGGTTTAATTGTGTACACTGTATAGTCTAATGCATATTAAAAATTATGCCGTTTTTGGTGAGCTAAAGAAAAAGAAGCCTTAATGGATATTGACTACAGCAAGTTTTACAGTTTTCCATATGGGAACATTACATAATTTAGTGAAGGTGAGAATTTAGCCCATTAGTAGAAACAAAATACATATAATATCAGGAAATAATCAATATTTTCAGAAATAGTCCATAAAAGTTACTAGAAAAAACGTTAACTATTGATATAATCCAAGTTATCTGCACTAATGTACAACCCTTCTCAGTGATAAACCTAAAATATTATTTTTATTTTTTTAAATCCCAGTCAAATAAAAAAACCTACTAAGTACAGAGTATGTCCTTGTTTTTACACCAAATTCAGTGTAACTATTTCAACTATTCACCAATATAGTACTGTCAGGGACTGGAGCACTTGATTTTTAATCTTCCAAAACTACTCCCCAATTCCTAATTACTGTATTTAAAACTTGCTCTGTGTTTGTTTCAAATTAGGGTTCTGTTTGAATCCAACCAAAACAAGACAGGCAGAATATGGGTATCAGCTCAGTGCTGGAAGGCCCGTTACTAAGAGAATAACCCTGAGGTCAGAGCAGTAATTTGTACAACTCTCATGATTCTACTGCTAATCAAGAATTACTACATTTTTTTAAATCAGCTAGCAACTTCACAGATCAGGCATACCATGTGCACTAAACAAATAATTATGTTAATTGGGAATAATTAACATATGTTCAAGACAAAGCCTAAATTACTAGTAATAGAAATTAGGAGCCTTCCTGTGTTGTTGCATGAGGAAGTTAAAAAGAAGTGCATGTAGTTTACATGCCAGGCATGTAAGCAGCACAACAAAAAGGGCAGGAAGGACAGAGAAATCTGAAGTTATTTCTACAATACAAAAATGGGTTGGTACTAAAGTATCACTGTATTTTAAATTGTAATCTTAAAAAATTGTAAGATTTACCTGTTGAACAAGGCATCTGGAAATTGGGATCATTGCTATCCAAAACAGGCAAACAGAACTGGGCACTTGCAGATCCTAGCATAGGATCCTTATCGCTGAGCATGTTCTTCAGCGAATCCTCTAAGACATTCTGACTTGTACTAAAATCCTCACAGACTTCATTCTCCAGGTTGGATCCTAGAAATAGGGCATCATCTAAGTGTTCAGTAGGAATTAAATGCTTAAATGTATCAACTATATCCATGAAGACTCCTGTGTGTCTTTCAGCCCTATAGAAAGACAAGAAAAATACCATAAGAAAATAAGCTACAAATTGTAAAACACCTAAGAAAACAGCATATTGTTTAGGCTGTTGTGCTTCATAAGGAATGCTTCAGGTATTTTAGAATTGTAACCAAAAAAAATCTGCTTATGGCTTAGCGTAGCCCACTTCATGTCTAAAAATCAGGTTTTATTATTATTTTTAAAATAAATCCCATGCTAAATTTAACTCTACTATCAGCAGGGTGCTGACACTTCTTCAGGGTCTATATAATGAAGGTAACTCAAACACCTCTTCTCTAAAATTTGTTTAAACCTTAACCAGCCCAAGGGGTGGAACAACAGTGAGAAGGAGAAATCAAGAACAAGTGAGCCTGGTTAGCAGCACTGTGAGCTCACATCTTTCTCCACCTTTAAACATAAAAATGTGAGTCTGCCAGATTTTTCTAGTAGAGCAAAATTTTCAACAGACCAAAGAAAGCTTGAGAGTCTACCATGCTATGCCCAAAATTGAGATGGTCTGTATTTGTGTCCATAAAGGAACTACCAAGTACTTCATAGCAAGTAACTGTTTTTAAACAGCAAGGCCTTATCTCTTATGATTTTTCACCTATCATCACATTCAATAAAAAGTTACAGAAATGATGTACAAAAATCTGACCTCAGTCAAGGGTATGAGAATCCTGAGCTGGCTTCAAAAGGACCAGCAACCTTTTAGAAATTTCCATTTTAAAGGAGTAAAATTTAAGTAAATCTCAAGTAACTGCTTTCAAGGATGGCACCTCTATTTTACAAGACGAGATACCCTATTTTCTAGGTCACTTAGAATCACAGAACAATAAAACAGTTTCAGCTGTAAAGAGACCTTTAAGATGATCAAGTCTAACCTTTTCCTAGCCCTATCATCACCACTAAACCATGTCCCACAATACAACATCTACCCTTCACTTGAACACCTCCAAGAACTCAACCCCCTTCCCTGGGCAGGCTGTTCCAACACCACCAGACAACCCTTTCAGTGAAGAAAATCCCCCCAACATGCAACCTGAACCTCCCCTGGCATTGCTTAAGGCCATCTCCTCTCATCCTATCATCAGCCCACTAGAAAGAACAGACCAACTCCCATCTCACTACAACCTTCTTTCAAGTAGTTGTAGAGAGCAGTAAGATCTCCCCTCAACAACTTCTTGTCCAGGCTTAACAGCCCCAGATTCCTAATATGACACCTGTTCCAAATCCTTCACTGGCTAGGTAGTCACATCTGTCCCCCCTCCAGCCCTTCAATGTCTCTCTAGTAGTGAGAGGCCCAAAACTGGACACAGGACTTGAGGTGTGGCCTCACCAAAACTGCGTAGCAGAAATGCAACTATTGCAGCAGAGATTAAAATAATAACAACATGTAACTACACAACAGAAGGGAAAAAAGGTCAGCAAAATATTTCTTCAGAAATTGAGCAGGGTCAATAAGAGGAGAGATATTTACAAGACAGGAGCAGTGCAGTAGTGCCGGCCCTAACTTGACACACCGATAAAGCCCAGTTTTGGTACACGAAACAGAAAAAAGGACAAACGTTTTCTGATGCTCGTTCCTTCATCATCCACTTCCCACACACCAGATGGTTTGTTTTCGTTGACGATTTGCTTATTTTTATGAATACATTGATTAAAGGACATGGAGAAGTGCAATTTGGAGTTTGTAGTGCTTGAATTACTTTCTAGATCCCTACTGCAGCAACCATCCACTAAATAAAGCCAGGAACTCATGACTTCCAGAACAGTAAATACACTTCCTTGCACACATTTATGGGACAGTCCTGTTTTAGCAAGCAGCAGGGAAAATCCTAGCCATACATACGTTAAGAGATCTGCTACAATTTCAATGCTATTTATGCTATTTATTTCCTTTCACAAAATAGCAAAAAACACAGACAAGCATGAAAAATGTTTCATTTTGGGGTTTTTTTTAAAGTGTGAGAGTCTGTCTTCTCCCATAGGACAGCTCAGAAGAAAACAGAGGTCAGGTATGACACTATGCCTTTGCAGAATATAGTCTTTATGGTATTTACACACTAACCATGACAAAACAGGCTAACACATTATGTCCTCCTGACCAAACAGCCATCAAGAAGGAAAATCAGGCCAGATCAGGTGCATTTAGTAAATAGTCTTACAGCAGCATGCACATTATAGTTTGAACGCTCCCTCACCAAAAAGAGGACCATGTTTACCAAGCAATGCGGTGACTCTACATATATGCCATGCCAGCTAGCACCTACAGCAGTCCACACTCTTTGCAGCTATCCAAATTTCCCAATCTGACAACAAATAAAGCAGCACACACAGGAAGAGCTGTGCTGTTTTTCATTACACCATGTAGTTGCAATAATCTAACACTATAGGAGACAAACTACAAGAGCTGCAGTAGCTTGAAGTAAGACAAGCATTACTAACGCTGCAACTCAGTACTTTAGAACACCTTCCTGTAATGAGTAATTTTTTTCATATTAGCATCACAAGAGTCATGGACAGTGGTGACCTGATTCTAACAAGTGCCAATAAACCTGCAATAGAACACCCATGAATTAATGTAAGAAACCTTTTGTATCCAAAATTTAAGACTGGCAGGGGCTTTGAACACATTTACATTTAAATTACTATTTTTGTTTCTGGATAAGAGGGGAACGTTTATATAAGCTTACTCAAACACACTGCTATTACCAATGCTGGCCATTTTGTTAAGAGCATTGCTAAGTCAAGCAGAATAGTAGCTTGTTACAAAAAAAATCACTGCTAACAGAAACTAACCTCTGTCTTCAGAACTGTGATAAAAAAAAGAACACTTAACAGTTTTGCAAGATGCAAGCTAATCAGAGCATTAAAAGCAGGACAAACTGCCAAAGCAACTACATATGCAATGGCCACAGCCACTCTCAACACCTATCAGAGAAAATTCAATAAGCATTTTATCTGTGATTATTGGAAGCTTGAAGCATGAGTCTATGATCAAGTAGAAGTTCTGTCCAAATTTTGCACCAGAAAGCCCTAAAACAATCTGTAGAGAACAGATTCTTTAAACAGTTAGAACCCAGCAAAGTACCTGGTATGAAAATTTTGCTTTATCTGGATCAAGAAATTACTGTTCAATACTTTGTGTAGCTTGTACAGTGGCAAGTTTAGAAAATAATTTCTAGCATTTCTAGATTAACTGTGAGTTAAGTGTAGAAAATGCGAGACTGACAAAAAAACTCTATCCTTACACAATACCTGAAAGTCCATTCATTTTGATTGTATATTTTAAACTCTTTGAACACCAGGAAAAACAACCAGACGTATAGATAAAACACACTGAAGTTTTTCATGGTCACCTGTTTTCAAAGACAACAGTTCAGAGGAAGAATGTATCATTCCTCTGGAACACAGCCATGTCCTCTCTCTGAACCTGAAAGGCCAGTGGCTTTGCATCCCTCGCAGCAAAGTGCACATACCAAGCATACCCCCATCCAGAAATAACTCAAAAGTGCTTCCCCACTGGGTGGTTAATCAGAAGCAACACAGTATGAAAAATCTCCCACATGCAGAACCAGTGAGGAGTGCTCATGAATGAGACAAAGGAGCAAATGAGAGAGGTGGGGATCCCAGCCAGGGTCAGTCTGGACAGACATGAAACTTCTCCCATCTGATGACTGCTGGAGCATCAGGGTCTCATACCAAGATCACTGCAGCTCTCAACAAGAAGCAGGAGTGTGACTGCAGCAAGATCTGAGCTTAGTTTTCTAAGGGCATAGAGAGAATTATCCTCAATTCTTCAAAGTACATTCTGGTTACACTTTGAGACTTGTTACAACCAGCACCCCCCCCTGCACCCCCAACAACAGGTACTCATGGAAGTAATCCACCAACCACAATCTTTCATCATTAAGCAATCCATAGCAATTCAACATGACTTCCAGAATGTCTCCCATATGATGTTTACCATTACATCTCTTTATGCTCTCAACATAATTTTCTTTTTCAGCCTAGCATGTCTTATGCATGACTGACAGTGATGACAGGGTTGAAAGCTTTTGGGTGAGGACTGGGAGAAAGACCAGCAAGGCAGGCATCATGGTAGGGGTCTGTTACAGACCACCCACAACAAAGACCAAGAGGTAGATAAAGTATTCTGTAAACAGCTATGTAAAGTCTCCGAATCGCTACCCTTGTTCTTGCTGAGGAATTCAACTTAGCAGATGTCTGCTGGAAGTAGAACACAGCAGAGAGGAAGGTCCTGGAGATTCTTGGACTGTGTGGAAGACAACTTCCTAACACAGCTGATAAGTGAATCAACTAGGGAAGGCTCCCCTGCTAGATCAGAAATGGACTATCTTGGGCATAATGACCATGAGATGGCATAGTTTTCAGTTCTCGGGGAAAGTAAGGAGAGGGTTCACTAGAACTACCTCCCTGGACTTTCAGAGGGTATACTTTGATCTGTTTAGGGCACTAGTTAATAGAGCCCCTTGGGAGACAGTTCTGAAGGACAAAGGAGTGCAGGAAGGCTGGACATTAAGAGGGAAATCTCCAAAGCACAGGAATAAACCATCCCCATGTGCCATAAAATGAGACGGCAGGGAAGAAGACAGGCCTGGTTAAACAGAGAGCTTGGGCTAGAACTCAGGAAGAAAATGGAAGTCTATTGTCTGTGGAAGAAGTGGCAGGCAACTCGTGAAGAATACAAGGTTGTTGCAAGGATATATAAGAAGACAATTAGAAAAACTCAACTGGAACTTAGTCTGACCAGCAACATTAAAGACAACAAAAACACTTTTATCTATGTCAACAGTAAAAGCAGAACTAAATCTCCAGCCTCTAGTAGATGCAGGACGAAACCTGGTGACCAAGGAGAAGGAAAAGACTTTTGCCTCAGTCTTTTCCAGCAATGCCAGTTGCTCCCTGACCACCCTCAACTGGAAGACAAGGATAGGGAAGAGAATGCAGCCTCCATTATCCAACAGGAAATGGTCAGTGACCTGTTGTGCAACTTAGATGTGCACCAGCCTATGGATCCACTCAAATGTATTAAGGGACCTGGCAGAAGTGCTCACCAAGCCACTCTCCATCATTTACCAACAGTCCTGGACAACTGGAAAGGTTAGAGTAGACTTAGGATTAGCAAATGTGATGCTTATCTACAATAAGGTCTGGAACGACAATCCAGGGAATTACAGGCCTGTCAGCCTGACATCAGTGCCAGGGAAGGTTATGGAGTAGGTGATCCTCAATCACAGAATCATAGAATTATCAGGGTTGGAAAATACCTCAAACATCATCAAGTTCAACGCTCTGCCCTACAACCCTGAACCACTAAACCATCTCCTGAAACACCATGTCTACTCATTTTCTGAACAACTCCAGGGACAGTGCCTCCACCCCATCTCTGTGCAGCCTGTTCCAAGAGTGGTGTTTTTTCACCACTCTTTCTGGGAAGAAGTTCTTCCTATGATCCAACCTGAACCTCTCCTGGCACAACTTGACCCCATTTCTTCCTGTTCTACCGCTAGTCCCTAGGGAGAAGAGGCCAACACCTACCTCACTACAAGCTTCCTTCAGGTAGTTATAAAGAGCAGTGAGGTCTCCCCTCAGTCTCCTCTTCTCCAGGCTGAACAGCCCTAGCTCCTTCAGCCTCTCCTCATCAGAACAGTTCTCCCAATCACTAATCAGCCCAATTGTCCTTCTCTGCCCCTCTCTAGCACCTCAATGTCCTTCCTATACTGTAGTGCCCAAAACTGCACTCAGTACTCAAGATGTGGCCCCATCAGGGCTGTGTATAGGGGCAGGATCATCTGATTCTGTTGGCCACACTATTTCTGATGCAGGTCAGGATGCTGTTGGCCTTCTTGGCCACCCAGGCACACTGCTGGCTCATGTACAGACGACTGCCAATCAATACCCCCAGGTTATTGATTATATACTGATTATCTAGCCACTCTTCCCCAAGCTTGTTGCACTGCTGCGTGTTGTTGTGGCCCAAGTGCAGGACCTGGTATTTGGCCTTATTGAAACTCATACAATTGGCCTTGGTCCATTGATGCAACCTGTCCAGATCTCTCTGCAGAGCCTCCCTACCCTTATATGACAACCAGGTGATCAGGCCCAGTCCACAGGGGTTTATGAAAGACAGGTCCTGCTTGACTAACCTGATCTCCTCTTATTGCAAGGTGACCTACCTTAATGGATGATAGAAGGGCTGTGGACATTGTCTACATGGACTTCAGTAAAGGCTCTGACATTGTTTCCCACAGCATCCTGCTTCAGAAACTTATGGCACAAAGTTGGGATAAGGATATGCTGCACTGCCAGGCCCAAAAAGTGATGGTGAATGGAGTTAGATCTGGCTGATGTCTGGTCAGAAGCAGTGTTCCCCAGGGGTCAGTACTGGGGCCTGTTCTCTTTAATATGCTTAGTAATGATCTGGACAACGGGATTGAGTGCACCCGCAGCAAGTTTGCAGAGGACATCAAGCTGGGTGAGTGTGTCAGTCTGCTGGAGGGTAGGGAGGCTCTGCAAAGGGATTGATGGGCCAAGGTTAATTGTATGAGGTTCAACAAGTCAACATGCCTGGTCCTGCACTTAGGTCATAACAACCCCATGGTAGGCTACAGACTTGAGGATGTGGTTGGAAAGCTGCAAGTCAGAAAATGATTGACAGTCACTTGAACATGAGCCAGCACACTGCCCCCATGGCCAAGAACGCCAACATCATCCTGGATTGTATTAGAAATGGTGTGGCCAGCAGGAGTAGGAAGGTGACTGTGTATACAGTAGTAGTGAGGCCATGCCTCAAATACTTTGCTGCGTTCTGGGCCCCTGTTTTGCCAATTATGTAGCCCAGCCAAAGGAAGGCAGCCATCAGCAGAAAACAGATACACATTTATTACCTACATCTATGGAGAGCAAAATGAAATGGTGTAGGCAGTGACCAAGGAAGCCAACAAAAAAAAAAACCTCTGGCCAGAAACAACCCAGCAAGAAACCCAGCAGAGAAAATACCCACAGGACCAGAAAGACCTACCCAAATGTATCATAGACAATATGCAAGAGATTCATGATCCAATCTATTACCCCACTCCAATTTATTCTGTCCTGCTGTTACTGAAGGCTCCATCCACTAGAAAAACCATGACAGCCCATCCACAGATAAACTCTCACAGCAAGACAACACACACTTCCTCTGACTCTCTGCAAGCAAGCTAGCTGTTATGTTTTTCAGCTACATCAGAGATATCTTTTCTGAAGCAGACACCTGTTGTTATTCAGCTTAGCAGTTTGAATCTGAAGTTGGCCAAGTCCTGGGCGAAAAGCCCAGAGGAATGTTTCTCTCTGCACCTCGCACGAGAAGCTGAGTATCTGCAGTTTCTCATCAGAAAAAATAATCATCCATGTGTCTACCTCAGTCCTCAGCACTTCAGCCTCTCACTACAAGAAGGACATAAAAAAGTGCTGGAGGGTGTCCAGAGAAGGGCCACAAGGCTCATGAAGGGTCTGGAGCACAAGGCCTGTGAGGACCAGTTGAGGGAACGGGGGTGTTTAGCCTGGTACAAAGGAGGTTGAGAGGAGACCTTACTGTTCTCTACAATCACCTGAAAAGATGTTGGAGCATGGAGGGGGAGACAGCCTCTTCTCCGTGGTGGCAAGTGACAGGACCAGAAGAAATGGTTTCAAGCTGTGCCACAGGAGGTTTAGGCTGGATATTAGGAAGCACTTCTTCACCAAAAGGGTTATCAAACATTGGAATAGGCTTTCCAGGGCAGTGGTGGAGTCACCATCCCTCAAGGAATTTAAAAGGCAGATAGACACAGTGCTGAGGGACATGGTTTAGGGGTGACCTGGCAGTGGTGATTCAGAGGGTGAAACTTATGATATTACAGGTCTATTTCAACCAAAGACATTCTGTGATTCCAGTTTATAAAAACAGTTCTTGAGTTATGGAATAAATTTAATCACATTAGTTATGTCATAATATTGCCTTGAGTCCCAACAAATACTGGAATGAAATAAAAATGCTGTAGGATCTGATATGGCAGATTTTTATCTTGGTCTCATTTACTACTTTTTCATTACACCTCTAGCAGCTCTAAATGACTTCCAAAATTGAAATCTCAATAGCCAGAATGATTACTTTCTCAGGAAAGAAGCTGAGATCTTAGACAAGCATATCATTTCCAACTAATCTCAGAGGGGAAGGAAGACTTGTATCTGGACAACAGATACTATACATCTTTAAGGTAACTCATTTTTTAGTTGTCTGTTAAATAGGCCAAAAATTACTTCAGTTCCTGTTGTATTTTCTTCCCAGAACAGAGCAAACCAGTTTAATGGAGATAACAAATGGCATCAGCATATGTCTACCATCTTGTTTAAAATGCAAATGAGGCAGAGAAGATAACAACTTGCACATGCCACTAGAAATCTAGAGTGTTCCTTAGCTGATGTACAGTCCAAGTGCACACTTTCTTAGACTACATTCTAAATTAAGTCTCAGTCAAACACCAGGTGTCACCAAATCATTACAGTCAGAAAGTACCTCTCTAAGGTCATCAAGTTCAACCTTCAACCCACCAATCCAACCCAGTATGTGCAAGCATTTTTAATTTTTTAACTACGTATTTGGACTGTAATTATCTCTATTAGCATTTATATTTTATTATTTTTCTTTAGATATATTTTAGTTACTTGTAGCAGTATTATTACATCATTTCTTGCACTAAGTAAAAGTTATGTTTCATACTTTCAGATAACATTTGCTCTAGTTACTTTCTTTCCTTCTCTCTCTGCCCAGCGGGTGGCTTTTATACAGTTGTTTAACATTTTAAACTTGAGTTCCATATAGTAGCTTATATTTTAAACTCAGGGATATAAAATATAAGTTCCTATATTTTTTATTGGCTGTTGTGACTGCCTTCTCCTTGGAGGTGTTCAAGGCCAGGTTAGATGAGGCCTTGAGCAATCAAGTCTAGTTGAGAGGTGTGGCTGCTCACGGCAGGGAGGTTGGAGTAGGTGACATCTTGGATCCCTTCTAACCTGAGCCAGTCTAAGATTCTGTGCATAAGGTTATCCGCATTTAAAGAAATCTGGTTTATGGATGCCCTTAGATGTCAGACTTCAGAAAAAAACACATTTCCTGCAAAGAAATTTAATTTAAAAATGCCCAAATGGAAACAATGGGAGAAAAGGGGAAAAAGCTCACATTGCTTATTTAGGATACTCAAAACCCTAAATGTTGAAGATCCTGTGTACTATTTTTGAACCTGCTAAAGACGGCACAGTTAAAATTCTAGTTCCTTCCATTTCACTTACGTACCTTCCTGAATACTGTATGTGGCTTCCAATTCATTGACTCTGTCCAGTGCTTTTAAAAGCTTTTGTAAATCTAGTTGTTGACTTTGATGGAAACATTGCACCACTCAAAAGATAAATACTGGGTCTCTTGTGCTATAGACACTTCCTTCACCTTACACATGTCAAGTGACTGGGAGCCAGGACTAGTCATAAAACCAGTTACCGACTCCATTTAAAAATCCATATTTATTTTGGTGGCGAGTGGTTAAAAATGCTGGTCAGAGCAGCATACAAAAGGAACAGAGCTCTTCAGTGAGTATCACCTCAGATGTCAAAGCCAGTGGGAAGAGCTGACTCGGCACACACAGAGCTATCAAATAATAAGTAACAGTAATGGACAAACTTTCCAGCAAAAGAAGGAAACTGCATCTTAACTAACAGGAGGCAGCTAAAGCAAAACATTCCCTCCCATGAGACTTTTTGCTACTACTGGACCTTAAAAAAAGCATTCATGGTTTCAACTGTATAACTTTTCTCTGGAGCTGTGAGGGACCACCCTGGTGAGCTCACTGATACATTGACAATTACAGTCCACCTACCAATCAAAGTTGCTTCAAAGCGCTGATGCTGAGCACAGACACATTTCACTAACATCCTTCCCTTCCTTATATACAAACTTTAACATGTAAGTTCACAAGCACCTAACTGAAAATGAATGCCAGGTTGCCACACATCCATGTCTGAAGCACTAGAAGCTGCATTTGTTTTAAAACATTTATGGATATCACAGTACAAAAAGCCAAAACCAAGACCCTGGTCCAATGTAGTAACAGATTTTGGCAGAGCTCACAGTCTAAACACATCATTGGATAAAAAAAGAAATCAGTATCAGACAGTGCATCAGTGGCAGAGCTGGCAAAAAAACTTCAACTTCACAATTCATGTCAATGCGCTTTCCACTCTGCTTCACATTGGCTCAAATTCCATCATTGAGGACAGTCTCCAAGAATTAACTGACAAAGCGTTTTTGACAGAATAAGTAGTTTGATTTATGAGCACCAGTTGTGTTCAAAACTGTTCAAGAAAATTCCAGTGTCCTTTCCCAAAAAACGGATACAACATTCTGACAGAATATGATTTGCTGAGCCTTTGAGCATAATCAAGTTTGATCTTCCTCATCCACCCATCTCTCACCAAACAGTGCACTGTCAAAGATGTGCCTAATAGCAACACATAACCAACAAGTCTATTTGAAACACTAATATTGCTGTATAGGAGAAGACCCAAAGCTGTATGCCAGAAATATCAACCTCTTAAGTATCCACATGCCACCTGCTCCCTCATTTAAATCCCCTATTATTTATTATTTTAACCCTTCATTTAAAGATCTAGTTTTCAGTTGCACCAAAACCAAAGTCTTGCCACAGATCAAACAATGAGAAATATAAGTCTGAGCATTTAATTCATTCTTAACCAAACCAACTCTTCTATAGTACTTTTGTGTTTCACTTATCCTAAAGTCTTCAGACACCAATGGAACCAAAATTAATCACCTTGCTACTTGTATCTCAACATTCTGATGTATCAAATATTAACATTCCGAAATTTATATATAATCCAAAGGTACATAGAACCACAGAAACATAGACACATTTAGTGTGAAAAAGACCTTCAAGATGGAGTCCAACCATTAACCTAACTCTACGAAGCCCACTGCTAAACTGTGTTCTTAAACTCCGTATGTACACAACTTAGGCTCACCTCACAGACACAGCAGACTCCTTGCTACTTTCTATCCTGGTATTTAAAAAAGGTGTTTTCTTTATTAAACCATCGATATCAAAATGAATTACACTCACCAGCCAGAACTGTACTTCCCTTCAATGAACAGGAAGGAAAAGGAAATGTCAAGCAAAGATTTTAATCAGAAAACAAAGACATGCAGAAAATGTAGAGAAAACTTTTACTAAACATACAAGACCAAATTACTGTATCACAGAATACAAAGTCAACCATTATCTTCTGATCAGTGTAGCCACTCATCAAAAGACATACATTCCTCACCCTCACTTTATAGATAGAGCTGCACTAGAAGTTGTGTTCTGTCACAAAAATGCCTTTACACTGTGAAATCTTTCAAACGTATTTTGTTAAGTACACTGTTTTCCTTTGCTGGATTGCTCCATCAATTAATACTTTTGAATACCATAAAACTGACCCATAATCAAAGATTACACATCATTTTATAAATCTCTCCATCACTGACTGTACCTCAGTAATTTGTAAACTCACTGCCAAGAGACATTTCCCTGAAACAAGACAAGAATTAGTTTTCCCTTGCTATTGCTATGTTCCTCAGCTCCTTTCCACCCTGAAGTTCCTCATGTACTTTAATCTTGAACATAGTATAAATGCATGGTTACACTGATCATTTGTCAGTCATCCCAGGTAGAATAATTTCATCTGTGACACCTTTTGAATGTGTCAGTGTCTCTGACAATGATTCATTTGGAAATATACCCTAAAGAACTAAGGTCATCTCCTTTTTTTAGAGCAGTTAGAAGCTTAATGGCTGAGCCTGTGTTCCACAGGTATATATCATCCATCATGGAGCTGTACTGACACCACTGAGGTACGACGTCACAAGCTGTCCATGTAGTAACATCTCACCTCAGTGCGATACTACATTCTACCTCAATGGGAAACTACACAATGAACACTCATATCCCAGTTTAGGAGACTGTCATTGCTACTTCATAATATTATCTTTTAAAAATACTCACTTTGGCACAAAAGTTTCTGACCTATTCCTGAATAAATAAATAAATAAGAAAAATAATATTAATCGAAGTTTACAGCATCCTACAAACAAGTTCTCTTTCCTTAGTATTTTTAAGGCTGTGATTTAATAATACGTAAGTTGACTGAGTGAAATACATAAACTTCCATTAAAATATTTCATACATTTCATACATTTCATACATTTCAACTTTCACAACATGAGTAGTATCTACTCCATGAGGTAGAGCTAAGCCCTCTAAAAACAGAAGAGCACAGAAGGAGGGCAGACGAGAGCTTTTGATTTCTTAGAAACACCTTAACATCGTGTTGAATTACTTCAGTGAAGTATACAGAACTATATCTAGCCAACATAAGTTGTAGTTAGGTGCCTTTTCAGCTGCTTGATATTTCTGAGTATGCAGATGTAAAAAGCACATAAAAATTCAATGACTGAGTAACAGGCAATGACAGCTGAAACAAACCTAGGTGTTCAGAACTCCATATCTGTATCTACAATCTTTAAAGCTAATGACATAATTAAAAGCAGACACTACATGGTAACGCAAAAAAAAATAGAGTTGACTATCAGTTCTATGCACTAATGACATCTTCAAGTTATATGCCTTGGGTTGAGGCTGGGCAGGCCACAGGGTCAATGACAGACACTTTTATTAGTTCCTCTCCATACCCAAAAGGGGAAAAAAGGGGAATAAGGGAAGAGACTTTGGGATTGGGTAATTACAACTGTTTTAATTGAAATAGTGATAATATTAAATAGATATAAGATCAAGATCAAACCCAACCCCACTGCTGGCAGTTACATCACTGTCACCACTGATGCAGGCACTGGTCAAGTCCCAGACTGGACTCAGCAGCAGGCACAAACTGAATGTGGGAACTGGATACAGGACTGCACAGATTGAAATCAAAAGCAGAATGTACAGTCCTACTCAGACACCAGCCAGTGGAGAAGAGAGCAAAGAGACACAAGGGCAAAGGACAAAGAGGGCTGATCTCTGTAGTCTCTCAGCTTTCACAACCAATATGATGTATACGGGATGAAATATCATGTTGGTCAGTGTAGAGCCAGCTAGCCCGTGCACTCTTCCATGTAGGTGCAGCTTCTCACTGCACCCAAAACATGGCACAGACTTGGCAGTGACCTTAGTTCTCACAGGAACTACTCCTGGTAGTGACTGTAAACATCAAGCACTATCACTTGTAGGAGCAGCCACTGTCTGCACACATAGGCTGTTACCTGCAGAAGGTGCAGTTAGTGAGAAGAGATAGAGCGGAAAAGCAAAATCACTGCATAAAATTAGTTCTGTTCTAACTTAAACCAGGACACTAGCCTAAGAAATATAAAATGCAGGCTTTGCAAATCTCCCTTACAGTGTGTCCTTGAGCCTTAACAGACTAATTCATTAAGCAAAACAAACCATGAATTGATGATGTTAAAAAGACACCATATGTTTACTATCCTTATATTTACTCCTATGTTATTTCCACTGTTTAGTGAACCTAGCATCCTGTTTTGTCAGTGTCAATGTATAGAAATAACACAGCAGATTAATAGCTACATAAAAGCCAACAGCACAACCGTGATCTGTATGGTACAGCTCTCATCAGCCCATGTTCCTGTCTTCCCTCACTTTTACACTTCCTTCTGTGCACTATGTCTACTACCTCAACCTATTCTGCACTGAGTGATCTTCTTCCAAACACTAATTTCATGGCTATAACAGGCTTCCACTGTGCAGACCATACAGTGAGCAGAGCTGCAATCACATGAGAAATGGCTCCTCTAAAGCCTTATGGACATTAATCATTTGCATTACAGCAGCAAGAAACACAAATACACTGCCTCAGAAAGAGCATCGCAACCAATAACAGGGTCTGGAAATATCACCAGGCCGCGGAATGCCCCCAAGTACTGGCCAGGAGCACATTTTCTCCTGCACCTCCTGCACTGGGTACTATACACAAGAGTTAAAGACAGAAATCGTTGATGATGCTAAGTTTGTGAGACAGGAGGAGGAGCCCGGCACAGGTCAGACCAATAGCAGCAAGAACAGCAGGGCCTAAATTGCTGTTTATTGCTCGGCTTTTTAAGGAGCAACAAGGCACCAGCGGCTCAGGAGGTGGGAAGGGATGAGTACTGCTAAGAAAGGGCAAGTCCTAGTGAACGCAAAGCAAGGAAGCTGGCAGCAGCTTGACTCCAGGCAGGGAGCCTGCGGCGAGCGAGGTTGCGCCCAGAGCGCCGTGTCAGGAGGCCAGGCGAGGAGACGAGCCACAGCCGCCCGGCCCAGGACTCGCAGCCTCCGCAGAGTCATCGCCAACCCCGCTAGGCCCTGTCCGAGCAGAGGGGCGCGGCCGCGACCGGAGTGGGTAGTGCTGCCCGGGGGCGCAGCCCGCTCGTAGGCCCTCTTGCACAGGAGCCGGTAGCGCCGCAGGCCCTGCGACCGGCCCGAGCCAGCGGCAGAAGCAGCTGCGGCCTCCGCAGGCCGCCCAGTCAGGCCAGGCCGCGGCTCCGCCCAGCTATGCCAAGCCGCCGCGCCGCGGTGAAGGCAGGGCGAGGCCGCGCAACGCGGCGGGACCCTTCACTCCCGACACCGCATCCTTCTCCCTCCCTCTCCCCGCGCTGTCCCTGCTAGTCGCGGCGCGGCCCCGGTAAGTCACCTGCTCCGCCGCCCGGCGCTGCCCTGAGCCGCAGGGGAAGGACGCGGCGGCCACGCCGAAGGAAGAGAGAAGGGCGCGCGCCGCTCACTGGGAACGCGCGTGGGCTGCCCGGCCTGGCCTGGCCCGGCCCGGCTCGGCTCGCGATGCCGGCCGCGTGCCCGCTGCCCCGTAGGCGCGTCCCCGCAGCTTCAGGCGAGCGGCGCCGCGCCGGGCCCGGGCGCTCACGTGACGGGGCTGTTTACGGAGGCGGAGGTTGGGGGGAAGCGGGAGCGCTGCCGCGCAGGCGCCGGCTCGGAGCGGACAGCGGGTGTCCAGCAGCACGGCGCCTCCTGCCGTGGCCTGTCCGACCCGCGACGCGGCAGCGCTCAGGACCCGGATCGGGCGCTGGGAAGCCTGCGAGATTCCCCGTCACCCGGCTCGGCGGGCAGAGGCCGCTGGCCTCGGTCTGCAGCTGCCGCCTGCCCTGCCCAGGCCCCCGCAGCCTCGGGCAGGTTCCTTAACTCTCCGTGTGCCGGGTTCATCTGGTACAGCGGATGGAACCGGAACCGTTTCCAGTGCCGAGCAGTCCAGGGGACGGCGGATGAGCCTCTCAGCCTTGAGGGGCAGCAGGCCTTGGCCTTCTCTTCATAGAGAAGATGAAGTTAAATTACATTATTTGTCCTTGCTCTTTTTGCCCTGTTCTAAGAGATGTTCTTTAGGGCCTGCCAGAATACAGGAAATACTTTTGTTGTTACCTCCACAGCAAGAATAGAGTCTTTGGAGCGGAGCTGTGGCAACATGGTGACACTCTCAGCCACCACAAAGGATAGTTCTAGCAAGGTGGTAATAGAGCAGCACACACAGAGCACAGCACACTTGACACTGTTTCTCTGTGGCCTTTTTAAAACAGCTTTGTGCAAATCAGAGGGCTGGAGCACCTCTCCTGTGAGGATAGACTGAGAGAATTGAGGCTGTTCAGTCTGGAGAAGAGGAGGCTCCGAGGTGACCTTCTTGTGGCCTTCCAGTATCTGAAGGGGGCCTA
>JAOXOE010000256.1:56345105-56372105 GCA_028565055.1 Phoeniculus purpureus
CCTGCCCCAGGATCCTTTTCCCCCTCTGGGACAAGTGCATCCCATCAGTTGTTTGCAGCTCTGGTGCCTTGTAAACTAAGCCGTGATTGTAGAATCCAAACCTCTATTGATGACACAAGTCCTGGAACCATGAATTGAGCTGTTGGCTCTTCCTTAAGTATTCCCTCATCCATCACTGATGTTAGAGGGATAGAGGAGAACACAACTTGAGCTCCTGATCCCTTTAGTAGTTGCCCTAAGATCTCTTTTAATTGATTGTGAGCCTCTCATTGTTGCAACGTCACTACCCACTTGAAAGACCAGAAGTGGGTAGTAGCCTGAAGGACTCACGAGGTTGGGAATTTTACCTAAAATGTCCCTTACCTGGGCACCAGGGAGGCAGCAAACCTATGAAATGGGTTTGGTCTGCATGTTGAGCCCTCTGTTATTTATTAGCTTCTTAGTGATTGGTGTTGCTAATAGCAGTTATGGGTTTATTTGATTTTACTGAAATTTCTGGGTGCGCTAAAGCAATGAGCTGCACGTCCACCAGAATGTAGACATATACTACACATCTTTTTTTTTTTTCCATTACTTTTAATTTGATATATTGTGGTATAACTTTTAAACTCCAAGTTTCAGAGAATCTGCAAGGTAAATAAGAAGATTAATGGTCTTATAGTCTGTATTACCCATTTTCTGGATACCTCTGCTTTGTAAATTATATGGTTTGCCTTTCAGCAATATTACAGCTCAAGTATTTGTAAGTGCTCTTTTTTTATTATTATGTCATGAAAATTCTGCATTTAACCTAAATTTCAAGAGTTTGGCTAAGCTCCTTAGAACTCTCCCTCCATGTCTTAGAGATGACACTGCTTTAATGGTGCATACCGATTCTTTCAAATGTGCTTTTTTTCTCTTGTGTGCTGCATATAGTACTGTATCCTAAGTGCTGTTGGTGTGACTGCTTGCTCGCTGCAGTTCCTTAGACAGATTACTTTCTGCTCCACAATCTCATGTGATTCACTTTTTCATCTTGTGGCTGGGTGAGACTGCATGAAACAGACAGTAGATTGCAAAATATTTGGCTGTTCCCTCTGTTCCAGGGCAGAAGCAGATGCAGACCCCTCATGATCTGCTAGGGATTCTTTCATATACAGACTTTCTTAGTACTGGTGAGGTTTCCTCTTGAGTACTGGGTTCAGTTTTGGGCACCTCAGTACAGGAAGGAGACTGTGACGCTGGAGCAGGTCCAGAGAAGTGCAAAAATGCTAGTGAAGGACCTGGAGGACAGGTCTGATGAGGAGCAGCTAACGGAACTGGGGTTGTTTAGTTTGGAGAAAAGGAGGCCAAGGGAAGATCTTACTGCTCTTTACAGCTACCTGAAAGGAGCTTATAGAGATGTGGGGGATGGTCTCTTCTCCCAACTCACTAGCAATAAGACAAATTAAAGGGCCTCAAGTTGTGCCAGAGGAGATTCAGATTGGACAACAGGAAAAATGTCTTCACTGACAGATTGGTCAGGGATTGAAACGGGCTGCCCAGGGAGTGGATGTAGTTGCCATCCCTGAAGATATTCAGAAAATATGTAGATGTGGCCCTGGGAGACACGATTTAGTGGGCAGTGGGGTTGAGTTGACAGTGGGACTTGATGATCTTGGAGGTTCTTTTTCAACTTTAATGATTCTATGATCCTACATGGCAGCACAGAGTGATTTCAGTCCTACCGAAAAGATCATAGGATCATAGGATGTTAGGGGTTGGAAGGGACCCAAGAGATCATCGAGTCCAACCCCCCTGCCGGAGCAGGACAAAACTATCTAACACAGATCACAGAGGAAGATGCTAGGTATTCTGTCTGAAACAATGCCTGTGACACCTGTGGTATGAAGGGAAAATGAGTATTACAGAAGAAATAATACACTATTAATATTCAAGACAATTTTGTATATTGATTTTTTTCACTATTGATAGTAAATCTTATACCTTTTATGTAATATTTGTGAGCTCTAAAAAGCTATTATTTAATTCTTTTCCTCAAGCCTGATGTTGCTTAAGTGGGAGATCAGTACGGAAATAAAATTGGTTCTGTGAGATTGGAACAGTCCACAGTTGTCTTCAAGTTTCCTTTAGCTGAAAGCAACGGGAAGTACTATTTTGCCTTCAGATTTGAAAATCAGTAAAAGTTGAAAACCAGAAGACAGCCAGCCTTTGTATGAACATCAGTCATGCAGTCCAGACTGCTGTGTGTTTAGCTGAATTTTATCCTCCGTGCTGAAGAGATGGGAGCAGTCCTTAGTCTAGGTGATCCGTTCCTAGCTCAGCAGCAAATTCCCTATGTAGTAGCAAAAATTGTGATTAATCTTAGCTTGTAGCTTCTTTTTCACAGCTGTGCAGTGAGAGGAGTACTTACCTATCTGAGAAAGCTGTTCAAAGGATTAACTGTTCTGAGGCCAAGTATTTAGACTTATTAAAAATAATGTGCCTTTAAGCTCCTAATGCACTGTATGTACTCTGCACTATACTCAGTCCAGCTCTGGGATCCAAAATCATCACTGGATGAATCTCAGATGGACTAATTGCAGATTCTTGTTTCAAAGAGTTCATTAAAAATCCTTTCTTCCTGGGGGATGAAGGAAGGAATAAATAGTGATGTTTAGTCTGTTTCATTATTTTAATTGCTACCTTGTTTTTTCTATCTTCTTGCTTTCTAGAGGAATTTGGGCTGATACTTAATATATAGTTTGCATATACAGGGAAAAACACAGGACATCAGACAGCTGATTATTTCAAGACTAGCCAATTTAGGTCTGGTTTATGTTGGGGATGTAAACCTGGTGCTGCAATCACTCGACTAAAGACAGTATTAAGTGAAATCTACACATACATTAGTTCAATCTCCTTCGTAATCACATTGGAGAAAGACACATGTGAGTGGCATCTTCCAAAGCCTGAAAAAAAAAATCAAGGAATGAGTGTCTCTTTGACTGAAGTAATTCAGTTATGTGATGAATTTATCTTCTGGAATGGAGTTCATTCTGGTGGGAGAAGCTTTTTTATTAATTTCTCCACCACCTTGACTGCCAGTATTCTTTGGTTGTTCTTAGAAGCACATATTGACCTGGCTTTTTATTAGACCATAAACTGTTCATGAAACTCCCCTTGCTTGCTCAACATCACAAGCTGCTTGCCTTTTGTGCCACTTTCTTTAGCTTTATGGGTCTATTTTCTGTGTAGTTACTGGAGCTTCTGTTGCATCTGTGATCAGCTTCATCAAAAGATGATTTGTCATTTTGTAACCACTAGTTGACCTTGTTCTCGACATGGCTGGAAACACAAAATTCAATACAAATACACTTGGCTGGAGGCTAATTGCATGTGGAAATTTAAGCTGTGGGTAAATACAGCAGGAACTAGAAGGAAAACACTTTCTCCAGAAACAAGTCATGTCTGCAGAGTTGTGCTAGTACTGCATCATGCTGCTCAAAACAAAGACATTCCAAAACAGCTGGGTCTACTTTTCAAAGGTGTCATACAATGTACTTAAGTTTTCAGCTAATAAATTTGTGTCAATACTTTAATCTTGTAGCAAACTGCATGCAAAGCTTATAGAAAGGAAAACTTATACCAAGAGCAGTATAAGAAGCTGGCTAGGGTCCTCAAGCGTGGCTTCTGTGAGGAGAGGCTGGGGCTGAACCCATCACAGAGGTAACTCTGAACTTCCCACTGTGAGAAGTGATAAAGTGATTTTTTTTAATACATATTCCTCATACATGTAGGTATGTGGGCAAAACCTTTGTAATAAATACATGATCCCCATTTGTTTATTTAAATTATAACTAGTAATGTCTTGTATTGGATAAGGTTATGTTGTTCTGTTGTTCAACAGAAGGTAAAGGTGAATATATTGTAGATTTCTTGTAGTCATAAGCGTTAGGATACATACTGCACACAGAAAATTAAGGATTGTCTAGCAATACTGGTGCTTGTGTCTTTCCAGAGGCATGAAAAACATGTCTTGTGAACAGGTTCTTTGGATCTGTGGAAAACTCGATGCTTTGCTGTGAATGATAACACTTGTTAGAAGGACAAATCTACATTTAACCTAACACTCCAAGTGAACTGTAGTCAACAGTCTAATGTGTAATGTGGAAGCTGCAGACTCTTTTCTGGTGACTTGGCTCAACTGCAGTAGCCCATTTGCTGTACATTTCCCCACTTGGGGAAACAGTTTGCTTTCACATGTATGCCTTGGACACATCAGTGTCCCTGTGGTTTTCCCTCTACAGCTTCTATGAGGTTTGCAGTGCTCATCAGCGTTTTGCATGATGGTGGATATGTCCTCTTGCTGAGCTGATGGGTTTTAGTGAGAACATCAGGAAGCGGAGATCCATAAGTTGTCACAGAAATCATTTTATTCTTCCCTACAGTTCACATTGTCTTGTCAGAGCTGCCAGTGCCTAGGGAACTAGTAGTAAAGAAAGATGCTGTAGAGTAGCATGCTGTGTTGCCACTAAATTACTCAGCAGCTGTTCAAAACATCTCCAGAAAATGCATTTTCTCTAGCATTTGAATATATTTTATGTAAATCTGATAGGTGATTTGACCCCTGGGTTTTGCTCCCAGCACTGTCAGATCGTCTGCAACCTCTTTTGTTCATCCATCTGGAAAATAACAGGATTATACTTGCCTGCCTTCTGGGGAAGCATGTAAGTTTTACTCAATGGAGAATGCTGTGAAAAATGGAAATCTCAACACCAGTCTGTGGCTGGCGAGAGACAAGGAACAATCTGAGCGTTTCTTTCCCTGGCTGTAGTAGATGAGAAGCATAATTCCTGGACCAGCCAGTGAGGAAAGTGTTAATCTTTGAGGTTGTAAGATCTTCACCTTTAACAGAAAAGAAGAACATACAGCTTTGTTTTAGTGAATTTATTCAAGTCAAACACTTGCCTCTATAATATTTCTGTAGCTTCTTCTCTACCCCAGACTTCCGACTGTACACCTTGCAGGTAATGAGTCTGGCACTTGTACTCCTTTGTAAATGGTGTGATTGCTCCCCTGTACTCAGCACTGGTGAGGCTACAACTCGAGTACTGGGGTCAGATCTAGGCACCTCAATACAAGAAGAACATTGAGGTGCTGGAGCAGGTCCAGAGGAGCAACTGAGGGGGTTTTTTAGTCTGGAGAAAAGGGGTCTGAGTGGAGACCTTATGACTCCCTACAACTACCTGAAAGGTAGTGTCAGTTGTGCACTATGACACTTTATGTTTGAAAAAGACTAGACTGAGGGATTCCTACTAATTGATTTACCTAAACTCACAACTCTTTTATTTTGTAGAAAATGGACACCTGCCTTTTTTCACCATGTTGTGTGCTCGTCTTAACACACACACATTTATGATGCATGCTGAACAGGTCATGTCCATCAAGAGATTGAGGGAATCATATGAGCACCTTACTGTCTATCTGTTAGCTCTAGGAGAGGAAGAGATAAGGTTCTCAGGGTATGAGTTTCTGAGGACTGGGTTTTGTTAGACTCTGAAGGAACCTTCTGAGGCACCACTTTGAGCAACCTACAAAAGTTGTCCTTCCTGTGAGCAGAGGAGTTGGATGAGACCATTTCCAAAGGTCTTTCCAGTCTCAATTCTGTGTTTAAGTGATTGTGTGGCAGAACGGAGAGCCTGTCAGCTTCAGAATAAAACACAGCTTCTTAACTTACACCATTGATCCTTGTCACAATGGGTTTGAGGTTTGTTTTTCTAAACCTACGTTTTCCAAAGCTTGCCTACACATGGGATTCAGTGTTCTGCGTACTGCATGTTTCAGGAATCTTCAGTAGTCTGTATGTGGTTTAATTTAAATGAATCTTTTCCTTTTATGTTTAATTTGGGCTCTGAGGAATTCAGCCTGTTTTATGATCCATGTCCATAGATCTATGAGTTATCTGCCGGTGCATCTGACATGACCTAACGTACCCTTGGTCTGCTGTTGATTTATAGATTCACAAGTCATTTCACCTCTTTGGCAAATGGAAGGGTTAGAATTAATAATGAGCTTATACAGACGGCTGCTGTAAAGATTAGTTAACTAATAAGTCCTCAGTCCACTCTGCAAGTTTTCATAGGCATTTACCAAATAGGCTTTTTCTTTTCATAGACTGCCTAATGGCTGTATGTCATGTGAGCTGTTACTGGATATTCTTCAAGAGCTAGATCACTGTTGCTGTGAGGATAGGCTGAGGGAGCTGGGGTTGTTCAGCCTAGGGAAGAGAAGACTCCAGGGGGACCAGATAGTTGCCTTCCAATATCTGAAGCAAACCAACAGGAAGGCTGGAGAGGAGCTTTTCCCAAAGGGATGTAGCAATAGGACAAAGGAGAAGTGGTTTTAAAATGAAGGAGAGTGGGTTTAGACTAGATCTTAGAAAGAAGTTCTTCAGTACTAAGGTGGAGAGACTCTGGAATCGATTGCCTGGAGAGCCTGTGGTTGCCCCCTCCCTGGAGGTGTTCAAGGCCAGCAACCTTGAACCTTGGTGTTGAGCAACCATGTCTAGTTGTGAAACATTGCTACCTGTGGCAGGGAGGTTGGAGTAGATGATCTCTGAGGGTCTTTCCAACCTGAGCCAGTCTGTGATTCTATGATTCTTAAAGGAAAGCAACTCTATTAATCATTTTAGACCTGCCCTGCTCTTGACTGCTTTGCTTGACAGGACCTGGCTGACAGGCTCTGCACTGTCAGCCCTAGGGATTCCCTGTGGCTACTGGCACCACAGACTTGAGGCAGCAGCTTTCCCAGACTGTGTCCTGATTGGTCTACCTTGTCCTAGGTCCAGCATAGCATTTGTCTTTGACAAGTTTTTGTTAACCATGGAAGGCTATTCACATTCTGTCTCACAGTAAGGTCTATAAAGTCCAGCTCCTCTGAAGAATCCTGTTTATTTTGATGAACTGAATGCTGACTGATGACACTGTTCCAAAGTTCCAGCTGGAAACTTTGCAATTTCACATTAATTAATAGAAGAGTTAAATTAAATCTGATTTAATTTGTGCATATAATCTGCACTACTGCAGGTCAGAGACGGCTAATCTGAAATTAACTTCTGTCAGTTGCAGAGTTTTATTCTGGTAAGCTGAAGTTTTATTCAGTGCTTGAATTTTTGCCTAAAGTACCTATATGGCTACTAGCACTGAACACCCCTTTGAAATAAAAGTGTTAAACTCAAGTTTTCTTTCTATTAGTGAAATATTTACTAATGTTTCAAATTTAATATATGTGTATTTGCATGATTAATATTTCAGTGAAAAAGTTGCATGAGAATGTTAAAGTAAACCATCTCATCCATAAGGAACAGTAATTTTGGTGTTTGTTTCCACTTATAATTTCCTCAATAACTTCATAAAATACAATTTTAGTAAGAGGCTGCTCTCTCAGATAAGATTTTTTTCTATCCATGAAGATATGTAGCACATTTCATAGGAGAAAGGGACCTGGAGGTCCTGGTGGCCAACAGGATGACCATGAGCCAGCAGTGGGCCCTTGTAGCCAAGAAGGCAACAGCATCCTGGGGTAGATTAGAAGGGCGGTGGTTAGTAGGTCGAGAGTTCTCTTGCCTCTCTATTCTGTCCTGGTGAGACCACATCTGGAATAACGTGTCCAGTTCTTGGTCCCTCAGTTCAGGAAGGACGCAGAACTGCTGGAGAGAGTCCAGAGCAGAGGTATGAAGATGATGAAGGGAGTAGAGCATCTCCCTGATAAGGAGAGGCTGAGAGAGCTGGGTCTCTTTAGCTTGGAAATACGGAGAGTAAGGAGTGAACTCATTAATGTTTCTAAATATGGAAAGGGCAAGTGTCAGGAGGCTGGAGCCAGGATCTCCTTAGTGGCATCCAATGATAAGACAAGGGGCAGTGGGTGTGAGCCAGAACATAGGAGGTTCCACATCAATACGAGAAGGAACTACTTCATGGTGAGGGTGAACGAGCACTGGAATGGGCTCCTCAGGGAGTCTGTGGAGTCGTATTCTCTGGAGATGTTTAAAACCCACCTGGACATGTTCCTGTGTGACTTGATCTAAGTGATCCTGCTGTGGCGGGGGATTCGACTGGATGGTCTTTCAGGGTCCCTTCCAGTCCCTAACACCCTGTGAATCTGTGATTTCACGTCATGTAAGATTGCCCTTTTCCATGAGCATCTCACTCTTTCTATTTCTAAAAAGTAAAGTTTATAAAACAGAACAGTTAATAAGCCTGTGAACCCATATTTACCCATACAAGTAAATTCATTATATTTACCTTATTAATTTTTTTCTGCAGTTAATATTCATGAATCTTGTGCAGTATTTGTTTCCAGATAACACTCTTACTCTTCAGCTCAAATATATATTCAGAGTGACTGAATAAAAATAAGTGAGACATCTGTAATACACTATCAAGTCACCATCTCGCTATTTAAGTAGACTGTCTTGAAGCACATCCAAATGACATTAGAATTGGCCTTTTCATCTTTTTATGTTCAAATAGGAGATAAGCATTATGATCTGTACTTCCATGTATGTTTAAGAGTTGGTTATAAGGAGAGTGCAGCTAAAATGAGTGTCACCATCAAGTAGTCTTTTTCCTTTTTAATAGTTGATTATAGCTTAGCCAAATGTTCTTAGTTCTTCATGCTAAATGCTGTGATTTAGACAGCTTCAAGTGCAGAGTACATATGAAAATATTATGAGAATCTTAATTTCTTTGACACAGCGGTTCTAAAGCAGCTCTGTATTTCTGTATGTGTTCTGAAAGCACAGATCAGCTCCATTCTGATCTTTTGTGTGCTCAAAGAAATAGGTATCAGTCAGCAAACAGTTTTGGAAAAATGCAATTATCTGTCTGTGTTGCCTTGCAGTTAGTCGTCACAAATCAATAAATCTTAAGTGTATTTCTACGTGAGCACATTCTCAATGGGGTTTTTTGGAGGTTGATCAGTAGAAAAATTGAATTCTTAACATTTGTTTGAATGTATTTACTTTTTTCATTACTCACTTTTGTAGACTTTTCTCCTCATTAAAATATGGGATCTTGGATATGTTATTCTCTTCCTGTGTTCTTTCCTCTGTTCCATTTTAACTGTTCCAAGAAGCACTGTACATGCAAAAAAATCTTGCCACTGTAGGCAAAATAGTGCAACCATGTTGTAGGTAAAAACCTTGATTGTTGTCCGGTATGCATGTATAGAATTATTGAATATATTGGGTTGGAAGGGACCTTCAAAGGTCATCTGTTCCAACAAGCAGGGACATTTCTAACTAGAGCAGATTGCCCAGATCCCCATCCAGCATGATCTTGAATGGCTCCAGGAATGGGGACTCCACCGCCTCTCTAGGAAGCCTGTTCTAGGGATCCACCACCCTCAGATTCCAGAACTTTTTCCTCATGTCCAGCCTAAGTCTCCTTTTCCAGCTTCAAACCACGACCCCTCAGCCTATCATTCCTTGCTCTTGTGAACACTTCTTCCCAAGTCTTCTAAAAGCCCCTTTCAGGGATTGGAAGGTCACTGTGTATTTTCTTCATGCGTTTTCTTCAAATATTGTATCTTGTAGCCATTTCACACAAGAACATTGCTTCTATACACTGATTTGTTACTTTTCTTTGCTGTCACAAATACTTTCCTAAGCATGAGATTTAATTAGCTGATAGGTAGAGACATGGTTTAACAAAGACTTTAAGATGTGCTGTCACATATTTAGTGCTCAGACACTCCATGCAATCAAATTCAAGCTTCAGTCTTTTCATTGTTTAGCAGAAGTCTCTCAACTCACTCTTCATTAATATAATATTGCATTGTTGTATTTGATTGACTTTCTCTGAATGAATAAAGTCACATAATTCAGTTCCCCTAGAGGAAAGCATATTACTGTCTATATAACAGACCAGTGTTGGGGAACAACTTTGCAATTTTCTTGATTGAATTGCTTTCATCTACACAAAACCTCTTATGTAATGAGTCTTCATGAAAAGGGTTTCATTTTTTTTTGTGTCAACATATCTTTTAGTGAAGATTATCGTTGACATGTCCTCATTTTTACTAATGTTTTCCACATTTATTATGAGGTGTTGCTTAAGTGTTAAACTGAGGGTTGAAGGAAGAAGCAGACTTTCCTTTCTGTCATTATATAATTTTTAATACAATTGTTTGAATGCAGTCATATCTATACTCAGAAGTCAATGAATCAGAGAATTCATATTAGCGGGCAAGAACAGCCGTGTTCAGGTGTAGCAAATACCCAGATGGTACATGAAGCTGAGGCAATGCTGTCAGAAGCAGGAGAAAGCAGCTGTATTCATCTTTGAAGATGATTTTAAAAACTCAAGGTTTTGTCAGTAGTAAACACTAGTGACTCTGTTAATTCTTCTAGCAGAAAGAAACACACAAAAATACTGAAAAAGTGTCTATTGTAATGCAATAGAGAACAGTTAGCACATAAGCACACAGAACATGTTTCCCAAAACTCAGACTAGAACATAAGGTCTGTGTAGGAATCTGTACCTGCTGTCAGGATCAACTTTCTAACAACTTTTCTTCCAATACTGTCATGATCATGCATAATTGTTACTGTGGCAATGATGATGGGAACTTAAAATTGTTGTAGCTTCAAGCTCAGTATAAATGTCAATGTTAACTCTTCTAGTACCAGGGCATTACTCATATTTTCACATATGTTAAATGGAGATCATAGACTCATAGGGTTAAAAGGGACTTCCAAAGGTCATCTAGTCCAACCCCGCTACAATAAGCAGGGACATCTCTAACTAGAGCAGATTGCCCAGATCCCCATCCAGCATGACCTTGAATGGCTCCAGGAATGGGGACTCCACTGCCTCTCTAGGAAGCCTGTTCCAGGGATCCACTACCTTCACATTAAAGGACTTTTTCCTCCTGTCCAGCCTAAATCTCCCCTTTTCCAGCTTAAAACTATGACCCCTAAATATCACAGTCCATCAGTCAGTTGTTACAGTAAGCTGACACGTTAACACCAGTTCAGTCTCTGTGAAGTTAGTGAAACTGCAGAGGCACGTTTAAGAGCAGAATTTACATTTTCCTTTAAGGATCCACTCTCAGATATCTTTCATAAAAATATCTATTTCATAAAAATATGGTTCATAAAATATCTATGTAAAGAAAAGCATTCCACTGAAGTAAGTTATTCTTGGACACATGCTGCCTGTCCTCTGTGATACAAGCAATGCAAAGATCCCCATTAACCAGTCTACTAAAGGATTGTGTACTTGACTGCTGGGCTTGCAGAGCTGGTGAGTGATGCATAAAGTAGAACCTAACGTAAACAACATCTGTTTCACCTGAAGCAGATATTACCATTTTCAACTACTAATGTGCTCATACTAATGTGCTTACATACTATAGAATGTGCGAAAATCAGTATGACAGTGTTGGGTAAAGAAATTGCAACACCTGTGCAAAGTAGAAGATGTTAAACAAGATAAGTGTGTTTGTTATCCTTGTATTACCCAACTCTACTAGTATCTCTACAGCTAAAGAGAAAAGTTATAGTCTGAAAGTAAACAAAAGCATTTTCTTTTCTCTCCTTTTACTCGTACTATCTAAAAAGATGTTTTTTCTTAAGAAACACTAGATTTGCATGTAATAGAATCTAGCTTTGTATAAATTCAGAGACGCTGATCATTGCGGTAACTTCTGTGATAGTCTTGTCTGTTTATTACAAGATGTGTTCACTCTTTACTTTGTAGTTCAATTTTCTAAGAACTGGAAATACCATATTAATTTTAAAATCTTTTTTTACCAAAATCTGAGTCAGATTTTCCAGTGTTAACATTCCTTCGCTGAATCTTATGACTGGAGAGTGGCCCGGCAGAGAGGGAACTGACAGTACTGGTTGACAACCAGCTGAACAGAATCCAGCAGTGTGCTCAGGTGGAATGAAAGGCCAATGGCATCCAGGGTTGGCTCAGCAATAGTGTGGCCAGCAGGACTAGGGACATCATTCTCCCTCTGTACTGAGCACTGGTGAGGACTCCTCTTGAGTACTGGAGTCAGTTCTGGGCCCCTCACTTTAAGAAAGAGATTGAGGGGCTGGAGCAGGTCCAGAGGAGCAGTGAGGCTGCGGAAGGGACTGGAGGGAAAGGCTGATGAGTAGAGGCTGAGGTAGCTGAGAATGTTTAGCCTAGAGAAGAGGAGGCTCCGGGGGTACCTTCTCTCTCTACAACTCCCTGAAAAAGAGGTTGTAGTCAGGTGGAGGGTGGGCCCTTCTCCCAGGCAACTAGCAACAGGACAAGAGGACAAGGCCTGAAGTTGCCAGGGGAGGGTTAGGTTGGGTGTTCGGAAGCCTTTCCTCATGGAAATGGTGATCAGATACTGGAAGGGACTACCCAGAGCAGTGGTGAAGTCCCCATCCCTGGAGGTGTTGAAGGACAGACTGACTGTGGCTTTTAGTGCCCTGGTCTGGATGATGTGGTGATGTTAGGTCACAGGCTGGGCTGGATGAGCTCAGAGGTCTTTTCAAGCCTCAATAATTCTGTGATTCTGTGATACGTAATTCTTTTGATATTACACTGTTTTAAGCGCTGTGCTAATAATATTTAATTAGATTATGTGAAGGGACATTGAAAACTATGTGGAAAGAAGCTGATGATTTGCATCAAGCCCATTTCTGATTATTCATTACTGTATTAATTTATCTCTAAATCAAACAAAATTTTATGGGTTTGAGAGAACGGAAAAAATGAACAAAACCTTTCAACATATAAAAAAAAAAGCTCTGCCCAGCAAAATAATGATGGGAATTCAGTGCTGAACTGATTAGTTTTTCAGGTTTTAAATGTAGGGAGTTTACTTTAGTAGTATTTAGAATATATTCTCTCAGCAAGTTAACAATGGAAAGCCAGGAAGTGCTCTCTTCTGGATAGTTCGTTTCTTATAGCATGATGTATGTTTGACTGGAGAGGGCTCAGCATCTTTAATACGAGAGCCATGTAAGTATGTGATTATTCTCCTTGGATTAATTAGAACTGAGGAAGAGATGCTCATATTTTTCTCTCTTGTGTTAATGTGAACCTGTTGACATGCATTACACTTCATTAGAATTTGGCCTGTTCTCCAAAGGCCCAGCAAGTGCCATCACTGCAGTTTCAAAGTCAGGATTTTGGCAAATGTACAGCACCAAAAGTCAGGATTTCTCCAAATGCACAGCGGTTTATGCTGCTTAAAAGACTATTAAGAAACAAAAGGCAAATAGTTCCTATTTAATGTCAAACTCTTTGTAGAAAATTACAATTTTATACCTATATATTAGAAAATTATGACCTCCTGGAGTACAAAATAACATGGGGAAGAACTGTAATGTTTTGTGTTCTTTGATACTTTTCACAGTGAAAATGTGAAGATTCTTTTGAAATACCAATTTGAAAAAATAGGGGGAAAGGAGACATTTAGTACAAAAGCTGTGATGGCACTTTGCAAATCATTTTACACTTCTTTTTGTATGTTGAAAGGGTGTTTTTTAATTAAAAAGTATATTCTGTTCTCTCAAATCCATAACATTTTCTTTGACTTAGAGGTAAATTAATGTAATAAAGAACAAATCCTATTGCATAGGAGTTGTAACAAATATCGAAGGCACAGTTCAGTTCAAACTTCTTCATACATTCTGAAGTTTTGACTGAAATATCTGCTATTTAGATCCAAGAAAATAAATTTTGCTCTGTGAATTAAAAACAGACAAATGAAAGAATCTGCTAGCAAATCCATGATCAAATGCAAATAAGTATTTAATCTAACAGACAGTTGATGTCAAATTTAGTGCCTAAGACTGATATTTCCATAAATCTGTGTTGTTGTTCTAGCAATAGCTAGATAGTTCCTTTTTATGTTTCGTTGGTTACAATGAGAAGAAAATGAAGATGTGGAAGACTTTCAAAACCAAATTACTTTATAACTGTGTTGATGCTCTAAAACCTCAGGTTTCAGATTTTTCTGATCAGTCTTTCTTGCAATTATTTTCATTGAAAACAAGAAGTATTTTAAACATTGGTATATGGAGCACATAGAAGCTAACTAAGCCAAAGACAGAGCATTACATGTAACAAGCAGGGGAAAAAAAACTCCAGTACAATTGAAATGTTTTTCTGTTTCTGCAGTAGTTGGTAAACGGACATCTAATGTCCTTTTCAATCAGTAAAAATCAGTGCAGGATGTACTGTGCCCTACAAACACACCAAGCTCTATAAGGCATATAGGTAGGCGAGCAGTATCATATGAGGAAGGTGTCTAATACTGCCAAAGATTGTTAACTGTTTTTCTTCGTGTATTGAGGAACATCTCTCAAATCTTACACAAATACTAGACACTATAGTGTTCAATTAAAAAAATGTTGAAAATAAACCATCAGCACGACAGTCAGATTTTCTGCCCTGTCAAATGAGTTCTTAGCAGCTAAGGTTTCTTTTCTCCTCCAGATCCAGAGCTCTAACAGCTAATCATAGAATCACAGAATATCTCCAATTGAAAGAAACTCACAAGGATTGTTTATTCCAAATCTCTGCCATTGCAGGACTACTTTAAACCCTATGACTAAGAACACCATCCGGCTGCTTCTTGAGCTCTAACAGGCTTGGCCTGTGATATTGGGGAGTCTGTTTCAGTGATATCCTATCAGTGGTCACTAGAATGACGAGGTCAGGATCTCTCACTCTACTACCCACCTTGAGGTAGTTGTAGACTACGAGTTGTAGACTACAAGTCAGGTGCACTGAAGACATTAATGTAAATACCATAGATGCTGGCTTTGGGAAGACATATGACAGAGAAATTCAGGACATATAATTGTATCTGAGGAGGAATTGCATTTCCTCCTTTAGAAAAGGTTAAATGCCTTTTCTCCTTTGAGAATAACGAGCACACAGACTCATAGTTTTCAGTTTCTGGGCCTTACAGATTTATGCAGCTGAAGCTGCAAGTCTCAAATAAGTTCAAGTTCATCAAGGGGTTACTGCAAGGCAAAGGTATCAAAAGGTGTCAGAGTCATTTGGGAATTTTTCATGCTCCTTGCTTTTGTCTACTGTCTTCCCTTATTTTTCTCCTCGTCCTCTCCCTTACTGTTCAATCAGCTCATAGCTGCTGAAAAAACAGAAATTTGCTTTTAAACGGCTGAAGGTGGTTTCACTGTTTCAAATAAAAAGTCTGGTGTAAAACGAAGCATCATTTTTACAACCATCATTTCTTAGGGTTGTAAACGCAAGAGGTAAGAAATACAAAATTTGACCTTGTCAAAATAAAAGAGGGCAAAAGAGACTTTTCCAGGAAAGCAGTGTGTTGGAGTTAATTTTGAGTAAGGAAAGTATGTTTTAAATCATGTAAATTTTCAAGTCTACTTCTTTAACGAGGACAAAAAGAATAGTAAGTGCAAGAATTTTGGAAAGAAACACTAAGAAATTATTAAAACTGTAAGATGCAATACAGATTTTCATACTTGTGAATTGAATGTGCTCAGTCAAAAGGAAAATCACTGTTCTTGAAAAAAATCTCCGGTGTTGTTTGACAGCTGGTTAGATGTTCCCTTGACAACTGCTCTGGTTAATCGAGAGTGTAAATGAAGCCGCTGATCCAGGGTTTTGCAGGAGTTATTTTATAAATCACCTTTAATATCAACACAATTGCAGTAAGGATTTCTGTGAGGATTTGTTCCTAGGATAAGCTGTTAAGTTGGGGTAGTGTTTGACAGCCTGTAGGGAGAAAAATAGCAAACAGTTCTAGATGTGGTTCTCCAATTGTTGTCTTAGAAAAGAGACTGTAGTATAACTACTATTGTAATCATTTTTCAGAAGCCCAGAAACTCTGGTCTGCTAATACTACGAGATCATTGTTCAGGAAAAAAATCTTACTATGATATTTTAGCTTGAATATGAACAGAAGCCACTTCTCTTCATAGTGCTTGGGGGTTTCTTTATACCTGATCATCTGACTTTTTAATACAGTTATACCTCTCCATAAGCTGTTACAAATATGGCTGTACCTTCAGCACTATGTGTAAACATAATTGCTATAAAATAAATATCCTTAGGTAAGTTTACACAACCATAAACACATCGTTTTTACATGATTATGTTGGGTAATGCATGAATGCAATTCAAAGTCTTCCCAAAGTTTATGTAATAATTTAGAATCATAGAATCATAGAATCATTAGGGATTGGAAGGGACCTCAAAGTCCAATCCCCCTGTCATGGGCAGTGACATCCCACCCTAGATAAGGCTGGCCAGAGCCTCATCCAGCCTGGTTTACTGTGGTTTCCCTTGATATAAAATGGAAACAGAAGAAATCATGGCCATCAATTAGGGCTGAAATCAGTCTTTCCAATAATTAGGAGAGGCATTAGTATGAATTTTGCATTCATGTTGTCTGCTGTGCTGCGTGAGTGCCACCTGGTGCCTAGCTGGAAAGAAGAAGCATCAAATAGGATGCATTTCCACATACAGAAGTTGCTGCAATAGTTTAAGCTAAAACATTTGATTGAGCATGATTACACCATACAACATTTTATTTAGAAGTGCATCCATTTCTAGCTAGTTTAAAAGGGTTTTTTTTTTCTTTCAATTCCAGGCCTAATTTCATCATAGGTTGGTGCTAGGTAAACATTGCACTTTATTAGAAATTCAGTGTTCATGCACATAATTACTCAAGATGTAACTAGTAATGGCGTTAATCACTGTACATAACGTTTGGGTGGCATCTGTTAAATTCTGTGAGTCATTGGTGTGAACAAACAGCCCCAGCAGTAAGTCTATTATTAATTCTTATTCTTATTGAGCTCAGACAAAATCCACAGCAGCTGTGAAAACAATCATGTTGTTTTAAGCCAAGCACATAAAAAGAAGGCTCAACCTGTTCTTATTTCATTTTTGTGGGAACAAGTATTCACCTACATCAACCCTGTACCTTAGCATCTACAGGAACAGGTCAGGCTCCACGTGGCTCCAGACCTATTTAGATTATTGTTCCTCCCCACGCACCCATTACCCATAACTATTACACACACACACATTTTTCTACTACTCTGTGAGTCCTTTTTATATCATTGCAAGTGTGATGCACGTGAATCGCAGTTTTGGTGCCTGACAAACTAATCCTGCAATAGGAATCATGTTGCGTTCTCTGTAGTTGCTGTCTCTGGAGGGAAAAATACGCTAGCTTTGGATGCAACTGAATTATGCCACCGAGATGTGAGGCAGATGGTCTGAAATGCCTTCAGCATTGAAATGAGAGAAAAACCTAAAGTGAACTATAAATACTTCAAAATGTAAAGGTGTCAGTGTGCAGCCATTTCATCTCAGGTGTTTTTAATGTGACGTTGGTACCTGATAATACTAGGTTAATTTGGAAAATAGAGAGCTTATGTCAAGAGAATAAATCATCCATTCCATTTCATCTTTTCTAATGTGGATACTGGATTTCAATCTTCTGAGAGAAGCATGAAATAATATCACTTCATTTATCCAATTGCAAGATTAAGACAGATTTATTATTTATTATTAAGAGAAGTTATAAGAAAATTAGTATAAAGTTGTAGAGTCATATCAAGTGGTGGTTTAGTTCAGGTCATTTCAGCCAGAGAAGATTTCAAATGGAGTGTTTTTCCATGGTTATTTCTCAAAACTAATGTGGTTTTGTGTTTCATATCTCCATGCTGTAGTGCTTTGTGGGTTTAAATGCTATGGTGAAGATAGAGACAGCATTCCTGGTTTAGTTGCCTTCTTTCATTACTTTCATAATTTTCTCAGAAAACTGTCCTTTGGACTGTAATTTTTCACGCTCTGTCTCTCACTAAAAGCTATTCTAAGCATATTACAGCAATCTGACAAACTCAGAGAGTCCTAATTCTGTGGTAATGTAAGCATGAAAAATATTAATTTTGCTCACATTTGAACTGACAGTTTTTCCATTCTATGACATCAGACAGAGATAAATTTCAAGGATTACTTGCTTCGCAATCCTTGTAGAGAAAACAGTAAATGCTGAAGAAATGTAGTGGTATCATTTCTAATTCCACACAAGACAGCAGATTGCTGCTTATAGCCTGTGGAGTTTTCCCCAAAACTCAGTTACTAATCTACTAGCTGACATAAAACAAATAAATTCATTTTTTGTAGGAGATTCCATTGCTTCATCTTACTAAAAAAAAAAGAAGTTTTTAGTATTTTGTGAAATTGAGATCTAATGATCAAAATAACTGAATCACTGAATGTTAGGGGTTGGAAGGGATCTCGAAAGATCATCCAGTCCAATACCCTCAGTACAGCAGGATCACCTAAATCAAGACACACAGGAACATGTCCAGGCGGGTTTTAAACATCTCCAGAGAATGAGACTCCACAATCTCCCAGGGCAGCCCATTCCAGTGCTCTGTCACCCTTACCATGAGAAAGTTCCTTCTCATATTAATGTAGAACCTTCTATGTTCCCACTGACACCAATTGCTCCTTGTCCTATCATTGGATGACACCAAGCAGAGCCTGGCTCTATGCTCCTTATACCCATCCTTTCCATATTTATCAACATTCATGGGGTCACCCCTCAATCTCCTTATTTCCAAGCTAAAGAGATCCAGCTCCCTCAGCCTTTCCTCATCAGGGAGATGTTCCACTCCTTTCATCATCTTTGAGGTTCTACACTGGACTCCCTGAAGCAGTTCTGTGTCCTTCTTGAACTGAGGGGCCCAGAACTGAACACAATAATCCACCCCAGGATGCCATTGGCCTTCTTGGCCACAAGGACACACTGCTGTCCACCAGGACCACCAGGTCCCCAACCTATACTGGTACCTGGGGTTGTTCTTGCCCTGATGCAAGACTCTACGCTGCCCTTGTTACAGTTGATTTAATTTCTCCCTGCCCAGCTCTCCGGCGTGTCCAGGTCCTGCTGAATGGCAGCAGAGCCTGCTGGGGTGTTGCCCACTCCTCTTAACTCTGTGTCATCAGCAAACTTGCTGACAGTGCACTATATAATAGTCACTGTTTATAGACAGTGTGGTTTTTCCTTTGGAATTGACCTTTTGTGGTACATCTCTTTAAAGGCAGAATGCATTGCCAGATATGGCTGAGTAGGGATGGCTGTTGTTACCTATAAAAATTTAGGACACTTGTAACTGCTCAGAGTAGAGAACACATCAGCAACAAGCAGATTTTAAAGCTTAATTTAACTGCACCTGGTTTTGATCTTCCAATGTTTTTTTTTCCTCCTGCAGGGAATCAAAACAAGAAAATGTACATAAAACCAGTGGGAATGTGTGAATCCCAAACATGTGCAATGAAAGTTTACGGTGTGGCATTTGGCTTGGCCATGTTGTATTTTTCATTAGATTAGCATTCTTCACTATTAGCCTTGCCGTATCACTGAAACTTTTCTTCTTTGAACTATTATAATAGTTAAATCTTGAATTTATTTAGAAACTGCAGCATATGCAGACTTGAGAAACCTTCCTGAAAAGCAGGGGTAAGGCAAGGGCAGAGAGCAGGCTTTGCCAACAGTATATTAGGTTAATCACACTATACTCCCTCAGAGTGGAAAGTATCAAGGAAAGGTTATGTGTTGGTTTTCCTCAAGAGAATCCTAAACATGTTAGTTTTCACTGTTAAAATTACATTTATATCCTCTGATTTGCCTAGATAATTCTCAGCAGCCGGAATAAGAGTAAGAATAATAAATAAATTTCAAAGCATATTTTATATGTCAAGACAGTAGATGGAAGTACTTTCTCCAAACTTGTCCTGTTCCAAGTATCTACAAATGAGACCACAAAACTATCTGTCAATATACCTATTACTTATTAAGGAAGAACTTTTTAATCAAATCAGATTTTATCTGATCTTAGGAAAAACAAAATACTATGCTAACTTAAGGCTACTTAAAAAGGTATTTAAAAAATACTTCAAAACAACATGACTTTTTTTTAACCTAAAATATAAAAGAATACTGAATGCTTTTCAAACTAATTTGAACAGTCTAGGGGTGAAATAATTTAACACATTTCAACCCCATGCAGCAGAGCACAGTGAAAGGCAAATCAGTCAGTATTGAATGAATTGGCTCTGGAAGCAGAAGTAATAAAACCAATGGAAAAGTAGGATTTATTAATCTGGATATGTTACCTGCTGATGCAGATAGCCCACCTATGAGACTTGTGTTAGTCTCATTAAGGAAGGATTAATTAAGGATTACCAAGGATTCACTTAGTTAGGGATGTCTTGCTGCTCACTTGGAAATCACTGTACTGCAGCAAATGTTGTAAATATTCATTAAGGGCATAATGCTATGTCCATTTATGGCAATACATTGTTCCCTGTAGCTTCAGAGGTGAAAACATATGCCCCAAATTTCATTCCAAATATTCAGACAGTGAGATAAAATAGTAAGATTGTAGGCTCAGGAATAGAAAATGCTTAGTGTATAATGTGAGATAAATCACACCACAGCAACTGCACAATACAAAATACGTGGCAGTGTATAGAAAAGTAGACATCTGGAAGCATGGTAGGTCACTGAGAGGTGTCACTGCCCATGGAAAGGGCATTGGAGTAAATAATGTCTAAGACTCCTTTCAAAGTGAGTCAGTCTATGATTCCACTGCTCAGGACTTAATGGACTTCAAATATGTTTGACTTTAAATATGTTTACATGTGCAGTGCATGTGGTCAGTAAAGCTGAACACACTTCTCAAAAGGAGGCCCATCTGATTCTGTAACTTCTCCAGTGAATTGATCCTGCTGTGGCAGGGGGATTGGACTAGATGATCTTTCGGGTCCCTTCCAATCCCTAATGATTCTATGTTACAAAGCATGTGGAAACTGAAAATGAGGTAAAGTGGAATGGGGATTGGAAAGCACTCCTACAGAACCAGCAGAGCTCAGTTTTTAAGAATCTGTTGACTGCTGTTTTCCTATTCTGCCATGGTTGCAATCATGTTTATGGAAATTTCTAAAGAAAAAAGCCAATGGTATATTATAAAATTATTTGGTTGAATTGAATTTGTATTGCTGATAATATTAACAACATCTCATCAGATCTCAGTGGAAAGAACCTGAAGAATTATCAGTGTTTTATTAGATGTCCACTTTACAAATTCCCTTAACATTATATTCCTCTATCTCTGTAGCTCACTACCCGAGTTTACATGAACAGCATGCTTCCTAAGCAGTGATAACAATATCAGAGTATAATCTTGCTGGTCAGAGGAAGGTAGCCTTTCACTTCGTATTCAATTTCTGTATCCCCTGTAGACTGAGGGAAAAGGAAATTTCCACCCAGGGAACTCAGCATCATTGAATGTCGCAATTACTTGTCCAACAATCTATAGCAGGGTGACCGTACATCACCTACAGTTAACACAGTTTATCAATACCCACTTACACATGTAAAAATCTATTTCTTCTTTGTCTCTGCACACATTTCAAACATTAGAGTCAAGAGCAGTCAGAAAGCAAAGACAGTGACATTAGAAGAAACATTACATCTTTTGTCTCTCCTGGGTTGTCTAAGTAGCCATGAATTGGAATTTATTAGCATCCAAAGATTTTCATCCTTTATGGAGGCAGAAGCATCTTCGTCACATTGCCTTTGCAGTGTGAGGTTTGAGTACTCTGCTGTCAACAGCACAAACAGTAATGAGATCTTATTTCCTTCCAGCTATATGTTACCTGTGAGCAGTCCTGAAGGTTACTGTATGATTGAAATGATTGCAGATGGAAATCCTCCTGTGCAACAGAAACTTCCTCTCCCATATCGAGCATCTCAGGTGAGTCTGCAAAATACAAAACTACGAGTCTGTGTGCTCATTGTTCTCAAAGGAGAAAAGGCATTTAACCTTTTCTAAAGGAGGAAATGCAATTCCTCCTCAGACACAATTATATGTCCTGAAGTTCTCTGTCATATGTCTTCCCACAGCCAGCATCTATGGTATTTACATTCATCTCTTCAGTGCACCTGACTCTGAAACTTCTATTTTAACTGCCTAAAGTCCATGAAAAGGACATGGCAAGAGGAAAAACAACATGTTAGCAATATCATTTAACTAGGCCATTGTGGTTTTACGAACAATTCAGATATTGTTAAGCAGTAATCCTGATGACTCAAGCCACGTTGTCTTGTGGAGGCCAGTTACAAATCATTAATGACTTAACCTGGTGTTAGTATTATTGGTAGGACTTCACTTTTGAATAGTGTGGTAAAAATTCCCATCTCCAGTTGAAACTGGTATTAGAAGACTGATTCTAAATCGGCAATAGGCCAGCTTTCCCAAATGTTGAGTTTTTCTGTTTGCTGTGGTTTGGGATTTTTTTGTGATGTTTGTTATGAAAACTACAAGCCAAATTACAAGCCACATTTCTGCACCTCTGCAAAGAAAGGGTTTGGTGAACAGAAGGGGTTTGGAGTTGTGGTTTTAGGTTTCTACCTTCTCCTCCTTCTACTTCAATTCTCGTCTGTGTTTTGGGGAGAGAGCACATGTTGTTGAGTGCTTTGAAGGGCAGCTGTCTTGCCCTGGAAACATGGTAAATAGAGAGTGTGGTACCTCACGGATCAACAGAAGGAAGGTTTATTCTGAATTCAGTGATCCTCTAAAATGAAGCGAGTTCTCCCCTTGTTTGTGGCCATAGGAATTGGTATTTTGGAAGTGGAGGACTGGCTTAGAAGCACATGGAACAGGGAACTGGACTTCAAAATGTCTGCTGACGGTGAGGGACACATGCATGAACTTGAGGGACATCATGTTTCCACAAGAAGTGGGAGCAGCTGAAAGTCTCTTCCCTTCAAGGGGTTGGAGATGGCAGTCTAGCTTAGTCATATAAGAACATGTGATTAATATTCTTATAATAATATTCTTAATATTCATGTGGGGTTTTTATGTTGGTGGGTTCTTTTTGTTGCTTATGTGGAGTGAATTAAATATTTTGTTTCCAGCTCAAATCAAGTTAGATTTGTTTTATGCCTGCAATTTATAAGTGGTTTCTGAACTCTCCTTGTTTTGTTTCAGCCCATTAGCATATTAACTAAATTAATTGGTTAATTTCATCTCAGGTTTTTAAACCCTTGACAGTGTTATTTTTTCTCTCTGTGTTATTGCCTCTTTGTTATGCATTCTCTCATCACAAGTTTGCTTCTGCATAATGCATCTTAAATGTTGCTAGACAAGAATCTGAACTGTGATTGACAGCTCACTTTATAAGTTGGCTCAATAGTTGCTCTCAGCTAGGACAGTTGGCTGTAGAGATGCTAATCATGTTGTGAATCTCACTCCATGCTCTGCCAGTTAGTCATAGAACTTCCTCCCTGTTTATTCCACGAGTAATTACCTAGCTATTCGTTCAGTCTGATATAAAGAATTAACTTTATACTAGTTATTATACAGCTAATATACTGCTATTAGCTGTCTGCTCATAGCTTCCAGATGACTGACCTGCTGTTCTGGTGTGGAAGGTTCTTTTATCTGTCTCTTTATGTTTCAGGTTCATAACTGAATGTAAAGCTAACATTGCTGGCAGCTTCTGCATAGAGAATATGGGAAAAGAAGTTACCCATCAACACTTATTTATATAGAGAAGCCAGCACTACTTAACTAGTAGAAAAGCTTAAATATAGCCAGCTTTGGTGTCACACACCAAGACCATATATACATCAGGATATTTCTACCCCTAATCACAAATACTTCTCTGGTTCCTAAGAAAGTTGACAATTCTCTTTTTCTTTTTGTGGGGGCCCACAGTTCAGTCTCGGTTTGTATCAAAAGTGGGGTGTGGAGTGAATGTTCTGGTCATTCCCATTTAGCACAATTCAGTTCATGTTTCAGAATGATCCTGACGCATAGCAGCTGGATCCTTTTAGGGTAAAACTGTACCCTAAAACTCCTTAGGAGCACACTTAATGTGCTGTAGCCACTAATGGGTATTTCATGACACCACATTATTATTCTGGAATAAACACTTGCATATTATGTAGCATTAATATCATGCCTTTATGATTATTAGATTTTGCAGATCTGCTAATGTCCCAGAGCCTTGTTTGCCTTACAAAGTACACAAGCAAAAAGAGAAAGAAAAAGTGAAATCTCTTATCTCTAGCAGGAATAACAATTTTCTTGCTGTTGCTGGCCACGTTAATACTTTGTACCACTTGGACTCCAAGTGAAGAAGGACATTTTCAAATTAGTATTGGAACAGTTAATCATGAGTATTACAGAAGTTAACATTAACATAGAGTTACATTAAGCCTGTTATGTTATTAACAAGACTTCCAAGAATTCTTCCTGTGTGCTTCTTTAAAATGTGTTCTGGTTAAGCCATTTAAATTCAGAACAGGACCTTTGCCCAAAGAAACACGTACTATGGTATGCTAGAATGACTTTGAACATCTAACATACTATGGTAAAGTCACTGATGTGAGAAAGTGAGCAGAACTCGCTCAGTAGAATCCCTGGATCTGCCCACAAGGTCAGTTCTTTTGTAAAATAAGCCAAATAATAAAAAAAATTACTGCAAGAGGGGTTTTAAAAACCCTTTTCTTAATCATAGACACTTCACATTGCAGTGCGGTTCTGTGCTTAATTCACAAGCACAGAGAAGATGTCTGTTTGCAAACACTACTTACAAGTCTCTAAGCCCCTACTGGAAGACAGCCAGTCTAATAAAGATATAGAGGACAGAGAACTCATCCCAGAGGTCTTAGCAAGGTCACATAAATCTGGGAAATCTTCCAGTAATATGATGACCTCTTCCACAAGGAAGATAAGGGTCCTAGTTATTGGAGACTTGCTCCTGAAAGGGACTGAGGGCCCAATATGCAGAGCTGACCCTCATCACAGGGAAGTCTACAGTCTACCTGGAGCCTGAATCAGGGATATCACTAGGATGCTTCCTAACCTGGTGACATCAGCTGACTATTACTCACTGCTGATCTTCCAGACAGGTGGGGAGGAAGCTGTATTCCGTAGACTGAGGGGAATGAAGAAAGACTTCAAGGCCTTGGGACATTTGGTAAAACAGTCTGGGGCACATTACTTCATTACTTCCATTTTGGGGTGAGGACACAGGCTGGAATAGAAGAGGGGACTCGATGATCTCTTTGGGTCCCTTCCAACCCTTAACATCCTATGATCCTATGGTGATCCTATGACTCAGTCCATTACTACCTGGCTATGAGACTGGTGTTACAGGCAGGGCTTTGCATTCTTTGATAAAGACTGATTCTGTAAGACAACAGATCTGGCAGGTCCACATTGGAGAAGTTTATCTCAGAGGGGACAAAGGGTTCTGGGGCAGGAATTGGCAGGACTCATTCAGAGGGCTTTGAACTCAATTTGAAGGAGGGTGGGATAGTTGATTGGTATGTAACGGTGGAACAGAGCTCTGGTTTTAATGAAAACCAGGTGGCCTTTTGCTGTCCTAGGGTGAAATCAGAGCACTCAGCTCACTCCCTAAAATGCCTGTACACCAATGCATGCAGCACAGGGAACAAGAAGGAGGAGTTAGAAATCTGTGTCCAGTCAGGTGATTATGATCTGGTGGCAATTACAGAGACCTGGTGGGATGACATGCATGACTGGAATGTGGTCATGGACACCTATATCCTTTTCAGGAGGGACAGATCAGCAAGGCAAGGTGGTGGAGTTATTCTTTAAGCGAGAGAGCAACTGGAATGTATTGAGTTCTGTCCAGGAGCGGATGAAGAGAGAGTTGAGAGTTTGTGGGTGCGGATTAAGAGGCAGTCTGGCATGGGTGACATTGTAGTGGATGTCTATTACAGGCCACCAGATCAGAATGAGGAAGGTGATGAGGCCTTCTACAGGCAGCTGACAGCAGCCTCACAGCTACAGGCCCTGTAGGGATGCAACAAGGAAGGCCAAGGCCTCCTTGGAGTTAAACCTTGCAAGAGAGGTCAAGGGTAACACAAAGGGCTTCTTCAAATACATTGCAGGTCAAACTAAACCTAGAGGCAATGTAGGCCCCCTGCTGAATGAGGTGGGTGCACTAAAGACAGACAATACAGAGAAAGCAGAGATGCTGTCTATACTTCTGGGAGCTGTCCTGATATCAAGCCTCAGACTACTGAGGCCCCAGAGGAAGTTGAGACAAGAGAGGAGCCTGCCAAGGTTGATGAGGACTAGGTTAGGGATAAGTTGATCAAACTGGATGTAGATAAATCCATGGGATGCACCTGTGCATACTAAGGGAGACAGCAGAAGTCATTGCTAAGCCACGGGGATCAGGAGAGGTGCCTAGGGACTGGAAGATAGCAAATGTCACTCCAGTCTTCAAAAAGGGAAAGAAGGAGGACCCAAGTTACTATAGTCAGGTCAGCCTCACTTCCATCCCATGAAAGGTGATGGATCAATTTGTCTGGATGCTGTCTCTAGGCACATCAAGGACAAGAGGGTCATTAGGGACAGTCAGCAAGGCTTCACCAAGGGGAAGTCATGCTTGACCAACCTGATAGCCTTTTCTAAGGACTCAACCAGGTGGATAGATGATGGCAGAGCCATGCATGTGGTCTATCTTGACTTCAGTAAAGCATTTGACACAATCTCACGTGGCATCCTTGCAGCCAAACTGAGGCAATGTGGACTGCATGGTCAGGTAGTGAGGTGGATCGTGAACTGGCTGAAGAATAGAAACCAGAGAGTGGTGGTGAATGGGACAGAGTCTAGTTGGAGGCCTGTATCTATTGGAGTGCCGCAAGGGTCAGTACTGGGACCAGTTCTTTTCAATCTGTTCATTAATGCCTTGGATGAGGGATTAGAGTGCATAGTCAGCAAGTTTACTGCTGACACAAAGCTGAGTGGTGTCGCCAACACCCCAGCAGACTGTTCCTGCCATTCAGCAGGACCTGGAGAGGCTGGAGAGCTGGACAGTGAGAAATTTAATGAAGTATAACAAAGGTAAGTGTAGGGTCTTGCATCTGGGCAAGAACAACCCCAGGTACCAGTATAGGTTGGGGACTGACCTGTTGGAGAACAGTGTAGGAGAA
>JAOXOE010000256.1:56372205-56387341 GCA_028565055.1 Phoeniculus purpureus
CAGGCCTCCTAGCATTCTTCCCTGCTTTCCTCTTTGTTGGTATACATTGCTCCTGGACACAGAGGAGGTGATCCTTGCATACTGAGCAGCTGTCCTGGGCCCCTCTTCCCTCTAGGGCTTCATCCCATGATGCTTTGGCCAGCAGATCCCTGAAGCGTTCAAAGTCTGCACACCTAAAATCCCAAAGAAATCAGGATTTCAGAGAAAAAAAGATAGGAATTTGAAGAAAATGGAGTCTGAGGCATTTTCAGTATATCAAGAGTAAAGAAAATACACTGCTGCCAGTATAGGCCACCTAGGGCAAAAGCTCTAAAAGAGGTAAAAAACCTGTATCACATAACTATTATCCATTAACCCTGCTTTTGTATCCTGTAGAAGTTCACAAAACAGAGGAGACACGTATTCTTTGCAGTTAGGACAGCAAACATGTTTCTGCTGTGGTGAATTACCTGTTTCAATTTAAGACCTTTTTTTCCCCCTCCTATTATTCCTCTCTACAAAAAGCCTGACAGTCTCCTCAGTAAACTCATTGTAAGCACTGAAAGGCTGCTGTTATGTCCCCTTCAAATCTTCCCTGAAGGCTTCACATCTTCAGTGTGAACATCAAGCCGTACTTTTGCTGTCTCATGCCAATTGTTTTTTCTCACACGAAGTTTTTTTGCCTCAGCAGTGGCTGAAGTGGAACAAAATCTCATCATTAACACTGTGCATACCTATTGCTACTATGGAAAGGATAGTGGATACATGGAAAGTGAATTCTCACTGTCAACAAACCCTACTGTACAGTAAAACAGTGGAGTGCAAAGAGAAGTTTAGTGCTTAAAATAACTGGCATGAAATGCAAAGATTGTGTACACTCCAGTTCTGACAAAGTCAGTTTGAAAGCCCCTTCCAAGATACAGAATAGTAATATTTGACTGAAGCAGCACCAACTGAGCAGCCTTTTCACTTAAAAAAATCTAAATCTTACTTTTTTTTTCTGTCCAATAGTCAATTCAAGATTAAAGGAATACTAATAAAATTTAATTTTTGTTCATGTATTTCCCACGTTCATCAGGAAGTGAAGAAAAATCCAAGAAACACTGACTCATAGTGAAAAGCCATGGCTGAATTTGCTTTGTTCTTTGGCTTTTTTTCAGTCCTAATTGTAAGGCTGAAAGTTTACATATGAACTAAAAAGAAAATAATTGATTTCAAGGTTTTTTGAAGAATGATTTCAATAATTAATGATTCTTCAATATTGTTGAAGAATTAATACCCCAATAATATATTCACCAGAATATTGGTTAAACTTCGAGTTCCTGTATTTGTGTTCATGTAAGTTAAAAGGATGATGAATACTCATAGGAGAAGGAAATGGTGGAGAAGGCTCACTAATGTAATGAGATTTCACCTCACATACTGCCTGCAACTATTTTCAGTACTTCCACTGTTCTTTTTTTCAGGTATCAAGGGTTGAGGAGCTTGTCTGTTCTATATCATAGAATCATAGAATGCATTGGGGTGAAAGGGACTTTTAAAAGTCATCTAGTCCAACCTCCCTGAAGGGAACAGGGACAACCACAACTAGATCAGGTTGCTCCTAATGTCATCTAGCATCCCCTTAAATATACCCAGGGATGAGGCCTCCACCAGCTCCTTGGACAACCTGTTCCAGTGATCCATCACCCTCATTGTAAAAAATTTCTTACTAACATCCAATCGAAGTCTCCTTTTTTGGTTTAAAAACATTAGCCCTTTTCCTGTCACAACAAACTTGATTTAAAAAAATCTATCTCTGTCTTTCTTGTAAGATCCCTTTAAATACTGAACAGCTGCAATAAGGTCTCCCCAGAGCCTTCTTTTCTCCAGGCTGAACACCTCCAACTGTCAGCCTGTTCTCATAGCAGAGGTGTTCCAGCCTTTTGATCATTTTCATGGCTTTCTCTGGATCTGCTACAAACTGTTCGTGTCCTTCTTGTGTTGAGGACTGTAATAATCGCCAAGTCATTAAAAAGAAATGGCACTGATTTTATAAGTGGACAAAATCAATAAAGTAAAAAGGACAGTGCTGAGTGCTTGACTCAAGTCAGAAGCAGACAAATAGTTCTTCATTAGCTCTTAAGCTCAGAGCAAAGAGGTGTTTTGCTGAATGGGTCAGCTGTTGGCCAGGACTTTTCCTCTCTCTGATGCCACTGAGGGGCCTCACTCCTTCGCTCCCTCACATTCCGCAGCCACTCTTTCTGCATCTTATTACCCCTGGTGCCCACATGGAAGATCTTGCCTGGATGGATACCTTACATTCAAGATATTACCTGGAATATTGCGTCCAGTTCTGGGCCTCTCAGTTCAAGGACACAAAATGGCTTGAAAGTGTCCCATGCAGAACCACGAATATGATGAAAGCAGTGGAACATCTCCCTGATGACCAAAGGCTGAGGGAGATGGGTCTCTTTAGCTTGGACAAGAGGAGACTGAGGGGTGACCTAACTAATGTTGATAAATATGGAAAGGGCTGGTGTTAGGAGGATGGTGCCAGTCTCTGCTCAGTGTCATCCAATGACAGGACAAGGGGCAATGAGTGTGAGATGGAACATAGGGGGTTCCACATCAATATGAGGAGGAACTTCTTCCCAGTGAGGGTGACAGAGCCCTGGAACAGGCTGCCCAGAGAGATTGTGGAGTCTCCTACTCTGGAGATGTTTAAAACCCGCCTGGACATGTTCCTTTGTGACTTGATCTCTTCATGTGAGAGCCCTTCCCACAGGCAATGATGCCTTTGCTTTGAATGTTGTAAGGTGTTTCTAATTAAAAGAATAATAAGTGTAAAATATGTCCATGAAAGATGGGAAAATGATAGCTTGGATAGGAATGGTTTACTCCAAGGTGCAATATAATGAAAAAGAATAGCAGTAGAAAGAGGAAAAGAGTTATTATCATAATGAGGAAGCACTTCCTCGTGGAAAGGACAGACACTGAAATGGACTGCCCAGGGATGTGGTGGAGTGATCAGCCCTGGTGAGAGCATGGAATGGGTTTCCCAGGGAGGTGGTTGAGGCCCCATCCCTGAAGGTGTGTAAGACCAGGCTGGATGAGGCTCTGGCCAGCCTGACCTAGAGTGGGATGTCCCTGCCCACAGCAGGGGGATTGGACTAGATGATCTTTCAAGGTCCCTTCCAATCCCTAATGATTCTATGATTCTACGATTCTATAAATGTTTAAGGAAAGACTGGACGTGGCACTTAGTGCCCTGGTCTGGCCAATGTGGTGATGTTAGTTCATGGGCTGGGCTGTATGAGCCCAGATGACTTTCCAGTGTCAATAATTCTGTGATTCATATACTTTGGACATAGTAATGTCCAGAGAATAAAGCTATATCATCCACAGGAGCAGAAGCTCATGAGCATATTGTAAGTTTTTATTTTCTGTATCTGGCATTATAAAACAAGAGTCACAGTTGCCTAGCCCATGAGAAGTTTTACATTTGAAGGCCTCTGCTCAGAAGCTGATGCAGGGTTAGGGGTGGGCTGGCCACAGATCCTCTTTATTAACCCCTCTCTCTCCCAAAAGGGGAAGAGAAAGGGAATAAAGGAGAATTAAGGACTAGAAAGTTAAAGTTCAGTATAGGGAGTTAAAGACTAGAAAAGGAAACTAAAACAGCTTTAATGAAAATAATAGCAATAATAAGAAATATACACAAATGTAGGCAAAACCAGTACCAAACCAAATACACTGATAGTAATTATGTCACTGCTGATGCTGTGGGCAGGTGCTGCCAAAGTCCCAAACTGAGCTAGAGGGCATACAGGAAAGAGATTCAGGAGCTGGATTCCAGAACTGCCGACAAGACTACATGGATTGGGATCAAAGGCTGGACAGTCTTCCTCAGATGTTGACCACTGAAGTAGAAGGGCTTAACCATTTCAAACCACCAGCTTTGTACCAAATAAGATGCCAATGGCAGGGAATATTCTGTTGGTCAGTGTAGGTTTACTTGTCCTCTGCGCTCATCCCCACAGGTGCTTTCTTTTGCTGCATCCCAATGTAGTACAGAAGACTTAGCAGTGACCTGATCTGCAAAGGCATATCAAGAGACTTTCTGTAAGCTCAGCTTTAGTAGTGACTGTAAACATCAAGTGTTATCGCCTGTAGAAGCAGCCACTGTCTGCACAAATACACTGTTAACTGCAGAAGATGCAGTCAGTGAGAAGAGACTGAGCTGAAAAGTAAAATCACTGAACAGAGTTAGTTTCTTCCTAGCTCCAATCAGGACAACTAACATAAATTTTCAGATTAATGTCTTTTTCCTTGATAGATGTTAATGAGAACCTTATGTCTTTGCTACCATCAGCAGAATAAGAAAGCAGTGGGTGAAGAATTAAAAATCTCTTTGTGTCCTTACATCTCTCTCAATTCTCTGTACAGATTTCAGCTATGCTCGCTATCATGGTGATTCTTACCTCGAATTTCAAGGCTTTCGTTTGAGAATGCAAAACTTCATCCACTTGGAATTTAGGACCTATAATCCTAATGGACTCCTCCTGTCTATGGAACAGAGCCCAGAAACAATAGGACATTTTTTAATTCAGATTTTCATCAGACATGGCATCTTACAGGTAAGGCACCTAAAGCTTTGAACAAAGGGAAAGTAAGGAAAAGGTGGGATCGCTAAAAATTTGGGGGTTTTTCCATTTCCTGGTGTAAAACAGATTAGATAAAGCTAACAAAAGTCTTTATATTCTTTAGTATTTTAACAAAAAGTTAAATCTTTTAAGGAAAAGTCAAACTTGCTATCTTTTAGGGCAGATTCCTGGCTAATATGATGAGTATGTCTCACAAGAGTTGGTGCCAGAAGAAAAAGGAATACTGATTATAATTCAATATCTCTTACAAAGAACTATGCATTAAAAAACAAAATAAAGGACATAGGTTTAGTTTTTACAGCTGATGTGAATTAGAGCATTCTGTTTTATAGATGAAGCCTAGAATACCTGAACCACTTGTGCAAGTTCGTTATAAAGTAAGCTGTGGAATCAAATGAATTGGCATAGGAAAAGGTACTGCGTAAGGGAATAGAATGTGTGTTTGTTGCCACGTGGCTCTGAGTAGAAAGCTTTTACTTCATCAATCATGTTAATTCACAGTTCCACAACATCACATTAAAGCATTTGATTGGTTTGCTTGGACAAACTAAATGGGAGTATGTTTGTTTATAAACAATAAACTGTGCCTTTCAGTATATCTTTACCTTGGACAAGTTATCCCTTCTTTTCTGGCGAAGAGATGAAGTTTGAGCTTTATGAATGAATTGAGAGATGCTAAAGAGTTGTTAAAAGATAAGTTACTTGTCTCATAATAGATCTTCCATTGTTTTGTTGAACACTTCCAAAAGTTTGGCTGTATTCTTCTTTAAGAATTGCAGAATTATCGATAGGAACAACATTTGTGAGGTATATTGGTTTTCAGTTTAAAGAACATGACCATACTACAAAGATACATAAACTGCAGACCAAAAGAAGAAAAGTACATTCTACTTCATTTTGCTCTATTGTGATTTACAGTGTTTATAGCAACAATAGTACTGTGGCTACCTTTATCAAGAAGAAATGAGATTATTCACAGGCAGGAATTTACCCAAGATTTAGAAAAGGGTGATGACTTTAAGTCCATCTAACTTGTACCCATGGTAAAGTAATGATGCAGAAAAATATTTTTCTAACATATCACAAGCACCATAAAATATGAAAGCACTTTAATTGACAAAAATCTACTCAAAGATCCCAGTGTGCCATGTTAAAACTAATTGAATTCACTTAATCATTCACAAAGCCAGCCAATTAAATGTAGATTTAAAGCCCAATGAACAAATGGTTCCAAGCTCACAATCAAGCTACAATTACAAGTAGACAAACCATGAAGTCAAGTGCTTGTTCACATTAGTTTAGGAAATTAAATGGTGCTCACAAATGCTCAACCCTACATGCTACATTACATGTTCAAAAGTGCAAGGACGCCGTAAAACGGTGTGTAAAATTCACCCATGGCTAATGTTCATTTCAGTTGGGTTGCAGATGGTCAACTTCTCTGCAAATCAAGCCCATAATATCTGATGGTACAATATACCAAGATGATAGCTTTGCATGCAGACCAGCAATCATGTATGTGTGATTGCATACTTCTGCTACAACTCACTTCCCAACCCAGATCTTTAATGCGCACAACACGAGAGAACATTTGCTATTTTTGCATTCGTGTTTCTAAACCTGTAACTGTTTAATTATTAGAAATTAAGTAATTAAAGCTTTTTGCCTCCACAGTGCCAGTTTTCATGTGATGAAGCACCAGAGATAAAAAACATCTCTACTACTGCTAGAGTGGATGATGGACGCTGGTATAAACTGCAAATTAGGTAAGTGTGACATTTTGCTGTTGTGTGAGTTTATTAATCACTGCAAAGATCATCAAGGTTGGATATTTAGTACATTCCAATGGTATTATATCTCATTAGTTATGAGGACACAGAACTGCTTGAAAGAGTCCAGTGCAGAGCCACAAAGATGATGAAGGGAGTGGAACACGTCCCTGATGACCAAAGGCTGAGAGAGCTGGGTCTCTTTAGCTTGGAAAAAAGGAGACTGAGAAGTGACCTCAGTAATGTTGACAAACATGGAAAGGGCAGGCGTCAGGAAAATGGAGCCAGGCTCTGCTTAGTGGTATCCAATGACAGGACAAGGGGCAATGGGTGTAAGCTGAAACATAGGAGGTTCCACATCAATATGAGAAGGAATTTCTTCCCAGTGAGGGTGACCTTTGAGAGAGTCATCTTTGGAATAGTAGTTATCATAAGTATAGGTGCTTAAAAGTTTGCGCTAGTTGTGAAAACAGGTGCTCAGATCGGGGTCGTAATCACCGAGGCATGCGCAGAGGAGACAAGAGACAGCGATGACAAGACGCATGAGCGGTGCATGATAACCAGTGAGATTGCAGTTTATGTGTTTAACAGACCAGTCGGACCCGAGCAAGGGAGTATATATTGTGCAGCTGTTGGTACTAAGAGGTCTTCTACTTTGATCTCATTGGTCTGTGTAGAAGTGCATTACGAATCCCCTGCACACTCATACAGGTTGGCGTTGTCCAGCCTCAGGGGAAAAGGTCACCCTAGAGGTTAATGGGAGAATCTCTTAAAGCTAAAATGTATTTTTATTCATGAAAGCACAAATCCAATTACATGAAAGTTTTGGGCAACCCTCAAACGGTAACAAGGTCCCATCCAATCCCTAACATTCTGAAAGTCTGCGAGATTCTGTGAATGTACAAAAAAATTGGAATGAGAGAACATGGTGAAATCAAATCTGAGTATGTTGTGCATGGTTTTTATATTCCACACAGAATGATAATTTTTCGTTGACTTCACACAACAGCGAACAAGAAACTGCCTTTTTCTACAAATGTAATTGGATGCAGTGGATCTAATTATAGTAATTCATTATAATAACATTTAATAGTAACTTAATAACACCAATTAGTTTGATACAAACTGTTGCTTTACAGCCTCTTTAAGATAAAAGCTAAGTTAGTCACAGCACATCTTGGATGAGAGTTACATTCTACATCTTCTCTGAATTCTGCCTTCAAAGAGCAACTCAGAAGTTCACATTTAAAATCACTAGAGAGATAAATCTGTGATGTATAGTGAACTATTCTTCATCACATTATTTAACTCATTAAATACTGAAAATATTTATGTCATTGCTACATCTTACTACATTGGATCTCAAAAGAGCTCATTAGACTAAATTCTAAGAATTAAAATTATCAGCATCAACTTGAGAAACAATATATTGCAGGGACAGAAATGTAAATACAACATAGTAAGGCTCAAATAACAGGCAACACACCTAAGACATTCCTCTGTGCTACCTGAAGAACATCAAAGGATACTCGTGGCTGCTGTGGGTTCAGTGTCAAAAGCATAGACATTGTTTTAAGGACAACACAGGCAGGGCATAGAGACCACAAACATTGCTGTTGTAAATATAAATTCCCACTGTGTAAATACTATCTACTTACTCAGTGCCGTTTTCCCGTTTCACTTGAAATAAAAATGTCAGTGTTGCAAGTGTAGATCTGACTCTGAAGTTGCTGCTGAATGCTTGATTGCAGTCTCAAGCTTTTCGCTGAGTGATACTCTGTACATCCCTATCAACTTGAAAACAGTTAATATCTAAGTTTGATTTTTGTAGGTAGTATTTAGGGTTGTTACAATGAGAGCAGTGGGAAATGTGAAGCTTTCCAAACTGCCAAACCAGAAATGGCCAGAGGCATCGATGATTGTTTGCTCCCTACCTAAATCTGTAGTAGTAAATAAAACTGAACTCTCTGGACCTACAGCCAACAGGCAGGTCTCTGATTGTGTCCATATAAGTACTTATCTCAAAGCATCACTTACACCAGGAGTGATTTCTGAATTGCACCGACCAGTGAACTTTTTCTGTTTTAGAAGTAGAGGTGGTGGATAGTCTAGATGGCAACTGCAGTAGGAATTGTGATAACAACATAAAAACGGGTGATGATTGCCAGGCTTGAATTGTGGATCTTTTTAGTCTACTAATGTAAGTGTGACCTTTATGACAAATATAAGAAGCTAGCATATTTATTCTTTCCTTAAAATATGAAACAAAGGGTATTTCTGCCCCTGCCCTTACATTCTCTAGAGAAATTTACATCATGCCATGTCATTACCTTAATTGCTCTTTTTTATTTACTTACATCACTCTCTAAGACCAGATTAAGAAATCAGATTCATGAAACATGAGTCTGATGTCAGAGGTAGCATGAAAAAATAAATTCTCAGCTCATTAGTTTATCTGCTACAACGAAGTGTGTGTCAGTTGGTGTTTCAGCACAGCACAGGCGGTACCTACAGGTGTGAGCCCGCTAAAATGGGTCATCTTACTGCAGAGGGAAAACTTCATGGCTGAGAGCATAACCTGTACATTTTCTATCCAAATAAATCTACCGAGGGTAATACAAGATTCTGCCTTATTCTCTATCTATTATCACTACAAGGTTGTTCTGGGTTTTGTTCGGGTATTTTTTTTTTCTGGAGAAAAATGCCATGGAATTGTAGAATAATGGGATAATTCAGGCTAGAACACATCCCAGGAGGTCCAACCTCCTGCTTCAAGCAGGGTCAGACCGGGTTGCTCGGGGCCTTATTCAGCCTGGTTTTTAAAACCTCCAGAGGTGAAACCTGCAACACCTCTCTGAGCAGAGAAGTCCTAATGTTGCATTCCTAAGGTTGCCTCAGACACCCTTGCAAAGCTCTAACTGTTCTAAAAACAGGAGTTAAAATGGATCCCTACTTTTAATTGTACATTAAGAAAACCAGACTCTGAATTACCCATGTCAATAGGTAAATCATTTTGATAGAAATATTTAAAAATAGCAATTTTACTCAAGGAGCAGTTTGAGACTGAAAACAGAAAGTGCAAACTACTACATATTGAGTGAAAACAGAGGGAAGCATGATTGGTTTTGATTTTTTTTAGCTAAGAAATGTGCAATGCAATAATTAAACACAGTGAAAATGAAATATGTTTCTCATCTCTGATTAATCAGTTGTCTTTAATATAATCAGGGAATGTTGGGGTTGATTTTTTCAGACTATATGGTGATACAAACTCATTAATTCTAGGTTACAACTCATACTCGATATAGTTGTCTGTAAACCTACTGTTGTTCTTGTGTAATAGACTGGATGCTAAAATGACATCTTATATAATCCAAGGGGAATCGGTGAATTGCTTATTTTTGTTTAGCAAACTAAACAAAAATTCAGTTAGTTTTTTCTAACTGAAATTGCTACAGATGGGTGAAAGTTTCAATCTTTTCTCTACATTAAGATATTTCACTTTCTTATCAGGAAAACCAGGTTAAAGAAGCTTTATTCCCAGCAGGGCTGCGCAGCATGACTGAAACAATACTTTATCTAGACATACCCCTTTTCCTCCTCCTCTCCTCGCATTTGTTTTACTACCTTTTTACCATTTTATGGTAATCCCCAATATGTCATTCTCATTTAATCATCACTGACAAATGTCAGCAAGCAAGGACATTATGTAAAAAGATTTGTATTTCATTCAGACATTGCCCTGTTTAGGTTCTATTATACCAACAGTTATCAAATCATGATCTGACCTTTGCATTCCCTCAATCAGTGAGGCACTGGCAATGGATTTAATTCTGTTTGGATGGGACTCACCTTCAGGTTATTATTAATAGGCTAGGATTTAATCATTGCATTTCTGTGAGTACAAACGAGGAATCTGTGAACTATTACTGCAGAGTTGGACTGAGGCACCATTTTGCTGGTAGCTTACCCAGCAGAAGTGCTGAAGAGTTGCTGTGTGCATTTCCACATTTATAATTATGCAAAAAGCTCTGCATGTGCTGATTGTACAAAAAGTCTTTTTAAAGCCTGATGGAAATTTCATAGAGTATATGTGTGACCCAATGATTGTACCAGCAAATACTAAACAGTAATGGTTTCAGGTGATTATTTTAATGTGGGCAGACCCTGCTAGATTCAATCAAGCACAGTCAAAGATGCATTGCTGACATTCTAACAAGCTTAGGGCAAAGGCAGCTCGTGCTATTGAATTCCATTTCCTCATTTTATGACAAAAAGTTCTGGGAGTTAATTACAAACTCTCTTTATGTAGGCACACATAAACATTTCTACCTGCCTGTCATTAAGGATAGAGTAACAAATGTCTAACCACTATCATTTGTTAATAGGGTGCTTGTGTAATAGAAGGACATCCATGGTCACATAACCAGTTAGACTTAGCATCCAAAATTTTTAGGGTAACTAGTAATTTTTAAAGAACAGGAGGTCTCTTGCCAGCTTTTCTTCATTTAGCACGTCTTTTCATTACAGAACTTAAATATAATTAGTCAGTTCCCCTCCTGAACGTCTTGTGCTTCAGTCTTAAGAATTATGTGGCATTAAAACAAGACTGATTTAAAATAATTTAAGAAGGACTGTTATTGTATTATTATTATTCTTAAATATTATATCTTTTTAACAGAAAAAGAAGACATTTTAGATCCTTAAAAATCAGTATCTTTTTCCTTAGAATGCTCACCACAGCTTTCACTGTAGAATGAATATAATCAATACTGTTTATATTGGGCTCAAGCCTTAGGAAAAAAAACAAGCTTGTTTTTTGCAACCACAGCTACTGAGAATGCATCTCTGAGTTACACACACTCTCAGCAATCCTTCTTCACAACAAAACAATGAACATGATGCACTGCAGGACCTTGTGTGCGTGCTTTGACAGACATGCGACTATTGCATACAATCTACAAAACCTGCTAGGAAGACATGTCTTTCCTCGAATGCAGTTCTGGCTACAACTTTCTCCTTTTTTTTCCCCATTCTTGTTAGCTATTAAGCATCAAAAAACTACAAAAATGGAGTTGAAAGCAAAAAAATTCTCCTGAACTCGTCCTTTAAGAAATTTATGTTTAGTCCACAGAATTAAAGCCCCAATTTAGTTCTTGTCTTGGGTTGGTATTGATCAACGTTTAGGTCATGTATTTCCCTCCTATTTTGCCCTCTTGTTCCATCACCCAGAGTGATTTAGCAGCAACACCAGTGGGTGTTTCTGAGGGGAAGGTTTTGAGGGAACACAGGCGCTGTGCATGATACGGGAGTGCAAAGGGCTTTCTAAGAAGAAGAAAGGGGGAGAGGAAAGGATGTGTAGATGCCATTTCTGACATGGTCTGCCTGTTTCCATTTCAGTTCTGCATTTTGCCCTCTCAGCCTTGTCTGCCTAAGTGTCTTGTTTTCCCTCTGAGTTCTGCTCTGGGACTGCAACCTTCCCACCGGCCCCAGTCGTTCCAGGGCTGCACCTCTTTATACCCACCACGTATGTTCCCTTCCCACTTCACTGCCGCCACTGGCCTAGCAACTCAGAATGAGCTCAGGTTTATTGTTTCTTTGTACATTAGTTCACTCTCCTCTTGTATCCTCTTTCCTCTCATTATCCCTCTTATTTTCCCTCAATGAAATTATAGCATTTTATTTTAGTCACCTGATCTCTCTCATTCTAAAGATTTTCCTGTTAAAAAGAATCTGCCCTGTGAGGGTTCTGCCATTGGCCCTAGAACCAATCCAGTTTGCTCCTTTAATGCTGATTTCCGTAACAAAACGAAATTTTACATTCATTATCTGAAACTTCTTACCATAGGATGGACAGCTCAATTTGCTTACGAGAACATTTTAGTCCTGTCTGTTAAAGGCCTAATATCAGGTTTGCATATTTTCTGAAAGTATTCCATAATTGGAAATACAGAAAAAGCAAAGACTTATTTGTCAATGTTGCTGTTATCTCCATCGTCTCCATTAAAAAAGTATAGAAGACTTTATCAAATAGTGTGTGAGAAAACCTTAACCACAGAATTGCAAAATGTTAGTGATTGGAAGGGACCTCAAAAGATCATCTAGTCCAATCCCCCTGTGACAGCAGGATCACATAGACCAAGTCACAAAGGAACATGGCCAGGCAGGTTTTAAACATCTCCAGAGAAGGAGACTCCACAACCCCCCTGGGCAGCCCCTTCCAGTTCTCTGTCACCCTCACTGTGAAGAAGTTCCTTCTCATAGTGATGTGGAACCACCTATGTTCCAACTCACACTGAACGCCCCTTGTCCTATCATTAGATGACACTGAGCAGAGCCTGGCTCCATCGTCTTGACACCCACCCTTCACATATTTATCAACATTAATGAGGTCACCCCTCAGTCTCCTTTTCTCTAGGCTAAACAGACCCAGCTCCCTCAGCCTTTCCTCATCAGGGAGATGTTCCACTGTCTTCATCATCTTTGTGGCTCTGTGCTGGACTCTACAGCAGTTCTGTGTCCTTGAACTGAGAGGCCCAGAACTGGACACAATATTCCAGATGCAGTCTCACCAGGCAGAGTAGAGGGGGAGGAGAACCTCTCTCGATCTACTAAACACTTGACAGAAAATAGTGACAAAACATTGCAATGTGTTTTCTGTAACTAAGGTTCAGAAGGTAATTTTGCGTTATGAAAGGTAATGAACTCAGATTATATTTTACTTACAGCATCATAACTGAACTACAGGCTCCTTGCTTTTAAAGGTTGGGTTTAGGTTTTTTTGTATTTTCAGATTGATTATTTTGTGGTGAGATGTCCTGTTTTCAGCTGGGACAGACTGAATTTTCTTTCTGGTAACTGGTATAGGGTTGTCTTTTGAGTTTAGTGTAATGATGCTGGTAACACACTGATGTTTTAGTTGATGTAGCCAAAGAGCAGGTGGGCAGGAAGTTGGGAGGGATCACGGCCAGGACAGCTGACTCGAATTAGCCAAAGGGATGTTCCATACCAGAGAATATCATGCTGAATTGGCCTAGGGATGCTGACCAGAGCTCAGGGGTTTGGCTGGGTGTTGGTCAGTGAGTGGTGAGCAGCTGTGTTCTGTATCATTTATTTTGTATGTATCTCTTATTACTGTCATCATCATCATCATCATTCTTCTGTCCTGTTCAACTGCCCAACCTCACACCCAAGTATTGCTTTTTTTCTTTTCCCCAGTTCTTTCCTGGATTCCACTGTAGGGCAGAGTGAGTGAATGGCTGTGCTTAGTTGCCAGCTTTGGGTTAAATTACAACAGGTACCCATATTATGAAGGCACTCAAATGCTTCTAAAGATAAAGCTGATTGATTTGTTTCATGTGCAGAGAGAAGGATAGACTGAAAGAAATCCCTGCATGAAATATCTGTTTAGGCATGAAATATCTGTTTAGCTCTGATATTTCTTCACTGTGCTTTATTTCATGAAGACAAAGCCTTTTCTACCAGGAGGTTATTGGATTGTAGATGAGCTTTGAGTCATTAAAAGAAATTAAGAAAACCAAGTTGTTTACTCTGCACCTTCTGTTTATGGTGAACAATTTCTGGGTGTGTGAACAGCAGGAGTGAAAAAGCAATGCGCATGTTAATTTCAGGGTCTAAAATAGCTGCCTTCAGATTTAGAAATTATGATTTTGATTATAAATATCAGAGTATAGTATATCTGTGCTCTAGAATGCAGTTTATTTTGAATTGCTTTTATGGGTTACCTTTCAGTGATAAAAATGACAGCTACTTAAAACATTTGAGATCAGTTGATGGGGGTTTTTTGAGTTGCAAAACCTTCTTGTTAAGAGCTGTCTAACTTTTTTATTTGGCTGTTGTTATGTGCTTGCGTACTTTTAGCAATTACAATGCTCAGATTTACAATTTGGCCTCATTTCAAAGGGAATTCAAACCTTGCCAACTTACAGCTCGTTAAACAGCTTCTTTTGTGTTTATAGTCCCTAATATACAGCTATTCGCTTGATTTTATTTACTCATTGGTTTAGTAAAAGCTTAATTAATACCAGATAGACAGTAATAGAACTATTTGTGGTGGTTAAATGTGCTTATATCTAAATTTACACAGGCAAAGCATGGTGTCGTGCGAAGCAGAAATGTTTGTCATGGCTATACCTGGAAAGAGGAATATACCTAAGAATTTCTCCTCTGGTAGTTACCGGCCTGAAACAGGATCCATATTTGTTGGTGGTTTGCGTCGTCATTATGCAGTAAAACAGGTATTTATTTTTATTTTTATATAAGACGTTTTCTATTTTAGGAGTGGCATGTCAAATAGGATGTCCTTTGTCGCCCCTTTGGCACCCCTGAAGGAGAAGACAAGGATGTAACTAAAGAAATTAAATATATAGGAAAAAAATGAAAAAGAAAAAATGAAAAAGAGAAAATCCTCACAGCTTTTTGAGGGCTACATCTAAGGGATTAATATGGCCCCTTGCAGAGTTTTTCCAATGCATGGGACTTTGGCAAGTTAACAGAAGCAGCATTCTGGACTGAAGTTATTAACTTACTGAAGTTCGCCTTGGGTAAAGAGTTGGCTTGATGGCCGCACCCAAAGAGTGGCTGTCAATGGGTCCATGTCCAAGTGGAGGCCAGTGACAAGCGGAGTTCCTCAGGGATCAGTCCTGGCACCAGTCTTGTTCAACATCTTTGTCGGTGACATGGACAGAGGCATTGAGTGCACCCTCAGCAAGTTTGCTGACGACA
>JAOXOE010000256.1:56387441-56424281 GCA_028565055.1 Phoeniculus purpureus
CAGAACTGAACACAGCACTCGAGGTGAGGCCTTACAAGGGCACAGTATCTCCCCTTCTCCTGCTGACCATGGTGTTCGTGATACAAGCCAGGATCCTGTTGGCCGCCTTGGCCACCTGGGCACACTGCTGGCTCATATTAAGCCGACTGTCTCCCAGCACCCCCAGGTCCTTTTCTGCTGGGCAGCTTTTGAGCCACTCCAAGCCTCTAGTGTTGCCTGGGGTTGTTGTGACTGAAATGCAAGACCCAGCATTTGGTCTTACTGTACCTCATATAATTGGCATCGCCCCGTCGATCCAACTTGTCCACATCTCTCTGTAGAGCCTTCCTGCCCTCGCTGAGATTTCCTCCAAATACGGAGTTTCCTGAGGGAAGAGAACAGCAGAAAAGAACCCAAAGACCTGGTAGTGTTGTGCCCTCTCTCATTCTGAACCTGCTGCACATATGGCATGGACTGGAAGGCAGGTGGTGAGCTGAGAAACATAAACTTGTAGAAAACCCTGTTATGCTGAGCTTAGACCAATAGTGGAGTGTCATTGAAAGCATCCTCGTGTTGTGCATGTGTTGCTTCTTTTTGCATTTCTGGCCCTGACATTTTTCTCCAGGTTGTTGCAGCCACCAACATTGTACAGAGGCAGGAGCAGGAGAACAAGATAAAGCTCTGGTTGTAGCAACCAGATGGTGTATGACATGACTTCAAATGATACTTGCCTTGTCCTAATTGCTTCTGTAACTGAAGCTGCGTGGTTTTTCTTGTCAGAGGTGGCCAAAATACAGAAAGCTTTTCATGCTTGTTTTTTGTGATTAAAGCACAGTGAAGGCTGTAAAGGTTCCTGTGGCTGCTTTAGTAAAAATTACTAACTCAAAGCTGTAACCTTTTGTGCCTTCTTGCTCTGCCCTATCATTATCTGTCCTCTCCAGAGGTCAAGAGAAGAAAGTGGAGCACTTTACCTTGTCTCCATAATGGATGCCCTCACTTGCTGAAGTCCCGTATTGATTCCAGTCTCACCTGCTCTGCTTTCTGTATGAGAACATATCTGTAAATACCTGTCAGCTAGCCTTGCTACAATCCATTTGGCCTCATTAACTTCTTGTTGATTAAATCTAGCACATTACGTGAGATACCTCTGCAGTTTATTTATAATAGTGAACTTTATCAGGGAATAAGATTCCCCCTCTGAATTGTAATGGAAGAAGCAGTATGTATTTACAAAGGTAGAGACTGGAGCCAAATCAATAGCGCCCCAGTGAATACTACATACAGTTACCATATGAAACAGTGTTTTGAAGGTAAATATTAACCGACTTATGCCTGAGGTTAGTCAAGTTTTAGTCTAACCTGTGATGTTTGTGGTGCAGAAGGGAGGAGCCGTACACTCAAGAACTATGTTTTGAAGTGTGACTGAAGTACAGGTAGAGAATGTTCTCTGGATGTCTTCAGCCCTAGTTTCTTCTTGTGCTCTTTGTCTATTATACAGTCAAACATAGTTAACCACTTCTGAAGCTTTGAAGATAAAGACTGGAGAATCTCACTCATGTTAAAATGAACCTTGAACTCAAATAACTTGAATCCTTCCTTTTTAGAGTCCGTAAACCAATTGTATGCATGATCTCTGTTCATTTTTGGGGAGGAAAAAAATAATGTCCCTTTGTGCTCAAGCACTATCAGAAACCCAGTGAGAAGTTATGTAAATCACCAGCCTCCTAATCACCCCCTCAGCTCTGATACATAGGTTGAGAAGAGTTTCCACTTTGCAATGAAGATGAGGATTTCAGCTTGCACATTGTTATTTAATGTGTACTCAGACTACACTAAGATAAGCTTGGCTTCCCTTAGAGGTCACAGCACTTCTTAAAAATAATCTTTTCTTTCTGCCGTTTGTTTTTGACATGAACTGCTTTGAAAAGCACTGCTGTGAGTAACCTCCTGACCAACACGTGTCATCGGGAAAAATGGTGAGAGAGAGCACTGAGTGCTACTGAGATAACGTTAGCAAGATGTCCGAGCGTTACCTTGATTGTGCACCTTCTCTATTGTAAAATAATATTAGACTGTCAAGAGCTGGGTCTGTTGTGGCCATGAGCTGCTGTGTTATTTGTAATCCAGTGGCACTAAACCATGCTGCGGTTCCTGAAGAAATTGTGAATTAATTGCCATTGCTGCACTGCGTGAAGCAGATGCAGTTTGGCTCTTTGGAGAATGCTTTCTACAGCATCCTTTGGAATTTAGGTATCCAAATGGTTTAACAGCCTTATCTATGGAAGTGGCAAAGTGTGCAGTTCACATCAGAAAAAACTTACTCAGGGCAAAAGCAAAGCTACCAACCCTAGTAGCTGCTTAGTCATTTGTTGTAGGTACCTTGTTGTTTTGGCTTTTTTTAAGGAAAAAGAAATCCCAGGAAGGTCAACAAACCAACCGTAGTTAACTGATGGACTTTGTAAATCTGGCTGGGAAGTCGATGGACAATTTGTCAGCTTGTTTCATTATTCTTGGATTCTGGTGGGGGGGAAAAAAGGGACGGTCATCTTAAGTGTTCAATCCAAAGAGAACCCTGAAATTTCAAGGCTTTGACTGAACATTCTGGTAAATTCTGGTGTCACTACTTGACTGAATTCTTTATGATCCTTGTTCCACGGAGTTGTTTTTCTGGGGCATGTTAATGAAGTGATTAAAATGGAGATCTGAAGGGGTTATGCTGATGCCATAATTTTGGTGTGCAGAGCCTCTGCTGGAGTGTATTGTCAAGAAATAAAGTGGAGCAGTCATTGAAGAAATAACTTGCTTCTGGATTTACCATTGCATTTCTAATAAAAACGTCTGATGTCTGCTAGTGCCCAAATTGACTAGAAGCTTGTACCAGAGTGAGTCCGATTCTTGGCAGCAGCTTTGTCCTGGGAGTATTTGCTCCTTTGTGTGCCCTGTGGTGATGAGAAAATGGGCTACAGGGAGGGAGTTGATCAGTCTGTTGTTAAACCTCTGATTCTGCCTTGGATGTAGCACCAGTCTTAACACTATCAGAACAGCTTCTTCTCTTTTCTTGCTCTTGCTGTATAAGACCCTGATTTTACAGCAATCCATTATCTTTCTGTAAAGAATGAGCATGTGAGAGAGAGCTCTTTCAAGTCTTTGCTTCAGCAGATGTACATTTGCTATCCTGTGAAATGATTCCTGCTTTCTTGTGATACAATCCTTGCAAAGCATAAACATCATTAATGTACTGCATGTGCCACTTCAATCTGTTTATCTACCTGCAGTCTTGTTGAGAAGAAATGATGGACAAAGGGTTAGAAGGCTGAGATGTCCTCAAAAGACAGCAGTGCTACTGTGATAACAGGAAACAGAAAGGCTGCACCTTGTCAGGGTCTACACGCTGTCGCTATAATGCCACTTCACTGTTTTAGGGGTATGCAGACTCTCATGGCATGATTATGCAAAGCCGTGATTATGCAAAATCATGGCTTATGTCCTCCTCCTCTCCTAGGGTATGTTTGATAAGTACAACTTTTCCTAAAGAATCCTAAAGTAAGTTACAGTAAGTTTTCCTTCGTGGTGTATGTGGTTTCTACTCCTTAAAGACCAAACCCTTTGGCTTCATGAGACTACGTTCCAAATATTCTGAGACAACTTAATCTGCCATGTTGGCCTGAGTGTTAAATACTTGGGATTTAAATTGAATTGAAAAAAAGAACCGCAAAACAAACTCTAAGGTGTGTATGTATGTATGAATGCAGCTTCAAAATAGTTTGGGAGAAGCAGTCCTATGGTATAACAGGATGTTTGCTGTACACTGTAACTTCAGTTTTTAAAGGACTCCAGTAAGTCTTTGAGAGTGCTTAAGGCATTTAAATGCACATTTCTCCCCATATCTCAATCATGCTGAAAAGCAGAGTCTTTGAATTTTCTGTTTCACCTCCACAGTAGATGTTAACATGTATATGTTGGTGGAATTGTGTAGACAAAGGGAGTGGGGCTGAACGTCTTGTTCTTCCCTTTCTATGTGAATTAATTTAGTATTAAAACCAGTGTAAACACATGCTAAGCAAGGAAAGCTGAAGAAGCCAGAGGTTCAAGGATATCTTTTCCCTTCAGCCTACTGCATCAATGTTTGAAGGCGATCTGGCAGTTGACTGAATGGACTGGTAAACGTAATGTAAGAGGTGCAGTATTTTCTAACCTGCATCCTGTTGCACCTCAGTGTTTGAATTTATGTATTTTCTATGTATGTGGTTTACTTTTAACAATAGTAGGAGGACCGACAGGTGCAGTGAAACTTTTAAGCAAACAAATGAGTTACCTGTTCTTAAGGATGATATGAGGATTAAAGCTTGTTTGGTCTCAGTCCCAGGTGGCTGATAAAATAATGTGAATAGAAAGAGTAAGTTCCTTAACTAAGATGAGTTTTAGTTTCTGTTCTGATATCCACAAGACAAACCTGGGCTTTGGTTTTGTCATGCTTTCTCCTAGCAGTAGTAGAAAGTAACACATGATGAGCAGGGAAATTCCTCTTAAATTTAAGGCCTAAGCAAATGGGCTTAGTCTGCGGTGTTCTTGAAGTAAACTCATTCTTCCTTCTGTAAGTTCTCCCAAATGGTGTTGAATCTCTGGCTGAACATCTTCCTGTTTTCCTGGATCACTGAAGTAGCAAATGAACTATCCTGCTGGGATGATGGAGGATACAGAGAAACATCTGCTGAAGCTCCGTGAATGTCACGCAGCTGTAAATAACATTCATTAGAAAACATAAGCTTGTAATTCGTGTTCATTTTGGGGAGGGAGCAAAGGTAAACCTGCTATCCTACGTATTTGTTCTTTAACTATGGTTGTACTGCCATGTTCATTACTATTACAGTGGCTTCTCTCCTGGACTCTGTTCAGTTTGTTTTGCATGCAAACCCTTCTAAATGTGCTTGTTCTGAGTCAGAGGGAGAAGAACTGATGCTAACTGAGCCAAGCATTCAGATGCACCCTATTACAGTGGAACAATTTTATATGCATGTGTGGCTGAATAGCTCTTTTCCAGGAGAGACCATGTCCATTTGAAACCTGCAGAAATGGGAAGAACAAACAAACAAAGAAAAAGATCTCCAAAAGTTAATGTCCTGTGCCTCTATTGTTGCAGAAAGCTCAGGGAAGAGCTTGGAATGTTGATGATGGACTTGAAATTGTCTGTTTGGTATAGCAGGGATTATAGTAGTTGTACCACCTTGAGGTGAGACAAAGTACAATAAAAGTGTGAGGAAGTATTGCCTTGCACTTCAGGGAAACCTGAGCTTCTGAAGTCCAGAATTACCAAATCATCTACCACGAGTCTCTTGATGAAGACAAAAAAGCAACAGTCCTTTCATGAAGATGTCTGCGTAGCTGTGTTAGGGCATGGAGGACTAGATCTGGAGGATCTGGGGATTTTTTTTTGGATGTTATTTGGGGTGTTTGGCCTTTTAAATTAAATTAGTTGGGATAATCTGGTGCTATCAAAACCAAGTATCTTGAAGATGTGTAGCTTGCTCTTGGCAATCAGGGCTGAACTGTGTGTGAAGGTGGGAGGTGATTTTTAGGGCAGTGATTTTGAAACAATAGGTGTTTCTATTCCCTTTCCTGTCAGCTGATTGCTTCAAAGCTACAGAACTGCATGTAATCTGAAAATATTTTGCTGTATTCTCTATTGTAGGATTCGGTAGGTAAAACAGTGTGATGCTGCACATCTAGGACAAAGAAGAGGTCACAAAGCAGGGTCAGAAGCAAGAATTCCATTACTCTTTCCAATTTATTTCTTCTTTGTCCCTGAACTTGTAGGTGAATCCAGGCAGGAAGCTATTAAAAAATTATTTGATGGTTTGTTCTGCCATGGAGTGTTGGGATTTACCCTGTTCTAGGGTTCTGTGCTGAGAATTTGATTGATCACATAATTTAACCAAGTGATTAAATTAATGCTATAGTAAGCAGAAAAGCTGATTGAACAAAACAGAAAATAACTGTGAATTACAAAGAACAGGTGAGCACTGATTTTGTGTGTGCGTGTGTGAGCACCCAATGAATACAAATGTGCCACTTGGTACCCAGATTAGGTGTTTTACTGTACTAATATTTGGAACGAAGGTAACACAGAGTTATTAGCATTCTATTACCTTGGTATCTACAATAATGGAAGATGCTCATAGTTCAAGTAAGGATGAAGTATGAAATAGTACAAGGTGTCTATGGTGAGAAGTTAGAAAACCATTTAGAAAAAACTCAAACTTGCAGAAAACTATAAACGTGGCATTGATAGATCTTGGCCACCTAGATGCTGTCAAGTAACTTCCACATCAGTAAGCACTGGCAACCGGGAATAAGCAAACTTCTCTGGTTATTCAGGCAAGGGAAGAAGGATGCAGTTCTTGTACTGTTCTTAGCTCTGTACAGGTTATGCCATGGCATGTCTCTGGTGCAGAGCAGACTGTGCAGACACAACCCTCCTGCCCATTTGCCACAGCCTTCTCATTCCAGTTTCTTCTTGTTGCTCCTCTGTTCAGCAGCGATGGCTTGCAGAAGCTGTGACTGGGCAGAGCCCATGTGGACCACTGGTGAGGTCCTGTGACCCAGTTCTGGGAGTGTCAGGGCTCCTAGTGCTGCGGTAGGAGGTGGTATTAGAGGCTAAGGAGTACAAGGAGCAGGAGAGACAAAGTGGCATCAAAACTATTAGTCTTCTGGTGAGGCCTGGGACCTAAGGGAGCAGCAGTTCAACTAGTCTCTGCTTTGAGTCTTCCGCATTTAATATGACTGGGAGCCAACCAACTGCAAACAGTGATTAAAAAGAAGTGACAGTGATTTCAGATCGCTTCCTTGATGTTGTTTTCTGTGTGAAATGATGACAAATACCATGAGATAAGAGAATACTTAATGCATTTTAATACCTTTATATGAATAAATAATCTGCTTTGTAAGGTTAATGAAAGCAGATGAAATACAGTTGCTGTTTAGAAATCCCTTTCTAAAATATATCCCTCTCTGGTCCAGACCAAACAGTCTCAGAGGAGTTGTGGTGTGAATTTATGGTGTTTAATGCATCTTGCAATCTCAGTACCTCATAAAAGCAGGCTGTCTCCAAACATTTACTGAACCGCATCTGAAGCTGCGTTCACGCATCCAGCCTTTGTTCTGTTGTGTGACTGATGGTGTGCAGTGTCATAAATACTGAAAAGTGGTGTGTAATTAAGAATCTTTTCTAATAGTAAGACTTGTCATTGAAATAAGGGCAAGTATTCCAATCACAGAGCAAAATTCTGCTTTTGTAGACACTTGTGTGTGCTCTGCTGACACTAAGTGGGTATTTTGATACGTCAAGTGACGAGATAAACACAGCACAGTTTGCTATTGCTGCGTTTTAGAAGTTCTTAATGGATGTTTCTCTCTCTTAAAAAGGCACTGTGCAGCAAAACCTCATTCACTGCCACTTCTCCTTTTAGTTTAAACTGGCATATCTAGACAGCGAATCTATTTAGAGGTTAAAGAAATGGGCTGGAATTCATTTCTTTGAAGTGCCTTTTTCTTTCTGGTCTCCCTTTTCCTTATTGCTCTTTAGATGTAAACATACGTGAAATAAAAGTAAGTGAAGATGAGGCATCTTCTGGGTGTCTGAATCACCCCAGGACTCTAGAAACCTGTCTCCGAGCTCTGCGCATTGAACGCTGCTGACAGATAAAAAATCTTTGCTGTCCACTGCCTGATTTACTACTGCTCTTAACACTGGAGATGCTACTTTTCCATCTCTCAGTGTTGCCTTTGTGAAGGAGGCAATTTATCTTGTGTGTCTTCAGTGCCTGACCACTAATTGGCATTTCAAGGCGCTGTCATAATGGAGGTAATGGCAGCCCGAAGCAGCTTTCCTAATTACATTAAAATACCTGCAAAAATTAATGCAGCCTCTCTCAGCGTGCCAGTTCCCATTTTCAAAGTGCTACTTGAAAAGAGGCTCATCTGAGGTTATGATGTGCCTGTATTGAACTATGGAGAGGTAACTGGCTTTAGGAATTCTTTCTGATTGTGAACTAATGGCCTATATTGGTCTCTCTCTGCGCCAGGATGTACCTTCCAGGGCATGATAAACAACAGATTTTGGGATGGGCAGGGCAGAGGATGTCACTTTGTTCTTTTTCTCAGCAATGTGTTGTTTGTTTAAAGGGTTGGGGTTTTTCCCCTGGTTTAAGGTTGTGGGATTTGTGCACAGCTCCGATGAATGAAATATGATTGCTCTAAGCTTGTTCTTATTTGTTGGCATATTTATGACACCAGCTGATTGCTTGTGTTGCAGCTTGCCTAGTTTATATGAAGAAAAAAATAGGAAGGAGTTTTCAATAAATAGAAGTGAAAATATTTATAGAAAGTTCCTGCTCAGAGACCCTGATGAAATAACACCCAGTGTGTTCCGTCAACAGCCTCTGATGTATAATGAAGCAACGCTGCCTTGCTGTGCTGTGGCAAAAGCGGGTGTATCTACACTTGAATCCGTGCCTGTTTCTGCACACTTTGGTTTCTTTCAGAGTTATTAATTGCTAATAACAAATTATGAAGCTGGCAGTCGTGAGGTAATGGAGATTTAGAACAAATCCTAACCATTTAAATATCAGAAATCTTAAAGTTCCTTGCTGCTGGACTGTTTCCTGAAGCACAAAACTACATGTAAGAAGTTTTTAAAACGGTCTTTAACCAAGATTGCTCATTCATTCTGACTTCTTGTTAACTGAGAAATTATTGTTGTGGAAGGGCTTTTGCAGGTGTCCGTGGGGTCGGTTTTGGAAAACCTGTGTAAATACGGGTATTTCTGGGGCCTGTTTGGTCATAGAAGCAGTTCTAGGAGTTGCGATATCCCGGAGTAAAAGTCCATTTGTTTTGCTTATGGTGCCTAGGACTTGCTTGTGGGTAATCAGAAGATCTCTGTATTAAGACTGCTGCTGCTCTCTTTAGTGTCCTGCTACATGGGAGGGGAAAACATTTAAGCTTACCTTAGTTAGAAACCTGATTAATGTAACGTCTGTGCAGACTGCTGCTTCTAAAAACAGGGTTCTGCTGTTTCGAGAAATGCTTTCTAAAAACACGCTTTGAAATGCAGAATAGATGGCGCAAGGCACTGCAGTTGGGATGCATTAGATGGGTTTGTAGTGTGATTGGCTTTTTTTACCAGGGCTCTACTAGGTGTTTCCATTATTTAGTTTCATTTTGCCCTGGACTCTCTTCAGCAGCTCCGTGTCCTTCTTGAACTGAGGGGCCCAGAACTCGACACAATAGTCCAGATGTGGTCTTACCAGGGCAGAGTAGAGGGGGAGGAGAACCTCTCTCGATCTACTAGCCACCCAACTTCTGTTCCATCCCTAGATGCTGTTGGCCTTCTTGGCCACAAGGGCACATTGCTGGTCCATGGTCATCATGCTGTCCACCAGTGCCACCAGGTCCCTTTCTCCTACACTGCTCTCCAGCAGGTCAGTCCCCAACCTGGGCTGGTACCTGGGGTTGTTCTTGCCTAGATGCAAGACTCTACACTTACCCTTGTTATAGTTCATTAAATTTCTCCTTGCCCAGCTCTCCAGCCTGAACAGGTCCCGATGAATGGCAGCACAGCCTGCTGGGGTGTTGGCAACTCCTCCCAGCTTTGTGTCATCAGCAAACTTGCTGACAGTGCTCTCTAATTCTTCATCCAAGTCATTAATGAATAGACTGACTAGGACTGGTCCCAGTACTGACTGTTGGGGGACTCCACTAGATACAGGACTCCAACTAGACTCTGTCCCATTGACCACCACTCTCTGGCTTCTATCCTGCAGCCAGTTTGCGATCCACCTTGCTACCCAATTGTCTAGATCATCACGCTGCCTCAATTTGGCTGCAAGAAGGCTGTGTGAGACACTGTCAAATGCTTAACTGAAGTCAAGTTACACCACATTCAGTGCTTTGCCATCATCTATCCAGCTGGTTATGCCCTCATAAAAAGCTTCTTCCTTTTTGTGAAGCCATGCTGACTGTCCCTAATGACCCTCTTGTCCTTGATGTGGCTAGAGACAGGGTCAAGGATAAAGTGCTTTCTCACCTTTCCTGGGATGGAGGTGAGGCTGACCAGTCTGGGTCCTCCTTCTTGCCCTTTTTGAAGATTGGACTGGCATTTGCTGTTCTCCAGTGCCTAGGCACCTCTCCTGATTCCCATGACTTAGCAAAGATGATGGAGAGTGGCCTAGCAACAGCCTCCACCATCTCCCTTAGCATTCGTGGGTGCATCCCATCAGGGCTTGGATTTGTGTACATCCAGTTTGCTCAACTTATCCCTAACCCAGTCCTCATCAACCAGGGAAAACTCCTGTTTTGTCTTAACTTCCTTTGGGGCCTCAGCAGTCTGGGGTTTGATACCAGGACAGCCCCCAGAGGTCTAGACAGAGGCAAATAAGGTGTTGGGTATCTCTGCTTTCTCTGTATCCTCTGTCTTCAGGGCACCCACTTCATTCAGCAGGGGGCCTACATTGCCTCTAGGTTTAGTTTTACCTGCAATATTTGAAGCCCCTTCTGTTGCACTTGACCTCTCTTGCAAGGTTTAATTCCAAGGAGGCCTTGGCTTTCTTAGTTGTGTCCCTACATCCACTGACCTAGAGCCTTATAATCACCCCAAAGTGGCCATCCCCTCCTTCCATGACCTATAGACTTTCTTCTTCCTGTTGAGTTTGCCCAACACCTCCCTGTTTAACAACGCAGGTCTTCTGGCTCCATTCCTTGACTTCCTACCTGTTGGAATGCTCTGATCTTGGACTTCAAAGAAGTGGTCTTTGCATGTTAACCAGCTATCTTGGGCCCCTTTACCTGCCAGTACCCTGTGCCATGGGATTTCCCCTAGCAATTGCTTGAAAAGGCCGAACTTGGCTCTACTGAGTGCCAAGGTTGTGATTCTGCTAGATGTTCTGTTCCTGCCACATGAGATCCTGAACTCCACCATCTCATGGTCACTTCACCCAAGGCTGCCCTCAACCTTCACTGCTTCAGCTAGACCCTCCTTTTTGGTGAGTACAAGATCCAGCAGTGCTCCTCTCCTAGTGGGCTCCTCCACCATTTGCATCAGGAAGTTGTCAGAAATGCACTGAAGGATCGTCCTGGACTGTGGACTTCCAATCTTCACACCTTTGTCTTCAGGACAATCTTCCAAAGGACTCTGTCAGTCAGTCTCTTGAACACGCCAAAGCCTGCCTTCTGCAAGTCCAAAATGGCAATCCTGCTAGCTCTCCTCCTTACTTCCCCAAGAACCAAATGATTTCAATGATTTCTTGATCACTATGCCCAAGTCAGCCTCCAACCATTTCTTCTCTCACAAGTCCATCTCTATTCACAAGCAGTTGGTCCAGGAGGGAACCTTCTCTAGTTGGTTCCCTCAAAAGCTTTGTCAGGAAGTTATCTTCCTAGGCACTTCTCCTGGACTGTTCCCTCTCTGCTGTATGGTATTTCCAACAGATATCTGAGTGTGGGATAATTACTGGAGGTAACTTGAAAATTAAACTTATATTAGAAATGCAGCATTATTCACACATTAAGGAAAGTTCTAAGCCTCCAGGGTGGAGTACAGCTAGTAGGCAAGGAATCCCTTCCTCTGATGGTTCCCCAGGCAACTTAACCTGCCACCTTGAAAACCACACGGGAGGTGGAGTGGTGTGAAGACATCGCGGCCAAATCCTGTGATAAGATGGGCAGCTGTGGGCAAACCCTGTGATAAGACGTACAGGGATGGGAACTTAGTGGTACTTTGAAGATGATTAAGTTGTACTTTTGCAACCCTGAGCCATCGTTCTGCCATTTTTTGACGAATCGCTATCCTTCTGTGAGCCTTGCTCATTATAATGTCATTATAATACCAAAACACACCTCTGTCCCAAACCCTACCTGCCTCTGAGGGGCGAACCCCCCTCATTGACCATGCGTCTTAAATTTTTAAAGTCTATGTCTTTAAAAGCAAAGCGAGAGAATTTTATACCAATCAGAAACAAAAATAGGTATGACAAGAGCCACTCAAGCTCCACCTTGAAGACAAAAAATAAAAAGAAAGGGGAATTCTGGGGAGAAGATACCATCTTGAACAAGTCAGGGAAGAATTCGTGGACCACTGACTCCTGGGAATCAGTCGACAGGCTGGGATCTCTCTTCCCCCAGATTGGGACACCTTTGGGTGAGATACAAACCTTCTCAAGAACTTTATACATCTCTACACTTTTTTAACCTAATGCTTTGACAATTTTAACATTTGTGTAGTACACATATTTTGCATACAGTGTTCGTCACCAACAATCCATAGAGACCCTGTTAATCTGTTGCTCTAATAAATTACTCCTGTTCCCGTAAACTAGCCTTGCCGTTTCTCACTGGACATTGTGCTAGTCCATAGATTGTGGCTAGATGAGCGCAGGATGCACTATTGAGTGAATCTGAGTTATAGGGACTCATAGTGCCAGTGCTATTGAGTGAATCCGACTTAGTTATCGGACTCATAGTGTGAAATTGGGTATTGCTCAGGAGTTAGACCTAGCCACCCCCATCTCCTTTGAAGCTATAAAGCAAGGGGGTTTACTCTCTGCCAAATCCACTGCAACACTGAGAAGTTGAAGTCCTCCAACAGAACAAGAAGTAGCAATTGTGAAACCTCTTCCAACTGCTTATAGGGTATTTCATCTTCCTCTTTTTTCTGTTCGGGGAGACTATAACAATTTCCACCCATGACATCTCCCTTGTTGGCCTTCTGCTTGATTCCTACTCATAAACCCATTCAACCCTATCATCACCATCATTCAGTTGTAAACACTCATATTCCTTCCTGACATAGAGGAGTCACGTCACCATGTCTCCTGCCTTGCCTATCCCTTCTGTAAAGATGGTAGCCATCAACTGCAGCACTCTAGTTGTGTGAGTCATCCCACCACGTTTCTGTGATGGTGACTATGTCATAGTTTTCTCTCTGCACGGCAGCTTTCAGATCCTCCCACAGATGCAGACGCATTTCAGCTGGACTAGCAATACCGTCACATTTTTGTGGAGGGTAGAAGGCTCAGTTCCCACCTGACCATTCTCAAACATATTCTCATGGTTACCAGTCTACCAACAACCCTTCTGTCTCTGCTGCACCTTAGATCATGATCTCTCAATCCATCTTCAAATCTAGTTAAAGGCTGTCTCAATGATCCCTGCTAAATCTTGCCCTAGGATATTTTTCCCCTTTTCTAGTTATGTTTATTCTATCTTTTGCTAACAGGTCTGGTGTCTTGCAAATCAACCCATGGTCAAAGAACCCAAAGGTGTACTGATAACACCATCCTGATAACTAGAGTAGGGAGTTTTCTCTGTACAGGTTTTAACCCTCACCCCAGGAAGACAGCAGACTTCTGTCGGTAGTGTCTGGTCTGCATATAATAGGACTCTCCACTTTCTTCAGGAGCAAGGTGCCTATGACAAGGACATGTCTTCTTTAATTTACAGAAGCTGCTTTGATGCAAGCTTTAGTCCAAATTAACCTTGATGACATCTCCAAGCAAAGTGAGTCGTAAGTTGCAAGTGGCAACTAAAAAGGTGAAGTAGTTGCTGGGGACACATACCTGCCACACTGGGCAGGAACCTGTTGCCATTGCTCCCTATGTAGTAAGTCATCTGGTTCAGCCAGGTGGAGAGAGGACAGGGAGCCCTCCATGTCATGGGCTCTGTCTGATCATTCAGCCTGTTTCAGAGAAGGTGATCCAATGGTCCATCTCCCTTCCACACTTTTTAATGCTCCTCAGCATACTTACCTCCTCCTGCCTGGTGCTCTGTCACTAAGTAGAGCAGTTCCTCTACTCAGGCACATTTTCCACAGGTGAGTTCACCGCTGCAGGTTCTGGTTCCAGCCATTTAAAATGCCCATGGTAGCCTCTTCAGCCGATCTTGCAAGAGGTGTTGGCTCCTGCAGGGTCCCCATATCACTTCCTGCCTCAGCCAGAGGTTTGGAAACCCCCTGTACACTGAGATATATAATTCACAATGGGCCAGCAACAACTCGACAGTTCTTTATTCTCCAAGTGCACATGTAGAGAGATGCAAAACTAACAGGAAATGTAACTTTAATTTACACCAGCCCTAGTAAAAACATTCCATGTAGCAGTATCTAATGTCAAGTAAAATACATTCCATCAGCCTGTAGTGTCTATTAAGCAACACTATGACACCGAGGGCAACTCTTTGACTCAGTGTCTTTGAAAACAGCTTAAAGACTAAAAGACTTCTAAACCAAAAAGCTGAAGTTACCTTTTGCCTCTCTGCTAACTACCTGTGTTTGCTCCTCTTTGGCACCTTCACCCTCTATAGCATGGTACTGGCAGAGACTTATCCCTTAAGTGTGCCTGCCAAGGATTTAACCTTTCCACACTGCAGTGAAAACTAAACTGCTTAAAGCCAGAACCACAGCTTGGACAAACACAGGCAGTTGGAGCTGGATGCTCTAATGGATTCCTACCAGGAATGCCCTTAGCATCACAAAAGCAACATCGCTCAGATAAGCAACGTTCTGTAGCTTTTCATTCAAACCATGACAGGGACATAGAATTACACTCTAAAAAAATATCCTTTTCAAATGTATTATCTGTACCTCATGTAAACTGTACCTCTTGGCAAATTACCCATAGTCGAAATCAAGTCCCGGGACAGTTCTTCAGAAAATTTGCAGTGGGTGTTGCAACTGAGGAGAAAAGAGCTTCAAACGTCCTTGGTGCCCCCTCAGCTCACAATGCTGTGCAATCACAAATTCTTCCACAGCTTATACATGCAGAAGTATAGCACAGGGTCCCATGTCTAGAAAGCAGGGTCTCATCCTTTCCTTTCTCATACAGAAATGAACAGCATGACTCTTTTAAGTAACTCTGGGCAGTCAGAGCTCTGTGTATCTACTGTCATTTTCCTGGAGCAGAGGTCTGGCCACATTGAACTGCTCACAGAACAAATACTAACAGATCACATAGGATGGCAAGAACACTCCCGATGAGCTTCCTTACTGTCTAATAAAATACCCAGCCTTTATCTCTAAACCTCACTTTACAGTCTTACCCACTCTTCAGCTGAAATGTTAAGGTGGTCAGCATGAAAAATGCCTTTATTTTTACTGTCATGTAACAACCCCACCAGCAGCTGGCTGCGATACCAAGGAGTAAAGAAAGAGCGTAAAAGAATGAGAAAAGGCTGCATGCTATTTTTTCCAAAGTTCATTTAAAATCCACGTAGGTCTGCCATCCACTTAGGATTTCTTTTTAAGGAACACGACAGTTCACAGCACGTGGCTGCTACTTTAAACCAACTAACAATGTTGTGGCATTCAAATGTGCAGAGATGCTCTCTGTTGCATTAGCTACAACTGTGGATGCAGGATAAATTATTTCTTCAACCGTCACATACGTCCCTGTTAAAAATCCAACAACTCCGATGACAGCTATAAAAATATCTTTAAATATCGTCCATAAACTCAGGTTTTCCTTGTAGAAAGTGAGGATTTCAACCAGAGGCGGCAGGATCAGTGCCAGAGTGCTGCTGCTGACAGCTCCAATGAAAGAAATCACCAGGTCTAGGCGAGGGATCAAAACTGCTACAGCACCTAAAACACAAGAGAATAACAGTGGCTATAGATTCAACATCCTCGTGAAAAACAAAACTGAAAGAAACACATACTCTAGTGGTTCAGGCTTTAAAAAATGTTCAACCATTCATTCTTTTTCCAGCTTCAGGTGGGGTGTGCACTGTACAGATGAACACAAGTGTCTGCAAGGCACATCTTCATGCCCTTACCAGATACTGCTTTTCTATTCTGAACTTCTGCACAAGCTGGCAGAGTTTGAAGTGTTTTTGTACTTATAGGGTCTTTCCTCCTAGTGAACGAGCAATAAGCAACTGCATGGAGACGTTTCACTTTTTGATTGTTGTTGGGATTTTAAGGTGAGAGAGTAATGCTTAGGAAGAGCAGGGAGGGAAGGGGCTGTTGCATGCTGCCCAGCAAACAGTGGGCAAAAGCATACTACTATTACTTACTCTATATTTTATAAATACACATGGTCAGAAAGACTGAGAAATGTGGGATGTTACTAGGCTACAGCTGTAAAGCAAAATAAATGTCTCACGTGATATGGACGCTTTCTTCAAAGGCAGTTGTACTGCTAAAGAGGTCCTTGACCTGCTGCAATTCAGCACAGCCCAACCTCACTATTTGTACTTTTTCAGGACCACACCAGAATACTGGTGTGTTAAAGACACATGTCTGACATATAAATGACTTTCCAAAAGCACAAACAAAACTCTCTTTAAAAGACAGATGGCTATGATACAGCAGAGAAAGAGTCCTCTCCAGGAAGATGCTCACAATTACATGTTTGCCAAATAGTTCTGCCTGTAGGTAAAATGCTAATTTAAAATACCAGCCTAAATCCTCCTTCTTGTTCCAATGTTCCAGGCTGCGCTCTCTGTTCCTCGTTTCCCGGGAGTACAAAATGGACAGACACGTGACAGTCAATATGATCAAGCGAATGCCGTTTATTAAGCATCAGCTTAACCCTTTTATACACGGCCGGGCGGTCCACGCGATACAAGTGCCCTGCTGATTGGTACAACACATCTGTCCATCTGTCTTAACAGCTGCTGCTGTTGGTTAAGTACCTTTTGTCCACGCACTGTTCGTATGATAGTTAGTTTTCATTCCACAACCTGTTGTTTTCCTTCTACGTGCCAGCTTTCTCACAGACCTGCACACCGCTGACCTTGCGAAACTTTCCGAGCAGGCTTCAAAGCCCTTAGCTCAGTCTCTGGCTAAGTTCACACAGCTGGATTGCTCACTCTCTACAAAATATATCCCTACACATGACCACTTAATCAGATGATTAAGATCTAAAGAAGTTACACAAGAAATTAAAGCAGATGCTGACAGAGCATCAGTTAATTTTCTTAGTAGCTCTGTGAATTCTAGGAACAAATGAACACAGTGGAAGAAATCAATTCGATCAAGCCTTCAGGTTGTTGTTCCTGAGAACTTAACCATGAGATCCTAACTTCCAACATAACCTTAAGGTTATGTTGGAAGGTCGTGGAAGGTCTTACAGTAGCTCAGTGGGACAGCTCTGGATCTCATCAGATGAAGGCAGGTGGTGCTTCACTTGCAGTTCATATTTAGATTTGAGCTGCAATGGAAATGACTATAGGCGTGAGAACTGTCCTGTGCTGCAGTGGGAGGGATTTGGGTGTCCAGACAGCATTGCCATCAGTGTTGTTATGTAGAAAAGGGAACAAAAATAGTGGGGCTATGAACTACTTTTATGAGCCTGGTGCTCCTAATTGCTTAATTAATATATATAAGCACTATTAGTTGTTTCCAGAGGTGAGCAAATGCAGTTAAAGTTGTTATTTAGAGAGTTTTTTCAATAGCTGCCCTTTTTTTGGCATTATGCTCACACCGCCAAGGTCCCTCCATGTCCTAGAAGGTTGATGTTTTGAGTCTTCATTATACAAAATCTGAAGTAGGCTCTGATAAGCCATTAGCACTTTAATGTATTCTTGGTAAGGAAAAGCATGATGCTGATGATGGGGGCTTCTTCCTTCTCATCTGTTGGGTCCACTTGAGTTTCTTCCATATGTTTCCATATCACAGGGCATTTCCTTCTCGCAGACTGCCAGCTGCATCCACTCCTTGAAACACCCATTCTGTGAGGATGGGCTTCTTAACATCCAACTTAACCCTCCTCTGGTGCAGCTTCAAGCCCTGCCCTCTTGTCCTGTCACTAGTTGCCTGGGAGAAGAGCACGACCCCCACTTGACTACATCCTCCCTTCAGGGAGTTGTATTGAGGGACAAGGTCCCCTCTGAGCCTGCTCTTCTCCAGGCTAAACAGCCTCATCTCCCTTAGCCTCTCCTCATCAGACTTCTCCTCTAGTCCCTTCCCCCGCCTCATTGCTCCTCTGGACTCTCTCCTCACCCTCAGGTGCTGAAAAGTGACAGGCTGACATAGATATCTATCTTGAATTTTGCAGATCAAGCTTATGTCCTAAGTAACAATGCTAATACTCATCCTACATATTTTGGGGTGAGGAAGTGGAAATGGAGAGATGTATTCCCTTCTTGCTTAAATCAGGAGCTAATCTGTTAGCAGTGGCATTGGTAGCTTAGCGCAGACACTCATCAGTATTTGTGAGGCACCAGACAGTATAAGGAAGGCATATATTTTTTTCCTTCCTGTATGCAGTAGGTATGTTTGCCCCAAAGTGAAATACTCTGTGCTAAGGAAAAGGAAAATGTAAAGTCATGGAGGAAAAAAAAACCTTCTGCATTCAGTGTCACTTAGTGAGATTTCTGTGAAACGTTCTCGTTTATCCTGATGATGTCTTTCAGCTTTCTGCTTTTACCAAGGGCCTGTTTGATGGAAGGTGTGTATCAGTAACAGTACTGATGTTGTTTTTTCTTATTTCTAGACAGGATATTGTAAGTTTGAGAAGAAAATCAACTATTCTAGATACTTATTTAAAAAGTGGTTTGTGTTTCATCTCATATAGCACTCTTTTACATTACTCTATATAGAATGCATAGATTGCAGTAAATACACGTTAAAATAGCACAGTAAGTACTGTGTTTGCACTCAAATGGTACTTCACAACTTCTCCACTCTCTTTCCCCACTATTTTCTTGTCTCAAAATCGCTTTGAGGTCTCCAGAAATTATTGTGTCTCTGTCCAGCCTTTCAAATAGGTGCTCTGACTTTTCCTGTGGGAATGTTGGCTTTAAGTGTTTTAACTGCGTTGTTGGAAGTCAGAGATATGTCTTTTGATAAATAAACTGACATGACAGTGTTCTTCTCTACTGCTATTAAGTGAAGCTGTATGCTTTCCTAAAATATCTGTTGTGCGGAACTTGCTGTGGATGCTGGCGGTCTGGACAGATTGCAATATTGCCTGGTCATGCTTCTGGGGTATCTAAGACAACAGTTTTGATTTGAAATCAGTTGTTCCTAACCACTTGGGGCATTTTTAATACATCACAGCTTCTTCTTGCTGTAGTAGTTCATCAGTCTTCTTCCCTGATCACCACCATGGGAAAACTTCTGGTTTATCTGTCTTCACCCAGAGAAGCTGCAGCAGTGGCCACTCATGAACAAATTGCCTTTTTTTCAGGTGACACCATAGGTTGGTTCACTTTCATAAGTCAGTCTGGGGTTGGAAGGGATTGCTTTTTGACAGAATGTTTCCAAATTTCATAGTGCTTATCACTACAGGTACCCATCAGAGCCTGCAGTTGGTTTGACAAAAAGTAGGGGGGAAAATGTTCAACTAAATTTTGAGTCTGAGTCTCTGAGTAAGTCACAGTAAAACTTTGGTGTCCCCACTGCACAAGAGTCATACTTTATAAGCAAAGGCAAAAATGTACTGGAAGCTTAACTGGAATCTTAACAGTCTTGCCAAGAAAGTATTATTAGTCCGGGTACAAAAGTACTAAGACTTAGCGTGCAAGTTGTCCAATTATTGCAGTTCAATCACAGTAATTAGAGTTGTGTTTTAACCTCAGCTGGCAGCTAAGCACCACATTGTTGTTCTCTGACTCACCCTGGGGCGAAAAGAGGGACATAATCAAAGGCTGACAGTGAGAATACCCAGGAGGTGAGATAAAGATGGTTTAAGAGGTAAAGCAAAAGCCATGGGTACAAGCAAAGCAGAATAAGGAATTCCTTCAGTGCTTCCCACTGGTGTGCAGGTGTTCAGAAGGGCATAGCAATTACTTGGGAAAGCAAACACCACAACTCCAAACATCCTTTCTTCCTTCTTCCTCCAGCACTTATTACTAAGTATGATGCTGTATGGTATGTATGGGACATGCCTTTGGTCTGTTGAGGTCAGCTGTCCCCTGCTGTGTTTACTCCCAAGTGGACCCCCAGCCTACTCACAGGTGGGATGACATGAGGACCAGAAAAGGGCTTGACTCTTTGTAAGGTCTTATCAGCAATAATGAAACCAGCTCACTGTTATCAACGCAATCCAAACTGTAGTCCCATAGTAGCTACTGTGAAGAAAATTTACCCCAGGCAAAACCAGCACAATATTTTAATAGATAGAACATACCAACACACTTTGTCTTTTCAAAGGTTTTATATAGGGTAAAACAGTTATGTTGAATTAAAGTAGAACAGGGTAGGTTGACACAAGATACAAGGAAGACAGTTTGTACATTGAAGGTAGTGAGACACTGACACAAGTTGCCCAGAGAGTTGGTCAATGCCAAGGGAATGTTGAGGGTTCTTCTTTTTCATATTTGAAGGGCTAGTACTAGGGGATACTTTGAAGCATTTAGGACTAGAAGAAATGACTGCAAGCTGCATCAGGGGATGTTTAGGCTGGACGTTAGAAAAAGTTTCTTCACCAAAAAGTCTGCTGAACAGTGGAACAGGCTTTCCATGGCAGTTGTAGAGTCACTGTCCCTGGATGTATTTAAATGTCTGAGGACCTGGTGCTTGAATGGTTTAGTGGTGACCTAGAAGTGCAGGTTCAAAGGTTGGATTTAATGATTGTAAAGGTCTCTTCCAATTCCAGCACAAAATATTCTCTGATTTTGTGATTATCCAGTATGTTTTGCATGTAATTCTTTACTGCTTTTGTAATTCTGTGCTACATCTGACCTTGTTACATTAGTTGTTTCATTTGTGTTGGAAGCTTGTCTTTCATTCCTCTTAAAGCCAGTTTCACTGAGTTCCAAACATATCCTCTCTTCAGTGATCAGAAGTTAGTCAGTGATGATTTGTTTACAGCCTTGATCTGTCATCCAGCGTTTGTATGTTTCAAAGCCTTTACTGCTATCCATTGTTTCTATTCCAGGATTATTCTGTGCACGATAAACCATCTCTAGAATAGTTCTAACAGAGTTGTATCAATTATAACATGAGTCATAGCACCACAGAATTGTACAAAGATAGTCAAAACTGAAACAACTCTCTGCTAGAGTTAAAAAGGCTGAAAGACATTCCTGAGAAGTCCCAGCCCAGTGATCTTGCAGTGCTAGAACAGACTCTGTGCATCCTCCTTCAACAATACTACATCTACTGAGCTCAAGGACTACAAAAGTGAGACACAGGGGATAGATAGACTGTGTTGGTACTGTTTGTAAAACAGAATATATGCACGATTGAAGCTTAATACAGTTCATTTGTTCTTGAACCACTCAAAGTGACACAGAATCAGCAGAGCTAGCCTGTGATACTCTGTGATATTTTAAGGATGGTTTGGTGGCTGTTCCAGCACGAGATTAGAAACCCTTCAAGAAACAGTGCCTTTAAGTACATCAGTATAAAATCTGCTAATTAAAAACTTCTGTTTTCATATGTGTGGTTCTCAAAACAACTTTTTTTAAACCAATTAACTGGACAAATAAATGAAGAAGGTATTGTCTGATACTAATTTGTTTTATTGCATCTAGGATTGTGAATAAGTGCCTGGATGGCACAGAAACATGTCAGGAGTCATTATTAAGACTTCACATCAGCTAAGGATGTCTTCATGTGTTCATTCCTTTACAGGAACTATTAGTAAAAACTCAAGGAGATGTCTCTGAGCAGGGACTGATCAAATAATGATAGCTATTCCGTATGTGAAATTTGAGTGTGAATGTGGATTATTCTAACAAACAGCCGAGTGGTAGCTTTTCATTAGTCTTGCAAGAACCATGCATGCACACAGGTATATCACACCACGGTATAAGAAGGACATTGTGGTGCTGGAGAGGAGGCAGAGAAAGGCAACTGTGCTGGTTATGGGTCTGGAGAACAAATCTGATGAGGAGAGGCTGGGGGAGCTGGAGCTCTTCAGTCTGGAGAAGAGGAGGCTGAGGAGAGACCTCATTGCTCTCTACAACTACTGGAAGGGAAGATATAGTGAGGCAGGTGTTGGCCTCTTCTCCTTAGGAATTAGTGATAGGACAAGAGGAAATGGGGTCAAGTTGCACCAGAGGAGGTTCAGATTGGATCTTAGGAAAAACTTTCCTCACAGTTGGAGTGGGGAGGCCTTGGAACAGGCTGCCCAGGGAGGAGGTGGAGGCACTATCCCCGGAGGGGTTCAACTAGACAACAGTGTTTCAGGAGATGGTTTAGTAGTTAGGGGTCGTAGGGTGGATAGTTGGACTTGATAATCTTCAAGGTCTCTTCCAACCTTGATGATTCTATTATTCTATGGTATCAATTCCTACTTTAATACTGCTAATGCTAATGGTGTGTGATGAAATGCATCTATTTTCCAATTTGCTATCTTGATAAAGAAAGGAGTGTGTTAATTCTAACATAATTTCATCAGGGCTAAGTTGTTCTGATTATTTTACTGTATTCATTCTAGCCTGATCTTCCACAGATTAACCTTTCTTATGGCACTGTCACCCCACCAACTGTGATTTAGCAAGTATGCAATTTATCACTTAATAAGAATGTCCATGTTAACCACAGTGGGAGATTTTACTGGCAGTTAAATCTGCTTTCTCTCTTAGGAATAATAGAGGCTGAATCCAAGTGAATTGAGAAAGTTTAAGGTCTCTTATAATGAGAATGACCTTAGAAAGAACAGAACTTTTTATTAGCAAATTATTATCCATGTTGTGGTGGTCCTGAGACATTCTGTGAGAATGAAAATACTTATTGGCCAGACATTTTTATAAATAAAAATGTAGACTATGACCCTAATAGTTTTGTGTGTCCTGAGTAGTAAAAAAATAGATTTTGAGAATGACACTGTTAATTGCCCCTTTCAAATGCATTTTACTCTTGCAAAGCCACAGTCTATAGAAACTGATGATTAACATAGAGAGGTTCCTGACTATAACAATCAGAACATCTATGGGAGTGTTGCAGTTTGAATGTTGCAGATTTGTGGTTTTATGAGGAAAAAGTTATGTTGCTCCTATGCACTATGCTTTCTTGCACTATGCTTTAAGGTGATACAGGCACTGTATGGATAGATGCGTAAAAGAAAAATCACTAATTAGAGCCGTTGTGTTTGAAGAAAATAAAAAGACCTGAACTTACAAATCAAATAGATTTCATTTGTCAAAGTACTCTTGGTAGGGTCAGGATTTTGTTTCTTGAGGAATAAAAATTGTACTTGAAAAAAAATAATGGTTTTGTTTTTTCTGTTACGAATCCTACATAAACAGGCAAAACTCATGGGATGGCTCCCAAGAAATTAGGACTTAATGATGCAAAAATTGGCTCTCAGAGAGCAAAGTGTGAGCGTAACTGAAAATTTATTTGGCACTATAGAAGAATTTTCCCAATAAATCTTTAAAGCTTTAAGAAATCACTTTGTAATGTATATAAAAAAAATGAATCAGTACTCTTCCTGGTTTTTTTCCTTGGAAATTAAAAAGATTCTACAAAAGTTTGTCGTGTCAGTACTGCTCAGGAAGGTCATGCGTTGGGAGCACTAAGGTAAGGGTTATGTATTTCAACAGGAAGCATCTGTAATAATCATGACAGTGGCTGAACTATCTAGTTTTCCTTGCTCTTCTTTTTTTCCCTCCAAGCTGGTATATGAACATTGATTAAATGAATTATAAGGTCCATGTTTGATTGATTTTTTTAACTTTTTTAATTTAGAAGGTAAAACTTTCTATCACATTTGAACTTGAGAGTTATGGTCGAGAGGTAATAGAGGTCTGATTCCAGTGGAAGTTAAAAAGGAAAAAGTTGCCTTGCAAATGTCAAGGCACCTTGTGGTCCGAGATGATTAAAACTAAATTGTTTGCTATATTAATCCCGAGGTGCTGCTATATCTCAACTTCCATGACATTTAGCCGGTGACTTTTCATAGCTTGTTAATAATGTATAGAAATCCCAGTGTAAATTTGCAATGACAGAGCTTGCTTGTTAAAGTGGAGCAGTTAACTAGATTTATTTTGGACAGAAAATGCAGATTTGGAAAAAAAGAAAGTCATGACTACTGTCAGAAGAGATTGCATATTTATTTTAGCCAAGACAGTTGTTAAGGAGAGGTGCTTTTTGCATTGATCTATTGTTCTGCCGGAGTCCTGATTACCTAACCGAAAGGTATTAGCAAAACATTACTCCTCTCATTAAGGCTAACAGTCTGGAAGAAAAATTGATGTCCCATACTAATTCCAAAGTGTGTAGTGGCCCATAAAGTTCATTGATTTTAGCAGGTCGAATGAATCACATAGGCAGGTAAAGGTTATGGGATAAACGCTCCATTAGAAGTACAATTGCTGTTAATCATGGCTCCCAGATAAACCTAATAAACTTCTGTACTGAGGAAACCGTGTTTTTTCTGACTGTATATGTCACAGATATACAAATTATTCATAAGCTCTGAAAGGTCACAAGGCAGACGAAGAAAGAGAGAGAGAGATGAGGAAAAGGGTACAGACAAAACAGATTTAAAAGACTGACTCAAAGAGCGATGAGATACAACAGGATATGAGTTAGACTCATAGAGAAAAATTTGTCTGGCTTTTGGGTTCTTGTGGATTTTCTCCAAGGCTGAAATTTACTCACACAGGAGAAATTGTGTTGTAACTGCAGCTGTAACTGGCAAAGATCAAAATCCTTCATTTAATTATCTTGGTAAGTCATTTGTCACTGTGTTTTAAATGTAGTATGTGATGTAGTGGATATGTGTGTGTGCCAACAGCCCTTAGAATGCAAAGCAAAATAAAGCTTACAGTAAACCTTTGACAACAGTTTTTTACAGCAGTTTCACATTGGACATCTTGGTCTTTTACTGAAAACTTCAACTAGGAGCTGAAGTTTCTCGTCAATTTACTCACTCTTTGTATGGAAATATGTCAGAAAAAAGACGTATGTTAGCAACCTCAACATTGTTACTTGATTATCTCAGAGGTCTTTTCAAGACTCAATAACTCTGGGATTCTGTGGTTGTTGTTGCAAAGTTCTGATTAGGCTTGTATCACGGTTTAAGGTCCAGCAAGGTTCGTTGGCAAACTAAGAACCCTGTGGCTGCTCCCTCAATCCCTATTGCCCTGACTCTATCCTCAGTGGGATGAGGACTTACTTTGAATCTTTGCTTCTCTTTTGTCTTTCCTGAATCACAGAATGGCTCAGGTTGAAAGGGACAGTAGAGATCTTCTTCTTCTTCAACCTCTCTGCCACAGGCAGTGACACCTCTCATGTCCTGAGTCCACTGGTGTTTGTGTCTTTGTTCAACCTGGATTTCCCTACCCAGAGTGTTTGAAGCATCTTGTTCTGTTAGTGTTTACGTTCTCTCAAATGTCCCAACAAAGGATTCTCAAGACATTACATATTCAATTAATTATTGGTGAGCATATTCATCTCTTACTTCTCTTGCTCGTTATCTATATTTTCTGCATTCATATCAGCTGAAAGGGTAGACATAAAGAGGAAGCACCTTTAAAATCAGTAATAGACTTTGCTCCTGTTTTAGGAATTTGGGCTCAGAAGTTCCTTAGATACTATAGTTGCACTACAGGATTTTGACTCACAGATTTCCCAGATAGATTGGGATTGATTTAGATATAAAATAGGACTTAGCAGATGGGTGGTGAAACTTGCCACTCTCTCTAATTCTGCCTATGTATCTACAAGGCAGTTTAGTCTGTGTATGTCTCCTCCTTTCATGTATGTTCTTTGTTGTAACAGGATAGGTGCTAGTGAAAGATGTTTGTCATAACCAGGCCGAATACCTATTAGGTTTGCATAGAACCTTAAAGGTCACCTTAATAAAATTCTACATTCATTATAAAAGAGCTTCGTTTCCAGCTAGGAGGAAAGATTGCAATACGGAAAGTCTGAAAGTGTAGTTTCATCACAATTTTCAGTTAATATCAGATGCAGGTTGAAAACTGAAATGAACTGTCTGACAGACACATGGAGATTTAATGGTAACTGGCTGGCTGTGCTCTTCTAGAAGGCGGCAGTGAACAGTAATCTTCTACACCACACTAATCCTCAGCTAAGGATTTTGCTGAGGTGCCTGTTCCCGTGTCTGCTCTTTACTGCAGTGTAAAATTTACATTCTCCTGTTTCAAATCTATCCAATTCAATAGAATCTTTTCAGTGGTTTGTTCAGCTACTGCACTGGCCAAATCAAGATGAATACTCCTGATAATGATTTATATAAAGCTACAACAGAGAAGGGACTATATTTTCACCACATCACTGTCAGCATTATATGTGAGAGAAAAAAGCTGTACAAAAGAGTAGAAAAGAGAAAGATCTTCACCATCAACCCTTTGAACTGGTAATTATTACGTTGTGAATGAATTATTCTTACAGCAAATGAGTAGCATTTTTTTTGCTGCTTTACAGTGCTAAACTATTGATCTTATGTTGATGCCATTGTAAGTTTAAAAGCTTAGCCTTCTCGGTAAATTAGTTTTCTTAAATTAGTTTTTAAGAGTTATTTGCTGCTAAAGCTCTAAGATTTGTTTACTGCTAAACTTAGATATGCATTTACATATAAAGGCATACATTGGTTTTTATTAAATGCTAATTGGTATACAAGATTTGCAACGGGCATACTGTAACATGAAAGCTCTACGAAGGCTCCTGTTTTTCATTTGCAGAGTGGTCATACCCCAAGCACCACATACAAGTGTGTTCTGCAGTATGTGAGTTAGGTTTAAAGCCATTTGTAGCATGAGAGCATTTTTCCATATCTACTTCCATTTCCTACTGTTGGAATTTAAATTCTATTATTTTCTCCCAGAAGAAATGACAAAAAGATTAGAAAATCTGAATTTATAGAAAGAGGAGTGAGAGTGAAGGAAGGGGAGAACAAACAGAACTTTAATAATTATTTGAAGCCTTAGTCACACCTTTAGAATTATTAACTTTAGACTTATTAATACTCTTCATGAAGGATAGAACTTATTGTCATCTTGATTTGTGAAAAATTTGTGTTGATTCTGACTTGCAAACACTAGTATCCTGCTCACTGCTGGTTGTTTCATAATCACTGAGAATTGTTTGGGCAGTAGTGTGCCTGCCTCTGCAGTCACAAGAATCTGAACACAACACACCCTCCGAACACAAAGTGAATGATGTGGTATTGCAGTGTTTACAAGGAATAAAACACATCAGTGTATTAAATACTTGCAGTGTTATCAAGTATTTTTTAACCTGAATGATTGTCTGACTTGGGAAAAGAGGAGCATGCAAATTCACATATGTGGGATTTGACTTACTAGGTATCCACGTGCTTTCATGGATTTCTGTTTTCCACCTAAATTTGAAAGCTAAATCATCTTTTTAATAACTTTTCTTTTTTTGGTGGTGCCATAATCACTCAATTTCGTTTTATAGTCTTAATAGATATTCGAAAAGTTTTCCATACAAACAGTTTTACCAAATATTTATACACACATCTGTGTCCATTTCTCTATCCCAGTGTCTGTAGATTTAGGCTCATGGCTATATAGTTGTGTCTCTCAAGTCTGAAGGCCTTTTAGAACTGTAAGTCACTGAAGTCTCAACCTCTGCTGAGTAGAAAATCATCCAGAGCTCATCCAGCCTGTATCCTGTAATATGAAGCTAATCCCATTACATTGATCCTCTCCATTGGTGTTTATTAACCTGCTCCATTCTTGCTCCAGCTAGCTATGACCACAGCAACACTGTAAAATGCTCTTGTCTTTACTGATTTCTACTCCACAGCAGGGGTACATATCAAGTACCAAATGTGCCCACATAAAGCTGCCGACACAAGAATTCTGAAAAAGACCTTTAATCTTTTCTTCAAGATTTTAGCTTTTCAGACTAAAAATTCACCTCCCACTCAGTCTACAAACAAATAAGAATAGTTATTCTGCCCAGAATTTTCGCATAATAATGTTAATTTCTTCCAGTTTATGTTGTAACTGCTTTGATTTTTTTAAGTAAAATGCTGATAAGCACAATAAAATATAAATTACAAGTAATTTTTGTTTAAACTGTCCCAGTTTTCCTTGTGTCCAGTTGCCCTTTACCCCAATAGAATATTCTTTTCAGTATTTTATGGGTGTTCATCTCCCAGTCCTCCATCTCATGTCTGGAAGAAATATCTCTCTTCAATTTTATTTATTTCTTTTTAAGATATGTTGTGTAGTCAGTGGAAAGACAAAGGTATCTACAGAAAATTATATGAGCTTTCGGTGAAAAGAATCATTCTCTGCACCCCTTATTCTGCTGAGTGTAGAAGAACCCTGGGATTGTTACAGCTGGGCATGTGAAGTTAGCTGGGCTGAGTCTGATTCTAAGTGTCATACAATCCTTCAATGGTTTAGGCTTGAAGGGCCCTTGAAGATCATCTAGTTTATGAGGCTTTCATGTTAAACAGTTGGATGAATGGCCAAACTGTTTATTGTCTGTAGATGTTTTCTTGAAGTTCTGTGGACAAAGAGCTATAAGGATGGCATTCCAGTGGCTTTTTAACCCTTACACATATTTTCCCTCTCACATATTGTAACCAGGTATTTGAAAAATAATAGCATATACTTCAATTTGTACATCTTACAAGCAATAGTCTTGACTTACAGCAGTCATCTGGACTTGATGTAGATGCTCTCAGTCAAGTGTCTATCCCTCTTAAACTGGGGAGCTCAGAACCGGATGTAATATTCCAGATGTGGCCTCATGTGAAATATTGTGATTGTCTCCTGGAATCACAGAACACCAGGGATTGGGAGGGACCTCGAAAGATCATCTAGTTAAATCCCCCTGCCACAGCAGGATCACCTAGACCAAGTATGTCACATGTATGACACATTCACAGTGTAAATATTGTGACTACCATTTTCCATAGTGTATTTCAGTATATCTGTAAAGATACCTGTATGTAAGGAAGGATGCACCTCAACCGTGAGATTGATACGATTCCTGCACTTCCTCAGAGGTCTCATGGGTCTTCTTGGGTCAGTGATACATGTTGAACTCGTATGGAACTGTTTTGGTATTTAAAAGCACATACGACTTGAGGAGATCTTGTTGCTCTCTACAACTATCTGAAAGGACGTTGTAGAGAGGAGGGGGTCAGTCTCTTATCCCAAGTCACTGGTGATAAGACAAGAAGAAATGGCTTTGAGTTGTGCAAAGGGAGGGTTAGATTGGACATCAGGAAAAATGTCTTCCCTCACAGAGTGGTCAGGGATTGGAACAGGATGTCCAGGGAGGAGGTGGAGCCACTGTCCCTGCCAGGGTTCCAAAAAACAAGTAGATGTGGCCCTGGGAAGCAGGGTTTAGTGGGCAGGGTGGGGTTGGATTGATGGTTAGACTGAATGATCTTGGAGATCTCTTGCAACCTTAATGTTTCTATGATTCTGTTTACAACCAGAAAAACAGAAGTGTTTTCAATATGACTACTATTTATTAAGTGGCATGATAAGAAAAGCATGGTCCCCAAAGTTTAGTGGTTATGCTGTAATTATGTTTAGTGCATTTCTCAACAAGCAGCTTTCTAAACACAGACTGCTGTCACTTAGCTGAATGAACTACTGTAGTAGACTTTATTTTATGCTCCCAAGAGGATACTAGGAAAGGATTGTACTCACCTTGACAGAACCTGTAAACTGTAATTGAGACTCTTATGCTTCATTACGATCCAGATGTGAAATTTGGGGATGGTTTTTGCTGTTATAAATCCCCTACACAATCACCATGGATTAACAAGTTGTTTCCACAGAAAGTATGTTTTATGTGGTGGTTGTGCATAGTGTAACACTTTCGAATACTGTTTTCTTCAGGTGTCTTGCTGGATTTTCTGGACAGTTTTGTGAAATAGAAGTTAATGAGTGTAATTCATCTCCTTGTCTACATGGCTCAACGTGTGAAGATCACATCAATGGATACATGTGTAAATGTCAGCAAGGTAACTGACATGTGACAGAACAATGTCATACAATGATAGCTTTAAATTATTAGTGTTAATACTGACAAAATTGGTAAATTATATCAGGCTCCTTATTTGTACAAATCCTATAAGGTATAAAAATGTTATGTCTTTAAGAAGCTTTCTGAATTAAATCTAAAGAGAATTATCTCATCTAACAAGCATGTTGGAAAGACATAAAAGTAAAACCAGCTCATTAAGTAAGTCCAAAGAATTACCTAGAGCTGGGTTTATGATATCTGATCTTTACTAATGCAGCTTACTGACCAAGTAGTCAAGAAGGCACTGTATAGTGACCAAATAACTTAAATAGCTGCAAAATAAGATTGACTGAAAAGAGTATCTGAACATGATAACTAGCATTGTTATTCTTGTGGTTAATGGTGGTGTCATCAAACACACCTGTGATTAGATCTATTTTGTAACAATTATAGTTAAAATGAAAACACACATTTTCTAAATAGAGTGGGAGCTCATTTCTTATGCTGAGATAGACCAATTTAAACAGGTCTTGTGACCTAGGGAAGGACAAGGTGTTATGAAAAAAGTCACAATCTTCTTTCCAGAGATGGAAAGTAAAAGCATTTGGAATAAATCTGCTTTTGTTGCAGACAGCTACTGTTCAGATATACTAGATCTTGGACTTCCCTGCAAAGTAAGCTCCACCTATAGAAATACATGAAGGTGCAATTATTTTTTAATCTGTAATGGCAACTATAGGAAAGAACTTTTCACAAGACGTTAAGTCTGAGCTATTGAGCAACAGAGCCACAGGTGTAATTTAATGAAATGGAAAAGGTATAGTGGCAAGAGAGAAGTAGGAACAAGGCAGATGATTGCAGCTTTCCAAAAATCTCCAGAGAACAAAACAAAGCGTGTGGTGACAGCATGTGATAACAGCAAATGGAACTGATTTAGCGCTGACAAATGCACTCTGTGATGGATCCCAATACCAGACCCCATACCCTTAGAATAATAAATACATGCTCAGGATTTGGAGCTGCAGCTGCAGGCTGCTCAGGTGTAGAAGCAGCACAGAGAGATGTAAACTGTATTCTAACAGCATTTCAGACCGAGCAGAAGCAGCAACAGCAGCCATTGGAAATAATAGCTGCTTCACAGCTGAATTATCCAGCTTGGGTGACTGGATCCTGCTATAGATGCACTGGCAGAACTGGTGGGTCAATCTGATGCATGCCTCGAGGCAAATACAGCACAGGGGCGAGTAGCTGTGTATCACCTGAGGACTGATGGCCTGGGGGAGGGGGGCTGTGAGGTTTTGTTTGTTTGTGTAGAAATGAGGACATCTAATTGGAAAAACTGTGAATCTGTAAGGGGCAGTGGGAGCATTATGGCAGAATGTCTGCGGTCCTTCAGTAACTAACGATCCTTTCGAACATTCTGGGTTTGTATTTACTACTCAAATGGGCTGCTTCCTGTTCAGCTTAGCCTCTAGGGAGTAAGTTCAAGACAGATTCAAATTACATGATATAAAAAGCTGCTTCAGATGATTTTTTGGATTCCAGTTCATGGGTGTATTTAGCAGTGAAGATTTTATAAGGAAAGCATATGAATGTATTCCAGTCATATGACTATTGAAGTATAAGAAGTTAGTATGCTGATGGCATTCAAACAAAAACCTATATATGCCCAGAAATTGTCCTCCTAAATTGATACCCTAATCTGTCTCTGAATTCCTCTTTTAAACTTTTACCTTTGTTTCATTTTGTATAACTAATTATTTTCATTTACCTGAACCTCCAGTTTTACTTCTGCAGTGTGGCAATAATGGACGGATCTAATGAACAAGATAAACAGGTCAAATATTAAGACAGGCAATTCCAAACTCCTTCAGTTAAAATTTGGGGAAAATAAGGCTTTGGTTGCACTGTGCAGATACGGAGTAGGAAGTTGCAGAGAATTTCACCTTGGATAATTCTTAGCCACGAAAGAGATGGGAATGCAGATAATCCTGTATGTGAATGACAACCTCTTTAATCAGTTAGTTCAGTAATACAAGAATATACTCATATTTTACTAGTTTGCTTGCTTACACCTTTATTGAAATTGAAGTCAGCAAGAGGTCAATAGCTCTTGAGGGGAGCATAATTGTCAGGTACCTACATTTTCTCATTTTCTTGTTTTACTTTGAGAAAACACAGTCCAAAATAGTTGATACTGCTCTATATATTTATGTAGATATGAGCTTGGCTATAGCTACCCTCAGCTTTTCTTGCTTGACAATAATGGATTTAGATTGTAATGGGATCTTGGTTTTGGGTTTCTTTCCTGACAGGATGGGAAGGCCTCCATTGTGAGCTGGATGTTGATGAGTGCATTTCCAATCCATGCATACATGGCATTTGTGTTCAGAAAGACCCCAGCTTTGGTTACGCCTGTTTTTGCAAACCAGGATTTGTGGTGAGATGCTGAAATTTTTTCTTCTCCTTCCCTTAACCTGACTGTTCAAGGCTGCACATAAAATACTGTATAGAAACCCTGTTGAATTTATCCTTATTCAGATAAAACTTGGCCTTTCTGAAAAATTCATCATTTTAGCAACTCTTCTTTGTTTAGTTTGTTTTGTTTGTTTTACTTACAGGAACACATTTATTCTGTAGAAATAATTGTCTAATATCCACAACAGTAGAGGCATGCAATAGCTTGGTCAATCTTCAGAGTACATTAAGGCTTGTTAAACAGTAATTAATTCATTTTATTACATACCAATTAATATTTTTATTTCACTTAGCAACTAATATTGTTACACACTGAGCTAGATCACATTTGAAACTATTGCAGACAGAGGGATGTTTTGAAAACAAGTTCCCTGGAAGTAAATAAAGCTATTCTTTCTAATGCTTGACTCTGTAGGCTTTGGTCCTGTGTTTTGTTCTTTCTGTTTATCAGAACAAAGGGTGGCTAAATGCCACCACTGTATTAACCTAAGGGTGAGACTTCCATGCAGCTACCACTTTTTTAATGCCAGTTCTTTTTGTAGTTGAAGACATGCAGTTAGTACCTACAACCTGAGCTCCTGCTTACCTTGTCACAATTCAGATTTAACTTAGTAGCTTGGGATTAGTACTGAGGAGGCTTAATGTATTATTTTTTCATCCATTTATTCTTATTTACTTCAGTAATTCTTATCTCTAAAACTCCAGGCTTGAAAATGTTCTTTAAATACCCTTTTATTATAAATTGTGACAGTGATGCTTATTAGACTAGTTATGCATCATTTATTTGGCATATTTACATCTGCTAAATAAAAGGAAGGTATTTCAAGAGAGAAACATATTTACCTTCATAGATTCTCTGCAGCCAAGTCAGTAAAGAAATAAGCTACTTCTCAGACAATAGCCAGTTTCAGGGCTGCTTTCTACAGCAGAAGGTTCTCTTTTACTGTCAAAGAGGGAAAAACTAACAAAGCAATGGAAGGAAGTGAAAAATACCTGTCTTCAGTTCTTCTCAGGTACCACATTAATCTCTGTCCTGTGCCGATTCTCACAAGGAGATCCCCAGTACACAGTAGCACACATCAAGGAGCACAAGTACTAAGTCAGCTGATCCCCAGGAAGGCAGCCCAGAAGCTAAGGATTGTGGAAAGGTAGGCAGAGGCAATGACCTTACAGACAAGGGGTGAAGTCTCACAGTACCTACAGAAGGATAGCAAAGCAAATAGTGATGCAGTAACCATTCAAAAGAGTCATCCAGAAGTCCAGATAATTCCAGACAAGTCCATGATCACAAAGCAGATCTCAGTTGAAGCCATAAAGTCAAGGTTGTACATCAAGGTCAGAGTCAATAAAGTAATGGGTTTACCATAGCAGCCTTCAGCTTCGCTGTGAGCTCAGTCAACAGCCAAGGCTGAGGGCCTGATCTTAAACACAGATGTAAAGGTCCTAGCAATCTCACACATCTTTCTTACAGCTTAATTCATATATCTTCTGTACTGAGATGAGATGCCAAGAATTTGATGTATTATTCCAGATGTGGCCTTTTCAGTGCTCAGGAGATATGAGGGATCATGTCTTGCAACTTGCTCATAGAATCCTAGAATGGTTTGGGTTGGAAGGGATCTTAAAGATCATCTACTTCCAACACTGCTGCCATGGGCAGGGACAACTCCCACTAGACCAGGTTGCTCAAGGTCCCATCCAGTCTGGCCTTGATGATAGTTTTCCTGATGCAACCAAAGATTTTGTTAGTATTATTTGCTGCAAGTGCACATTGCTGGCTTGTGCAGTCCATCATCCACCAAGACCCCTAGATCATTCTCTGCAAAGCTGCTTGCTAATGTGTCAGTCCTGGACATTTACTAGAGCACAGGGTTACTCCACCCCACAGTCAAGATTTCCCATTTCCCTTTACGAGGTTCCTGTTGTCACACTTCTTCAGCCTCTTAATACCAGTACAAATGGCAGAAACTAATTGGGCACATCCACAGCTCGTGTTGTAATTCCTGGGAATCTGTGCAAAGCAGCCCCAGCTACATTCCTGGCAATAAGCAGAAGAATGAGACCACACAGCCACCAAGGCAGCACCTCCAGATCCCTTTTTACCACCAAGTTTTTACCTAAGAGCTTTCTCACCAGGCTTTCTGGATAACACAGGCCACCTGGCCTTCACCTTTGCTCCACCCATCAGGTATTTACCAGCAACTCTAAGCTTTGCAGGTTTCCTGATGGATTCTGGTTCCAAAAACTTAATAAGCATAGGCTAGAAAAGTGGAATTAAGCACTGAAGAAACTCTAGCCATAGTGTGCATCAAGTAAATCTTTTGTACCTTATGTGTCTAATGCTTTGCTCTTAGGCAAAAGCTTGGTGGTAAAAAAGGAACTGGAGAGTGCTGCCTTAATGTATGTGTGGTCTTGTTCTTCTTTTGTCTGAGTATGGATCATTAATTGTGAAAACAAATGCATCATCACTGGTATATGGGGTAAGTGTTTACTTTTGAAATGGAAACTTCTATAGACTCAAACCTAAAACCATCTACTTTCATGGAAACACTTGAATTGGCAGGGGGATTGGACTAGATGATCTTTTGAGGTCCTTTCCAGTCCCTAATGTTCTGTGATTCTGTGAAATCCTTTACAGACATATTCGAGGCTATCAAATTTATCTATGGCTATTTAACGTACCCTTCATGCACAGTGGAGGTTATCCACATCTGCCTTGTTTCTATGAGTCATAAAATTATAATCAAATGCTCTTCACTGTTGCTAATTTCTTCTAGGGAAAACCAGAATGCAGCATATCTTTCATAGGATTAAAAGAGGTTATCATGCAGAATTCTTATACGGACTGATCATTTGTGCTACGTGTGGAATAAGAAGAGAGCTAATAGAAAACGTTATTTTATTGTTGTATGGAAATCTGAGGAATAAATTGGCCTGTTGATCCTTTGTGCTTTGGAATAATAATACATTGAGTGATTTTATCAGATGCCATGATTTTAACAGATAGTTTGTCTGTGTGACAAAACAAATTAAGAACATGATTGAAACAAGCAAGGATGTATTGAAATAATTTTAAAAGCCTTAATTTAACCTCTTCCATTCTAAGCACTGATGATTTAAACTACTTATAAGAAAAGTAATTTCAGTTTCTACATCCATGTTTATGCCTCTTTCACTTTTGCACCTCCTGTTGTTTCCTAGTGTCAGAAAATAATTTAATAGAGTTGATGGAGATTTCAGAAAGTGTAAGTTTCATGTAAGTGTGTAGCCAGGTAGAAAGGAAAGGTTATCTTACAGGAAAGTGTGCATCTTGCCCTGGGAAGTAGTTTATAAGTGGCTTTTCTAACCCTTTGGGGTTTTTTTGGCCCATTAGCACATTACCTACATTAATTAGTTAATTTCACCTCAGGACATAAAACCCATACCACATGGGGTTGTTATGACCCAAGTGCAGCACTTGTTGAACCTTTTAACCTTGACTCATCAATCCATCCTGTCTAGATCCCCTTGTAGAGCCTTCCTAGCCTCCACCACATCGACACACCCACCCAGCTTGGTGTCTCCTGCAACTGAAGATGATTATTTTACCACTTTTTTCATTAGTGCAACAACACTATCTTCAATACTTTGAAATTAAAATCTGCAGGGAAAATACTTTTAGTGATCGTTTGTAATACTTAGAGTCAAGGTGTCATTTAGTTAAAATTTAAAATACAAAACTCTGCTATCATAGCAGTCAAATGATACTTTCCACATGACTAGATTTGACAGCTTAATATAAGCAAATAACATTTTAGAATCAAAAGAAAGAAATAATTTGAAATAATGTGGGTGTGAAATGCAAATTGCTTTCAAAAATGGCTTTTTCAAAATTCTCTTTCAGGGGCGAAGCTGTGAGCTTAATTACAATGATTGCCTTATACAATCCTGCTCTGCTGGGTTTCTTTGTGTTGATGGGATAAACAATATCACCTGCTTACCCAGTATCCCCCAAAGCAAGAAAACCATCACCAAAGTGGCTGAAACACTTTCTGCTGAGATCTTAGACAACAACTTTCCATCAGGCCTGGCTGTGTCTACGAAACATTGGTCTAAACATGCTCCTCCTGATCTTCATACAGGTGAAATGTCCGAAGGTAAGTTGAAAAATAATGAATGTATATTTCAAACTTCTTTCCTTGTTGGTTAATACTTTTTAAATGGAAAGTATTAATAATATATTGATGTCTTTTCACAGTATCACAGAATGTTAGGGATTGGAAGGGACCTCATCTAGTCCAATTCCCGTGCCACAGTGGGATCACCTAGATCCAGTCACACAGGAACTTACCCAGACGAGTTTTAAATGTCTCTAGAGAAAGAGACTGCACAACCCCCCTGGGCAGTTCCTTCCAGTGCTCTGTCACCCTCATTGTGAAGAAATTCCTTCTCATATTTACATGGAACCTCCTATGTTCCAGCTTACACCCATTGCCCCTTGTCCTATCACTAGATGACATTGAGAAGAGCCTGGC
>JAOXOE010000256.1:56434107-56451418 GCA_028565055.1 Phoeniculus purpureus
AAGGGACCTTGAAAGATCATCTAGTCCAATCCCCCTGCCACAGCAGGATCACCTAGACCAAGTTGCACAGGAACATACCCAGGCAGGTTTTAAACGTCCTGGGAGAATTGCTTGCCTGGTATAACTTGCTTTAGAGAAGCAAATACCCTTCAAGTATCACTTTCTAGGCTAGAATGCCAACAATTCTACTCACTTGTATTAGTGATGTCTAAAGTTTTCCCTCTCTGCTGGAGTACCTTCTGGTAGTCAGGGGAGGTTTCAATCTCTACAGTTATGCCTTGATTTTGGATCAATTTTGGATCAGAAAGACCCCAGTGTATTTTATACCAGGCTAGAGCTTGATCTAAATGCAATGCTCCATAGAGAGATGGCAGGCTGTGGATTGAGCTAATTGTTTTGTAATCCGTCTTTATATTGTTTAGTAAATAGTCTCCTCTGTATGTCGTTTGTATATTCTTCTATAGTGTTGTTGGTTCGGATTTGAATCAATTTTACTTAGGGTTCAATTAAAACTCTTTAAAACCAGAAAAATAAACACTTGAACAACTGTCATTTTATGTTGGGAGATGAGAAATGGCCTCATTCATATAAACATGGCAAAAGCCATGAGGAGTGTTTTTCTTACTATTAGTGAGGTTTTTACAGTTTTTCAAATGTATGATCTTAGTGATTATGGCTTTGAGATGTAATTCCAGAACATACAAATAATGCCCTTGAAAATGGAGCTTAAATTTCTGCCTTTAAAACATTTTATCTGTTAACTATCAGCTCTACTCTGTGAATATTTCTAGCTTTAAAGCTGTCAAACAGAAGTAAAGCCGTGTCTCCAGCCTGGAAAAGATACATTATGCAATTTTTTACTTGCTTTACTGTGAAGTACCTTTTCTGTTCTCCCAAAACTCAGCACGATTTCTAGTTTTAATATTTAATTATTTTTTTTCTGCCAGATAAAAACTGCTCCACAGATATTGATGAATGCTCCTTCAGGCCCTGCAGAAACGGAGGTCATTGCCATAACCTGGTTGGTGAATTTTACTGTAGCTGTTTGCCAGGTAAGAAGCCAGGTGATATTTAGGTGAGAAATGTCCTGTGGTATGCAAGAAGGAAATGCGGTTTTCCATAAGCGCACAATGAAGTAGTCATTTATTGTGCTTGAGAAGCTGAAGGGAGTGAGTGGGATTTTCTTTAAGAAGCCTGGACAATTGCTATGCAGCTGATGTCAGCAGAGTTTTACTGAATATATCTTGTGTGCCAGACCTTCTGTCTTGCAGACTGATGAAGAGTATCAGATACCAGTGAGCACTGCCACCCACAAGCTAACCTGGGTGACCTTCTCCAGTGCCTCACCAACCTTATAGTGAGGAGTTTCTTCCTTACATCTAGTCTAAATCTCCTCTTTTTTAGTTTGAAATCATCTTCCTTGTCCTATCGCTAGAATCCCTTGTGAGAATTCCCTCTGTAGCTTTTCTGTCGCCCCTTAAGGTACTGAAAGGCTGCTGTAGGGTCCCCTCTGAGCCTTCTCCTCTGCAGACTGAACAACTCCAATTGATAAGTAATAGATTTTAATATAACAAGTAAACTTAACTGTGTGATATTTGCATAGCAAAATTAATGGTTGTTTTCCCCCCAATTCACTCATTGATTGGAAGCAGGGAATGTGTAGGGAAAAGTGTCAGCTAAAATGATGACATTTATAAAAATTATAGATGTTTTTATGCAAGAGATTTAAAATGTATTCAAGCTATTTCAAGTCTAATGTGGCAGTTACTGAAATGGGAAACACAGAACTAATGCAACAACCCCCAGCAGCACTACAGGCTGGGGGAAGAGTGGCCAGAGCTACCTGGCAGAAAAGGACCTGGGAGTGTTGGTTGACAGCCAGCTGAACAAGAGCCAGCAGGGTGCCCAGGTGGCCAGGAAGGCCAAGGGCATCCTGGCCTGGATCAGAAACAGTGTTACCAGCAGGAGTAGGGAGGTGATTGTGCCCCTGTTCTCCGCACTTGTGAGACCACACCTGGCACAGGCTACCCAGAGAGGTTGTGGAATCTCCTACTCCACACTACCTGTGTGACCTGCCCTAGATGATCCTGCTCTGGCAGAGGGGGTGTTGGACTGAATGATCTTTTGAGGTCTCTTCCATTCCCTAATTTCTCTGATTCTGTGGCATTTTCCTCAGTCTTTTTAAAGGCCAATGTAGGTTTGGACATCATGCAGGTGAATGCTTGACTGTCTTCTGGTGTCACAGACCAATCTTCAGCTTTTAGTACCCTCTGTGAAGAATAGTAATAACTGGTGAAAGGTGTGGCTCACTTGACAAAGATGAATAAGAGCAGTTTTTGCAACAGGCTTCCTCCCCTAACGACAGGGCTTCGAACTAGATACACCACAGGGGAATGACTTAACAGGAAGAGAGGAAAAGGAATGTGGAGTAATGAAAAAGTTCCTAGGGGACTGAATGCTGGGTGAGTCTCTCACACTTGTGGAAACAGGATGTCTATGCATGTGACTGAGCTACACAGGAAAGACAGAGAAAAGTTTTCCTCAGGGGTAAAAACTGTAGCAAGGCAAGACAAGAGACACAAACTGGAACGCAGGAGAATTCTGATTAGGCATTAAAGGGGCAAAAACCTACAAAGGTGGGTAACTTTTGGAGTAAGTTATCTGGAAAACTTGTGGTATCACTGTCCTTGGAGATAAATTTGGATTTTGACAGGACAATTTCCTGAACACTGATCTGACTGGTCTTGCTGTCAGTGAGGTCAGACTAGATGGCCTCAAGAAGTCATTTCCAACATAAATTATCTGTGGTTCTCCACTGAATAAGGAACCTTTGCCCAAATTTATGCACACTGTGCAAATTTAATACTTTCAGTTGAATTTTAATTGAAGTGCCTGTATACAGGCAGTGTCTGAGACTGCAATCATTTCGACTGCATGCAAAACTTTTCCATTCTCTTCCTGAGGGTGTCAGACTTTATCTGTTGACTTTGTGTCTGAAAAAATAAGTGGTTTTTTATATGCAATGCTTTTCCAAAACAAGAATTTGTATGAATATTAAAGAGCACCTCATATAAATTTTTCCCACTTGCTGATTTAGATTTCCACTAGGAAATGCCTTCATAACTATAATGAATTTTAACAAAGGATAAAAATCCAAAATGAAAAGTTCCATAGTGGTGTGGTAAAAAAGGTTATGATGACTGTACTTTGTCATCTGGAAAACTTTCCTTGAAATGGGAAAGTAGAGGTGCACAGTCTGAGGAAGAAATGAGGAGTCATGGTTAGGAGTTAATAACTTCCCCTTGGGTAATCTGATATTTAAGGAAATACCTAGAAGATACTGGATTTGTCGAACGTATTCTGAAAGGCAACAAAAGTGATCAATGGAAATAAGCAACTGCCTTATGAAAATGCAAGACCCCTTATGGGATAAAAGGGAAAGAGAAGCAGCTTAGAAAGGGCATTGTGAAAACGGGCTAAACTGAAAGGAACCCCATAGTTCACAAAACGTGTTCACAAGAAGCACAAGGTTGCTTGAAGAATCTAGTGGCGTTTTCATCTAAAACATGTAACATATTTCATGTCTTATTTTTTTACCACAGAATGTGATGTAGCTAATTTATTTAGGAGATTTGGCAAGGGATTAGAGAAATTAACATCCAAAAAGGCTGTAAGTGGATACTAAAGAAACCTCTGACTTCTTTAATACACCAGAACGCTTGGTGTTTTCAAAAGGAATGGATGCTGGAGGTGGCTAAGCTCATATGCCCTCACAAAATAGCCTCTCATTTGGTTCTTTCAGACAGCTCTGGTTAGACACATGGCTGCTCTGACAGCACAGGGTGCTGCTTAGGATTTTACAGGACTTTCTCTTAGTTTAGTATTTTACACCACCTTACATTGACAACACAGCTTCCTTCTCAGCCCTGTTCATGCCCCAGTGATGCATTATCCTCTCTGCACCTAAGTGAATGCACACATGCATGGTTTCTCTTCCAGTGGGGTTAGTAGATAATTAACATGACTGTTGAAGTAGAGTGATTCTGAAGCAGAAAACTCTGTCAGTTGAGATGCTTGGATTGATTGATGGATGCAATCCAGAATCAATTTTTGTTCAACTTGAATATACTGAATCAAAGGAGCAGTACTTCTGAATAAGAGTAAACTCACACACAGAAAAATTGTAAATCAAATTCTTCCTTTTTTTGGGAGGTTAGCTGTTATTAAAGGTTACCGTACCATGAAATGAGACTATGCTTTCTTTCAGACATTTCTGACAGCACTTAATATGAAGTAGAAGCTCATACATGAAAGCTTTTACTGCAGGAAGAGGCCTCAGGAAAAGTGTTGCATGCTGTGACTTAAAAAGCAAAGTGAATCATCAAGACTACAGATAGGAAATGTTTAGGAAATCATTCAGTCCTGCATGCTGCTACTGCACAGTCATTCTTAATGCAGGATTTGTAATGATTATTTCTTGGCTTTGATTTTAAAGCTGTCTGATAAGAAAGTCTAGCATTATTTACATGAAGCTGTTGCTTAGCTTACCAGAATGATTACCTGACACATAGTTTACAATTCCTACTATTGATTTCTTGCTCCACATAGTTTAAAATTCCTGTTATCAATTTCTTTCTCCAGGTAACTATTTATGTAATGTGTAAGTCATATATGTTTCTTACATCTCTACTTAGACTAGGACAACATTCCTTCCACGCACACCTGCCTAATGATCTCTAGACATGCTGCTCAGCTCTCAACCATTTACAGAGGATGCTTTGCATATTCATACAGCAGAGGAAGAGACTTCTTAGTGGACTCAAGTATTTTAGGTACATAGAGGTTAATATATTCACATGATGTTAGCTCTTTTGCAAAGACTTGATTCTGAAACGTCTGTGGCCAGTCACACCCATGAGACACCAGTGCTGACTCTGTCCGGAAACAGGACAGAGGCCGCTGGTAGAGCTGTAGGAGAAGCAGAGGTTGATCAGATGGATCCCCTTGACCTGACCCTAACAAATCAATAACTGGAAGCTATAAGTGTCAAGGAATGACATTGAAGGTCCTTTCTAGGTATTCCTACTTATATTGTTATTATTGTTATTTCTGAGGCTGGAAAAGACATCTGAGCTCATCCAGCCCAGCCTATGACATAACATCACTATATTGGGCAGGCCAGGGCAGTAAGGGCCGAATACAGTCTGTCCTTAAACACCTCCAGGGATGGGGACTCCATTCCAGTCTGTGACCACCCTTTCTGTGAGGAAGGGCTTCCTAACATCCAGCCTAAGCCTCCCCTGGCAGCTTCAGGCCCTGCCCTCTTGTCCTGTTGCTAGTTGCCTGGGAAAAGAGCCTGATCCCCACCTGGCTACAACCTCCCTTCAGGGAGTTGTAGAGAGGGAGAAGGTCTCCTGTAAGCCTTCAGTTCTCCAGGCTAAACACCCCCAGCTCCCTCAGCCTCTCTTCATCAGATTTTCCCTCCAGTCCCTTCCCCAGCCTTGTTGCTCCTCTGAACCTGCTCCAGCCCCTCAATGTCTTACTAGAATTGAGTGGTTCAGCACTGCCCCCCGTACTTGAGGGGAGGCCTCTCCAGTGCCCAGTACAGGGGGAGAATTACTTCCGTAGTCCTACTGGCCACACTATTGCTGATACCAGCCAGGATGCCATTGGCCTTCTGGGCCACCTGGGCACTCTGCTGGCTCCTGTTCAGCTGGTTATTATCCAGTACTGTCAAGTCCCTCTCCGCCAGGCCTCTCTCCAGTCACTCATTCAGTCTGCAGCTGCAGGGTGTCACTGTGATCAAAGTGAGTGTAGGACCCTGCAGTTGGCCCTGTTAAACCTCATCCTGTTGGCACGAAATGGTCTGAAGTTGCAGCAAGGGAGGTTTAGATTGGATATTAGTCATTCTTTACTGACAGAGTGGTGAGGCACTGGCACAGGATGACCAGGGAGGGGGCTGAGTTACCATGCCTGAAGGTGTTTAAAAAACATGCAGCCATGGTGCTTCAGGCGCTGCTCTGATGGCAGAGACTGCAGGGGGTTCAGTTTGTATTTTAATTGTGTTTGGTGCTATTGTTTGATCAGAGTTTGGGTTTTGTTGTTGCTGTGTGTATGGTTGGACTCGGACATCCGGGAGGTCCTTTTCAACCAGGAATATTCTGTGATTCTGTGAATAACTCTGTGGCTCATAAACTTAATGGAGGATGCTATATAGAAAGCAATACTGTTGTTTGAAGACACGTCTAGGAATTGAGTAACAAATTGTATATTTATTAATGGCATCTAGATAGGCTCAACAGTATTTGTGATGCAGCCTGTACTTTTCCTTTTAAAGAAAACAGATGATATTATATAAATGTGTTCTGCCAAACTCCTCAGGTTTTTATTACTCACGTATTCAGTTAGTCACTTAGTTGTAGGCAATTGCAATGACATTGCCGCTTGTTGTTTACAAAATGAAAAGCTATAAATGTCAAGGCAGCAGAAACGCAGTAATTCGTGAGGTTTATCTTTCCAGCATCAAATGGGTTGTAATGATTTTGTAGTGCAACATTACTCCACTTATAAAACATGTACAAAATGGGCAGCCGAAATACTGATGTGTGGTTTGTATAATTTATGAAAATCAAATTTTGAGGTGCACATACCTCTTTTCTTCATCATTGTGGTGATTTGGGCCTGGCTGGGGGCCCTGTGCCCACTAAGGCCATGCTATTGCTACTCTTTCTTATATGCACAAGGAAAAGGAGAATATACAGAGAGGTTAAACAGGTCATAAGAGGAACAGTTTAATAAAGAAAAAAAGTTTATTCTCTAGCTCTCATCAGCAGGCAATGTTCCGCTGCTTTCCTGTGAAGCAGGATTTTAATGCATGTAGTGATTTCTTGTAATTGTCACGCTTCTGCTTTAAGTTGCCATATGTGTTTTAAGTTCTAAGACAGTCTTTCTATGGACACATTCTTCCACGCAAAGGAAAAACTCCCCTTCAGCCTTTATGTGAATAAAAAACACTGGTAAAAAAGAACACAGTTGATAATTCTTTCAATGGCCGTGTAATTACACCAATATTTTATTTTCAAAGTTTGTATGTGATGATATGCAAGCAATTCTTTAGCAATAGTAGCATTATTTTGGACAGAATTTGTTGTTTTCCATTGACATTCCCATATACTCATTTAATTCTTCATCTATGTCTTTATTCTGTCCTATACTTTCATGCCCTTCTCTAAAATAGCTTGCTTCTTCAATAATTCACTGTAAAAACAATCTCTTTCTGGCCCTACAATGTAATTGAAAAATAATTAGCGTTTATTAAGTGTTCGTTTCTATGGCTGTGTTTGCAGTAGTAAGGAGTAAAAATGTTGTATAAAATTATTGGTGTTGTCCACTAACAGACTTGCCTGGACAGACCTTCAGCAAATTCTGTAGCTGTTACTTTATGGGTTTTAATCACCTAATTTTATGGGTTGTTTTTTTTTTTTCTAGGAAATAGTTCCAAACCAGAATAGAATTACAGAATGACTGTGATTGGAAAGTACCTTAAAGATCACTTAGTTCCAACCTCCCTGCATAAGCAGGGACATCTTCACTACATCAGGATACTCAGGGCTCCAGAAAACTTGGCCTTCAACACTACCAGGGATGGGGCAGCCACAACTTCCTTAGTCTTCTTATCTTCCAGGCAATTCTTAGTGGGGAAAGCTTCCAAAACCATTCCCAAAGTTGAGTGAGCATCACTTCTCCGTCTCTTTCACTTGAAACATGAAGTTTTGAAAACTTTTAGAGAGTAATTCTACTATTCTAATTGAACAGCTAAAGTTTGAATTTTCTTTACTGAGAATGAGTAGGGTTTCCCCTCTGAATTGCTGAAACCACATATGGAAGAAGGATCCAACAGAGAAAATGGCATTTTGACTGTGTCTTTTATAGTTGTGACTGGGTACATCAATACAACAATCACACGTATGTGTGATTAGAGAAGAAGGTAACAATAAAACCCTTCCCTTTTCACAGAATCATAGAATGTTAGGGATTGGAAGGGACCTTGAAAGAACATCTAGTCCAATCCCCCTGCTTAGGGGGGCAGGATCACCTGGATCAAGTCTCACAGAAACTTGTCCAGGCAGGTTTTAAACTTCTCCAGAGGAGGAATCTCCACAACCCCCCTGGGCAGCCCATTCCAGTGCTCTGTCACGCTCACTGTGAAGAAGTTTCTTCTCATAGTTATGTGGAACCTCCTATGTTCCAGCTCACACCTGTTGCCCCTTGTCCTATCATTGGATGCCACTGAGCAGAACGCAGCTCCATCCTCCTGCCACTCGCCTTTTCCATATTTATAAACATTAATAAGGTCATCACTTCTGTTGTCTGAGGCAATGGAAGCGTTTTTTCCCTGACTTCTAGCTGAAGGTGATGATTTTTCATTATTTCCCTTTCTCTATTGTAAGTTGCATCTTTTATTTACACTTCTTGCATTTTACCTCATTTTTGCAACAAGTACAATTATATTTTTGATATTCTAGAGGACCTAAGCAACAGTAGGGTTGTCTTATAAAAGGTATTCAATGCTGAAAACAATAATAAACACTCCATGTAAAAGAAAAATATAATTAATAAAATGACTTGCACTTTATTGTTATCATACCCAGTGCAAGTGATAACCATTAGTACAACCCATTTGTACATAAGAATCTTAATGACAGTATTGTCTGGGCTTTAAGTGAACTGACTAAATCCTAACATTTATTTCTATCAGTCTTTTTAAGTTTTTGTTGGCTGTAATTTTGATAGGAACCATGTTATTTTATTCCAGAAGTAATATTTGTCCAGTAGGAGTGACTGAATGCACATCGAATCCTGCTGGCTTTCACAATCACCCTTAATATAAGGTTCCAGATAACAGTTTCAGATGTACCTACCATCCAGAATATAAGGAACTGTGTAGTGAAATTACCATAAATCACTCTGGCTGGACTGTGTCAGAATGGATAGCAATGCAGAGATCTCCCTAGAGAGTTTAAGTGCCAGAATCTGACTAGAAAGAAGCACTTTTCTCTTGAGGCATTTGGGTTTGACAGAAAGATGTGAAGAATGTACAGCTTACACCCATTGCCCCTTGTCCTATCATTGGATACCACTGAGCAGAGCATGGCTCCATCCTCCTGACACCCACCCTTTCCATATTAATATACATTAATGAGGTCACCCCTCATTCTCTTTCTTTCCAAGCTCAAAAGACCCAGCTCCCTCAGCCTTTCTTCATCAGGGAGATGTTCCACTCCTTCATCATCTTTGTGGCTCTGCTTTGGACTCTCTCCAGCAGTTCTGTGTCCGTCTTGAACTGAGGGGCCCAGAACTGGACATGAGGTTCCAGATGTGGTGTCACTAGGGCACTGTAGAGGGGGAGGAGAACCACCTTCCTTCTGATACACCCCAGGATGCCGTTTGCTTTCTTGGTCACAAGGGCACATTGCTGGCTCATGGTCATCCTGCTGTCCATCAGGACGCCCAGGTCCCTTTCTCCTACACTGCTCTCCAACAGGTCAGTCAATACCTATACCGGTACCTGGGGTTTTTCTTGCACAGATGACAGTCTCTACACTGGCCTTGTTATAGTTGGTTCAATTTCTCCCTGTCCTGTCTAGGTGATTGTGGTGATGTTAGTTCATAGCAGAATGATCTCATAGGTCTTTTGCAGCCTTCTGCAACTCTGTGATTAATTGGGTGAGAATGTTGTTCAACTGGTGTTTCAAACGGAATAGAAGCACAACTTGAAAATACCTTTCTGTATCTACTGATTAGAAACTAACTGAGTGCCTGTGTGGGACAGGTTTCATACACATCGGCTCATATCTATGCCTCAATGGTTTGTTACACAAGACAGGATTTCTAAACACAGTATGCTTCAGCAATTTACCTTGATGGGCAGGAGCTGCTGTCTTATCTTGCTGTCCAAACCCTAACAATTCTTCCAGATCAGGACCTCTTCAGTTGTACCCTAAGGACGTGGTTTACATTTATTTTTAATTTGAAGGCTACTAAGTCTTCAAATTCAAAAAGCTAAGTCTTTTTTTTTTTTTCTCTTTGTGTGAATGGTTGGTGTACTCAAGGTTAGACATGGGACAACTGGTTGGCACTCTAGAATACACTCTGGCAATACCTATGGTGCACGGCATTACTTTGTAAACCTTTGTGAAAATGGAATCTGAAGTTCAGATCTTCAGCAAGACTCAATATCTAAGTTTGTGAGACATTGGAATTAATTATATTTAGTTCACTGAACCAAATCTCTGGGTTTAAGTCTCTAGTGTCTTCCATGCTGTAATTGTTAAATTATGATAAATTGGTCCAGTCTCTTTTAATCTTTGCCAGAACGTTATTTTTACAAGGATCTAAAAATCTTTAGAAAGATTTTAAGAGCTAAATGAATAGGAGAGTGGAAAAATACTCTTTTTATTCTTTAACTCATTGATTTTTATGACAAAATTTATGGCAAAAATGTCTAAAGTTTGAAAAGAAACCCAGAATTTATACTCAGAACCTGGATCTTAGCTCCACACACAACGATTGATTTTTAATTGCTTCGTATGCATTAATTAAAAAATATTGATTTGGTTTAGAAAAAATCTATTTTTCAATGAAACAAAGCAAAATGTACTTGCAACTGTTTTTTGTGTATATGAGATAATATTCTAATGACTTTCTTGCTGTATGATGTCTTTAAAAGCTGTTAACACCCAGGCTAACATATCCTAAGTGTGAAATGTAAACTTGTACTTTATCTTTGATTGTATTTTTAATCTTGTGCATATGTAGCCCTCAACAAGATAAAGAGATGCTTAATGTTTCATAAGAGTAGCTTTCTTATCAACTAGAAGTTAGCTAGTTAAAAAACTCAATGCTAGTAACTATCAGACTGGCCGGATCACACAATATTTGCTTTATGCAGAATATATTGGGATAGTGTTCTTTTTTTGTCTGGAAAACATAGGGAGTTTTCTCAGTGAGGTCTGCAGAACAATGTGCTTACGGGTATTCCAATAACATTTGGAATACCTGCATCTCAGTTATTGAGACTGCTACGAAGTCAGCCAACAGTGAGCAGCACATCTCAGCGTTCAAGAGAATTTCCTAGGCTTCCCTGAGACAGGGACATGCCAGAAGAGGGGAGACACCAGCTCCTAGGAACCAGCAGTGCTCCTGTGGAGGTTGATGTACACCCAAGGATCCAGTAGGATTTTAGCAGGAAGCTGCCTAGAAGCTGCCCTGGGTGGTGTAGGGTTGTGGTTGCCACAACCCTGTCCCTTACAAGAAGCCCTTCAGGAGGACTAGTTTTTGCCCTGTGAACACAACACTACAAAACAGAGGCAAACAGCTATAGCAGCAGCAGGTTTTGGGATGGCACATGTGATGGTTTATCAATCATATGGACAAGTGGGATCAAGTGTACTCTCAGCAAGTTTGTAGATGACACCAAGATGAGTGGAGCTGTCATAAAGCACGAGGGATGGGCTGTTATCCAGAGGAAGCTGGACAAGTTGGAGAAGTGAGCCAGAATGAACTTCATAAGGTTCAGGAAGGCCAAGTGCAAAGTTGGATCAGGGCAGTCTTCAGTATCAATATAGTCTGGAATATGTCATTGAGAGCAGCCCTGTGGAGAAGGATTTGGTGGTACTGGTGGACTAAAGTCTGGACATGAGTCAACTTGAAGCCCAGAAGGCAAATTGCTTTCTGAGCTGCATCAGAAGAAGCATGGCCAGTAGATCAAAGGAATTGATTCTCCCCCTCTAGTTCACTCTGATGAGACCCCACATGGAGTACTAGGTGAGGGTCCTCACCTAGTGTGAGCACCTAGCTCTAGGTTCCTCAACACAAGAAGGACATTAAACTTTTGGAGCAGGTCAAGAGTAGGGCCACAGAAATGATCAGAGTGCTGCCTTTTTCTCTAAGGAAAGGAGAAAAGGCAGGTCTGAGGAGACCTTACTGTAGCCTTTCAGTACTTAAATGGAGTTTAGAGGAAAAATGGGGAGGAACTTTTTAGCAAGGTCTGTTGTGACAGGACAAGGGGTGATGGTTTTAAACTAAGAAAGGAGAAATTCAGATTAGATACAAGGAAGAAGTTTTTTATAATGGAATTGGTGTAAAACTGGAACAGGTTGCCCAGGGAAGTGGTGGAGACCTCATCCCTGGAGATATTCAAGATGAGGCTGGACAAGACTCTGGGCAAACTAAGCTAGTTGAGACTGTCCCTGCTCGTTGCACGGGCAGTTGGACTAGATGACTTTTGAAGGTCCCTTCCAAGTTGGGCCATTCTATCAATGTAAAAACACTTGAATCAATGGACATTCTACCAAATTCTTTCAGACTCAATGTACCTCGAACAGGTTTTCATTATTATTGTATAGCTTTGCCCTACAGTTCTTTTAATCCTTTAGAGAGCTTTTGTGTATGCAACTGAAATTGTCAAAACCTGGAATATATTACTCTTTCCTAAATACAATTCTGTAATAGAAGTAAAGAACAGAAAAGTGCTTAGCAATATATGTCTTTCACTTTCCGGTTTTCTCTGACTAAATGTGGTAATAAAGTTTTTATGTCTTCTTTTACCCTATTTTTCATCAGGTTTTACTGGTCGGCTTTGTGAAGCAGATGCTGCTGCCTGTCTGTCTCAGCCATGTGGAGCCTCTAGCATCTGTAAAGACACACCGGCTGGCTATCTCTGTTTCTGTGCACCTGGATTTATAGGTAGGTATAAAGGAGTGTTTAACATCTGTTTAAGTCCTAAACTACAGAAAACAAGGTTATTCAAAAGTAGCAATAGATATAATTTAGCAGTGTGCCACCGCATCAGGCAGCAGCAATTTCCTGGCACACTGAAGTACTTGGAGCTGTAGGAGGATTCAGCTGTAAAAAATTCTAACTACAAGGGAGTATTTTCACTCCAATAACTCTTTATAATATTTTAGACACTGTGTTTCATCTTACACTGATGTGATTGCAACTCCCAACCATATGCAGGTTGGCCTTAATTTATCTGTTTTGTGCTTCGCATAAAAATAAGGCTGCAGTAACAGTCCTGCAATGCCAAACACACATCCAAGATCCTGGTCTAAAATGTACCCTGCAGGTCACAGAATCATAGAATCATTAAGGTTGGAAGAGACCTTCAAGATTGTCCAGTCCAACCATCAAACCAATCCTGTCCTACCCACTGAACCATATCCTCCAGGGCCACATCTATTCATTTTTGAACCCCTCCAGGGACAGTGACCCTACCTCCTCCCTGGGTAGACTGTTCCAACCACTGACCACTCTGTCAGGGAAGCCATTTTTACTAAGGACTGATCTAAACCTCCCCTGGCACAACTTAAGGTCATTTCCTCATGTCCTATCATTAATGACCTGGTAGAAGAGACTGACCTCCATCCCTTTCCACCCTCCTTTAAGGTAGCTGTAAAGAGCAATAAGATCTCCTCTCAGCCTCCTTTTCTCCAGACTAAACAATTCCAGCTCCCTCAGCCACTCCTCATCAGACCTGTCCTCCAGGTCCTTCAACAGCTTCACTGCCCTTCTCTGGACTCATTCCAGCATCTCAGTGTGCTTCTTGCATTGAGGTGCCCAAAACTGAACCCGTTACTTAGACATGAATCCTCGCTAGTGCTGAATACAAGAGGGTAATCACAGATCCTGCTGGCCACGCTATTTCTGATGCAGGCCAGGATGCTGTGAGCCGCCTTGGCCACCTGAGCACACTGCTGGCTCATGTTCAGCTGCTGCCAATCAACACTCCCAGTCCCTTCCTGCTGAGCAGTTCTTCAGCAACTCTTTTCCAAGCCTGTAGTGTTGCATGGCATCGTTTTGACCCAAGTATAGGACCTGGCACTTGGTCTTGTTAAACTTCATTCAGTTGATTTCAGCCCGTTAATCCAGTCTGACAAGGTCCCTCTTAAAAACCCTCAAGCAGATGAATAAACTTACTCAGTTTGGTGCCATGTGCAAATTCAATCACCTTATCCAGATCATTGACAAAAATGTTAAACAAGAGTGGCCCCAATGCTGAGCCCCAAGTTATTATACATTCAGTTCTGACTGAACCCATGAATCTCTTCCGTTGCTTGTAATAACATTTTAGACAAAATTTAGTGGACTTGTTCTACATTAGCTGCCTTTTTTGGTGTTTTTACTGCAAATCACATAGTAACCCATTAATCACATGGTAGCCCCTTGGCTATGAACAGGCCTTCTTCGTAAGCTGCCCAAAATATCAGCAGGATTTCAGGAGAGCTGAGTTCTTGTTGTAAGACATAGTAATCTAAGGGCTGAATTCTTAAGGCTTCTAATTGCAAAAACAACAAAGAGGAACAGTCTTCTGGTAACAAAACAACACCAATCATTTAGTTCCAGTAGTCATGCAGACAGAGGAGAAAAGAAATGGCACAAGTAGTTCCCCATCTTTATGAGACCAGTTGTCTCTGCAGTGTAGGGTGATCCTGCCATAGGCAGCTGACACTCTCAGATCTGGACATTATGAAACTGCATAGCAAAAGCAGCCATATGGCACACTGAGATTTTTACCCTGAAGTTTTTGGTTTTATATCACAGTGGCTTGCCAAGGGTGAGAAACCCACTGTTTCCTACAGCAGAGTTCACACTGGCATGAATAAGCGTAACACATGGCTCATGATCAATAAGTGGAACTCTCAGATGACCCAGTAACACAGTACTTGCTTTTCTTCTGTATTAATGGAAGAAGCTTTAAACAGATTTGCTCATTATCTGACATGCTAAGTGTTTATGGGGGTAGACAATATTGGCAGATAAAGCAGAGGTTCACACCACATTGTGTTGATTTCCCCCTAACGCAGTGTTTTTCTACACTACTACACACCACCACTTTCTGGATAAGACCACACTGAGTTTTGATAAATAAATAAGAACTAAAGAACAGTGAGGACATTAAGTCCTGAAGGCCACAGGTTTGTATTAGTTACCAGTATTTTTCTGCTGCTATAAATTGGACTGTACACAGTTCTGTTGCATGATTGCTTATGAATTGTATGGCTCTTATCTCAACATCTCCTGGCAAAATATCATGAGTTTGCTAAGTATTTCAGAAATGTATTGCTTCTTTTAAACTCTCAAGATATTACGAGACCCCATGGCTTCTGTGTGTGATGTTTATTTCAAGTACTTTGCACTGCTGATTCAGTAACATATTAGGCTTCTTTTGCCTTTTGTTTCAGTGTAGATAGAAAATTGTATCATTGACCCAATAATAACTGAAAAAATTCCATCTGGTCTCAGTCTCTCCAACAGAGAGTGATCTTCAAATAACTTTAGATAAATATGTATTTTTCTTATTCAGATATTCATAAATTGTTTAAAGCTTCAGCAGAAGATTATTCATTCTATCTCAAGCACAGTTTCTGAGAAGACCCTTGGAAATATTTAACATGTGAAAGATTCAGTGTGAACAGACTCAGAAAAGAAGTTATGGGAGTAATCTGTAATTTCAGGTTCCTATGTTATTTTCACACAGTTTAACACATGCTGATATTTTTAGCACCTTGTAGTGGGTTCAAGACAAAAACTAAAGATAAAGGAAAATAAAACAAAGCAGTTAGGTCTCAATGAGATCTTGGATAAAATTTTCCAGACAATGGATAGCTTAGGGAAAATGGAAAAGGGTTTTTTAATTCTATAACTGTGTACAGAAAAGAAGAAAAGGTTAAGCAAGTTAGTGAACACAAACTAGAAACTGTGTCACAAATGCCATCACGTATTCTGAGAAAAATACAATGGGAGATCACTATCATATCGGTCCTTGGGTTTTTTCACATTACAGACCTGGGAAAAGAACATGTCAGTCGAGTAGAAATGAGTACTACCATCCTCTCTATTATTCATGTGTCACCCCTAATTGCGAACAGCGGCACCCTGGCTGTCCAGACTGGTGAATTCTTCAATTCTTCAGCGTAGCTTCTCCAGCTCTACGCTCTCGGGATGGCCTGATTCCTCAGTGCCTAAACTGCATCCCTCGGTGCAGGAGACCTGCTTTCAAACAAATATCCCAGACTCTGCCTTTCATGCCCAAAGTTTAAGGATTCTAAAGTCCTTCTGCTTTATTGAGCTAACCACTAAGTAATTCTCCCCAGTGTTTAAGAATCCCCAGTTTTCCTCAGTGGCAGAAATGACAATCAGTCTCTCTTCCTGCTGATCAGTGCTATCTAAGATGGGGATGGACCCCGGCCCCGGCCACGTGCGGGACCCAAGATGGAGACCGACCACATGGCTGCATCAGCAGGGCCTCCCCCCCCCGGTCTACAAATGTGGCCAAGACGGTTCCATGACCCTCCCCTCTCCTCTCTCCTCCTGTCTCAGCTCTAGGAGAAAAAGGAGGAATCCCTTCAGCTCAGAGTTGTAGTCCTCTGAGAGAGCAAATAGTCTTTAAAATTTTTAATTCTCAACACTGATGCTTCAAAATTTGTTGATTGAGGAAAAGGGACTGAGTGGGTAGAAGAGAGTCTTATTATTTTCTCTCATTTTTGTTTTTCCAGTCTCCCAGTTTAAATATGAATGAAATTGTTGCTGTTTCCAGAGTAGCTGAAAAATATTTTCCATGCAGTGACATGTGTAGTGGGAGGAAAAGGAGTGTGAATTTCTAATTAAAAAGTGAAGAAGGTTACTTGAAAGAAGGCACTGAAAAAATTTTTTAAAGTATTACTAGCAATTAATATTACACAACATCACCAAATCATTTTAGGATCCTCAAGCCCAGTCATTAACTCAACACCGCCAGGTCACCACTAGGTCATGTCCTTCAGCATGACTTCTTTATGCCTTTTAAATATCTCCATGGGTATACTCCCATGGGTGATTTTACCTCCTCCCCCGGCAGTCTGTTCCAATGTTTGATAACCCTTTCAGTGAATTTATTTTAGCTAATGCACAATGTAACCCTCCTATGCTGCAATTTGAGGCCAGAAGGATATGGTTTTGCAGATCTACAGCCTTCTGTGGGAAAGCAACACACAGTGAGATAGTTTCCTTGAAAAGTGCACATCCACAAAAGGTTAATGTGTTTTATTCCTGTTTATATAATAATCATAGAATCATAGAATCATAGAATCATTAGCGATTGGAATGCTTACTTCTGTTGGATAAGTTAAACCTTTTTAATCCTTGACTATATTTTATGCATTTGCTTTACTAGGCAATTAAAGGCCTGTCTATTAGAATCACAGAATCATCATGGCTGGAAAGGACCTCCAGGGTCATCGAGTCCAACCTTTATCCTATTATCTAACTG
>JAOXOE010000256.1:56454131-56465233 GCA_028565055.1 Phoeniculus purpureus
CTCCTCTCCTAGTGGGCTCCTCCACCATTTGCATCAGGAAGTTGTCACCAATGCACTGGAGGAACCTCCTGGACTGTCAGTGACTGGATGAGTAGGACTTCCAGCAAATATCAGGGTAGTTAAAATCCCCCATGACAACGAGGGCCTGTAACTGCAACACTGCGGTCAGCTGCCTGTAGAAGGCTTCATCAACTTCTTCATCCTGAGCTCTTTGCCTGTAATAGACACCCACGACAGTGTCACCAATGCCAGTCTGCTCCTTAATCTGCACCCACAAACTCTCAGCTCTCTGTTCATCCACCCCTGGACAGAATTCAATACATTCTAGTTCCTCTGTCAATGTGAAGAGCAACTCCATCACCTCACCTTGCTGGCCTGTATTTCCTGAGGAGGACATAGCCATCCATGACCACATTCCAATCATGCAAGCTGACCCACCATGTCTCTGTATGATCTAATTGCCATCAGATCATAATGTTCTGACTGAACACAGATTTCTAACTCCTCCTGCTTATTCCTCACGCTGTGTGCATTGGGGTACAGGCACTTCAGGGAGCAAGCTCAGTGATCTAATTTCACCTTAGAGAAGTGGGAGGCCTTGTGGTCTTCATCAATACCAGAGCACTGCCCCACTGGTGCACACCCAACTACAAATCCATGCCCCTTCAAATCTAGTTTAAAGCTCTCTGAATGAGCCCTGTCAATTCCTGTCCCAGGACCCTTCCTCCCTTCTGAGATAAACCTTTCCCATCTATCACTGTCAGGTCTAGTGTCTACTAAAACCAGCTGTTAACAAACAACCCAAAGCCCTGTCTGTAGCACCAGTTTTGTAGCCAGGCATTTATGGCCTGAATCCGTCTATTCCAGCCCATGTCCTCACCCGAAAATGGAAGTAAAGAAGAGAAAATAATTTGTGCCCCAGACCCTTCCACCAACCATCGCAAGGGCTTGAAGTCTTTCTTCATTCCCCTCAGGCTACTTATGAATCAGAATCACAGCATCACAGAACATTAGGGATTGGAAGGGATCTCGAAAGATCCCCTAGACCAAGTCACACAGGAACATATCCAGGTGGGTTTTAAACATTTCCAGAGGAGACTCCACAACCCCCTGGGGCAGCCCATTCCAGTGCTCCGTCACCCTCACTGTGAAGGGTCTGTTAGAATCCGTAAAGAAAAATGTGCCGTTTCCTTGTTTAATCGCCATTAGACAGAAGAGCAGCCACACAACTCATCTTTGCTAGCAATCGTGGTGAGTGTGGCAGGGGTTTTTAGAGCAGAGCCATACATCAGCATAGAACACAGTTATGCAGTTGGATGACATAAGCTAGTACAGCACCTCTGCTTCTGGAAATGTAATTGTTCACATTTTCATAAGCACAGAAGAGCTAAACCAAAGTAAACATTTACATAGTTGGCATTCAACTTTAGATTCCCTATCTAGATCTTTACGTGGGTGGGAACTAGATGATCTTTAAGGTTTCTTGCAGCCCAAACCATTCTATGACTCTATGTAACTAACCAGTAGCATCTTGTTGGTATTTTATAATCACTTCAAAAGCATCTAAATATAGACTTGCCATCAAGCACTGACAGCCTGAAAAACTTATTTTGATCCATTGAGATAGTTCCTTTGAAATTAATATGGTCACTTATTTTAAGATATTTTATTGAATTAGTATGTAACATTAGTGTATCTATAGTGCATTATATACCATGTTTTCCACTGAGTCTTAACAAAATAACTCTAAAATATCTAGAAACCTAGGTAATGCAGTTTGGTTATGTAATGTGTTGTTAAATTGTGTCTGTGTGTGGGATCTCCAATTCTTTAGATTTGGATTTGGACACGGTGTCAGGATTTGGCTTTGGCCAAACTGAGCAATACAAAAAAAATCAATCACAGTAACAGTTACACATTCGAGTGGTCAGTTTTATTCACATTAGTGCCATTCATATAGTAAATTAGCCAACTGGTAGATAAGCTGTATTAGAGATGGTTTAAATACGTTCGACAATGTTTGATTCTTCAGCTGAGCCTTCACTCACAGGGCAATACAATGCAATGCAACGCATGACTAACACCCACATTACAATTTTATTCTGCTGAGTTGTTCCTTGCCTTCAAGATTCATCTTTGCTGAATCTTAGCATCTGATTTGCAAAGCCAGGGATGCTGTCCAAAAATATGTTCCAGCTTCCGTACAGTATGTACTCCCAATGAAGTGTTTCACATACATTTTTAGTTGGAGCTCAGTATTCCACATTAAGCACGGTTGTGGGTTTCAGCATTTATAAGGACATTGCTTAACCACAGAAACAAAGCTGAGGCCTGTTTGATTTTAACTAGCTTGACCTGTGTATTTAGCGTTTCATAAGCCTTCCCATAACCAAAATGTTAGGTCAAAAGAGTTATTGGCATAACTCCACTGAAAACAACACAATTCCCCCAAAGAATAATTGAGCCTGCTTAGTTTTCATTTAATTGTGAACACTTATACCATAATTATCTGCTCAGTAAAACACAGCCATATCCATTCTATCTAACTCCACCTATCTGGGTATTTATGCTACGCTTGAGATATCAAATTCAGTAGAAAACACATTATTGCAAACGGCAGTATCTTGGTCACCATGCTGAGGGCATCACCTTGAGCTGAGGCCTCCTGACCAAAGAGCCAGGAGAGGCTCAACACCCGTTCCTTTCTTAGACAACAGCCAAAGCAGCAGGTACGATGGCATCAATGGGAATGGAAATTACCAGGTGAAATGGCAGCGCAGAATGGAAAGGCTGATGCAAATCTGGCAGAGCTTTATGCCACCCTGATACCCTGCTTTGCTGCTTATCTAGCAGGAGAAAATCTTACATAAGCACCTGCCACAAGCAAATAGGCACATTTTGGAGTCTATAGCAAGAGTCTTGTGCTCTAAATTCAAAACTTCTAATGAAGAGAAAGGAAGCACCTGAATCTCTTCTACACCATAATGAAAACACAATAGGGTTCTACGTAGGAGCCAAATGCTGGCTGCGACCTACAATGTCTTGTGTGACTTGGGACCATATTACCTGCGAAATTGCTTCTGTCCCTGTGAAACCTTCCTGCAGCCAAGATCAGCAATTGTGGGTTTATGGTGTAAATGAGGAGGCATTTTTTGTAATGGGGGCTCAGTCTGGGATTCCCTTACCCCCAGGGCTTCTGAAAACTCAGGTTTGCTAATCTTCAAAGTGGGCTGTAAAACTCCTCTCTCCTCTCTTCTTAGGCTGCAGTACACGGACAAGCTAAAGGCAGTGGAAAATGTCACATTTGTGAGCTGTCCTCTAAGACTGTTCAATGTGTGCTAACACACAGAAACTGTAAGAACACAGCTGTACTCGTTGCACTGCCTGGTGACGGTGGTTTATGTGTGGAAAGAAGGTGGTGAAGAAAATTGCTGATTGGTGAGCTATTAAACCTGAGCACCAGCCACGTGGTAAGTTTGGAAAGGGAAATTCATTTACTATTCTGTTCGTAACTGTACTGTCTTCTACTGTGTGGCTGCGTCATTGCTACAGCCTTGTTTAATTTCCTTTGTCTGAAATAAACAAATCGTCTTTTATTTTCCTTCTCTATTGTCCTCAATTCATTTCTACTTTTGTTCTCTTTCTGCCAGTTGAATAGTAACTTCTGTTTTTCTCAAGAACATGGTGACTTCAGGTGAGAATTCCTGGATGAAATTTTAGGGGAGGAAGCTCCCACTCTTTGGTGACCAGAGGACAGCAGTCACTAGTAAACATCTCCTTTTGCTCTGCCAGATGCAACTGTAGACTTCACAATGTCAAGCTTTCATGAGCAACGACAGTCTTGAGAGGAGCTTGAGTGAGGACAATTGGTCCTTCACCAGCAACATTTAGAACGCAAGTTCAGATACTCACAGTAGCCCTAAATTCTATTATGCTCCACTCCATGACCCACACTGTCATCTTCTTTATAGACCACATCGTATAACATAAGAGGTCACTATACTTGAGGTCACTGCAGTACCTCAAGTGAGTGTCCAGGCCATCCTCACACTTTTGCAGTGGTGGGTGCAATGTGACATACAGCAGAAACACCTTGTGAGATGGAGGATTTATAGACAGGATAGTTCTACTAGAGGAATGGAGGGAAAACCAAATTGTTATAAGGTTGTAAGTTCATGTGACACTACACAGTGTGATACGCAGATTTCTTGATAGTAGTGCATCCTGCCCCAGAGATAAAAGAGTGTGAATCAGACCTGACAAATTACCAGAAAAACTGCTTGAAAAGATAAAAAGAGACAGAGGACTCTGAGGTATCAGTCTTGATGTCCAGGAGAGGAATTCTGAGGCAAGAAAAGCCTGGAGGTAGCTAAGAAAAAGAGTGCACTGTGAAGATGAGGAAGCTGAAGCAGCATTGAGCGTCTATTACCAAAGCGGCAACCGTGCAACTAACCTTAACCATGAGAGAAAACTCAATTAAGTGGATAATTCCACAAATAGAAATATTTGTTATATTGGGAGCTATCTTTCTGTAGGCTCTGATATACACCAAACAGGGAAGCAGTAACTCATATCACTCTATGTACTAGTTGCCACTATTAAATGTTTGCCGTTTCCTTTGAAACCTCCTCTTCACAATTCTCTGCAGGCTTCAAACTTTAGCAGGCACATAAATCATGGAGGTGCATTTTGCCTTTCCCTGGAAAAAACTCCAATTTTATTTGTAGAAGGTTACTGAATGCCATCATTTCTTGTCCATGTATCAACAGTACTGGACGCTGTTGCCAGCCTCCCAATGCTCCTCATTTTATTTCTACTCTTCATAGATCGCTTTAGAATTAATATTAGTTGGGAACAAGTTGGTGAGATGGGTATTTTGCTTAACAAATGTTCCTGAAAACACTTACTGAGTTGAGTGGTATTTTAGTCAGTGTGGGGAAAACAACTAATAGACTTTCATCTCAAGTACTGACTAGTGATGTGGAAAAGACAAATGACATTACGCAACTAAATCTATGCATGGTAAGAACTGAATGTTGGTCTTCCACTTCCTATAAAAACATCTTGGGCGTCCTGACAGTATTGAGGAAGGAGAGGGGAGTGCTGTGTGATATAGCCAAATGTAAATGCAGTTTGCTTTAAACACTTGGAGTTGCAAAGATCTAGAACAGATTTCCAAAATATAGAACAAGCACAAAAAATCAAAATAACCAACAATAAATACAAACTGGACTTAAACCGGTGTTAGTAAGATATATGATGATGTTATCTCACTCAAGGAGTGACTTTTTCAGTCCTAAATGTTGTGTTCCTTAGAGGAATTTGTAATGCAAATCTTATTTATTGAGCAGACCTGCTCCAGCATGTCACTGAAGCAGTCAAACAGCCACATCATGGCCGGGTGAGGAAAGGAAGGAAATAATCATCAAGCACTTCTGATGCATCTTTTGTTTTTTTATTTATCTATTTATTAATTGATTTGCTGCTCCTCTAGCTATGAGGAAGCTGCGTGGCTCTGGGAAGCAGAACACCATCACTTCCAGCTTCATGGCTGCAAGTCCTCTGAATCCTGTGCTGTGCAACAGAGCAGAGAGAGTAGCACAGCCTAGTCCGGCGAGGTGTCATCCTGTGGAGAATAGACTGGCTTTGGAGCCTCAGATAGGACGCCACTTTTCTCTCTGAGTGCTTTTCTCTTGGGCATTGTTATGCAGATTATGAGAAACAAGTGTAATCATGCAGTACTTCAACAGAAATAAAGATCACAGAAGCACATCAAAAGCATCAAATGCAGGTGCACCCTCTCTAAGTCACCCAAGTATCTGGGCTTGCCTATTGCTGAAGGCTCTTCCCACCATTCCCATCTACTACCTGACTTCTCCCCATGGCTGGTTTAACTAGAGTCAATGTCTTCTGTCTTGCTGGATGAAAGCCATTCATAAGCATGAGTCACACAGAGTGTGACAGCTAGTAAGTGTGCTGCTGAGGCAACGTTTATTAAAATAAAAACGTCTTATTACACTTATCCAAAACTATCTAGAAAAATAGATTAAAATATTTTAGGTTGTAAAGTCGGACAACTGAAAGCCAGGGAACATGAAATGCTCTCACTTACACTCTTCTGACTACTTATTCGTATAAAAACTCAAATTATGCAGTGACTGATCAACAGGGCTCCCATTCCATCAACATAGTGCAAAACATAATTGTCATCGTGTACATAGTGTCATGGTAACTCCAGTGTTGCTAAAGGTAATAGCGGCCAGACTTCAGTAAGTATACGCTCAAGAAGATATTAAATTAGTTCAGAAAACAACATAAATGAAACAGGAACACATCTAAGATCTAGGCTCCATATAGATTTATTCAGAAGAGATTTACCAAATCACAGAATCAAAGAATATCTTTGGTTGGAAGAGACCTTTAAGATCACAAACCCAACCATTAACCCAGTGCTGCCAGGTCACCACTAATCCATGTCCCTCAGCACTACACTTATAAGCCTTTTAAATACCTCCAGGGATGGTGACTCCACCACTGCCTTGGGCAGCCTGTTCCAGTGTTTGATAACCCTTGTGGTGGAGAAATACTTCCTATCTTTCTAATTCCTAATTCTTCCTAACTGTCCTTTGGCACAGCTTGCAACCTTTTCACTAGTCCTATTGCTTGCCACCAGGGAGAAGAGGCTTTCCCCCTCCTCGCTCCAACCTCCTTTCAGGTAGCTGCAGACAGCAATAAGGTCTCCCCTCAGCCTCCTCCAGGCTAAATAACTCCAGTTGCCTCAGCTGCTCCTCACAGGACTTGTGCTCCAGACCCTCCACAAGCCTCATTGCCCTTCTCTGGACATACTCCCATCTCAATGTCCTTCTTGTATTTATGGGTCCAGAACTGAACATAGTCTTTGAGGTGTCACCTCACCACTGCTGAATAAAATGGGACAATCATGTCCCTCCCCCTGCTGGCCACACTATTTCCGATATAATCCAGGATGCTGTTGGCCAGCTGGGCACATTGATGGCTCATGTTCAGTGATCAAGCATTACCTCCAGATCCTTTTGTGACCTGCAGCTTTCCAACCACACATTCCCAAGTCTGTAGCCTACCACTGGGCTGCTATGACCCAACAGCAGAACCTGGCACTTAGCCTTGTTGAACAAGTTAACCTTGGCCCATTAATCTAGCCTGTCCAGAGCTGCCTGCAGAGCTTTCCGAACCCCAGCAGATCAGCACACCCATTCAGCTTGGTGTCATCTGCAAATTTACTGACTATGCACTCAGTCCTTTCTTCCAGATCCCCCCGGACTGTTTCCTCTCTGCTGAGTTGTATTTCCAGCAGACATCTGGTAAGCTGAAGTCTCCCCAAGAACAACAACTAGTTACTCTGAGACTTTACCCAGCTGTTCACAGAAAACTTCAGCCAGCTCTGATTCTACTCTTCTAGGATTTTGGTTGGGTGGTCTATAGCAGACCTTGCAGGCCTTTCCCCTGAGTCTCCCCTATAAGCATTCTTCTCTATTATCACTGTCATCATCATGCATAAGACAGTCAAGACAGTCCCTAACACACGGAGCCATTCCTCTGCCTCTCCTTCTAGGCTTCTCCCTTCTAAGGAGTTTAAAGCCATCTAATGCAGCACTTCCATTGTACTATTCTTCCCACTATGCTTCTGTAAGAGCAATTCCATCATAGTTTTCCTGTTGGACATTGGCTTCAAGCTCTTCCTGCTTGTTGCCCATGCCACATGCATTGGTGTAAATGCTAGCACACCATCCTACAAACGTTAATAGGCCATTATAAGACTTGTCTCCAGCCAGCCTGTTTTTTAACTATTCCACCTTCAAATCAAGTTTAAAGCTCTGTCAGTGAGCCTGGACAACTCACATGTATAATCCTTCTCCTCCTGTGAGAGAGTTGTACCTTATCACCAGCAGGCCTGATGTCATCTAAGCCAGCCCAACAAGGAGCAATGGGTGTAAGCTGGAACACAGGAGGTTCCATATAAATATCAGAAGGGTGACAGAGCACTGGAACAGGCTGCCCAGGGGGTTGTGGAGTCTCCTTCCCTGGATGTGTTCCTGTGCAACTTGGTCTATGTGATCCTGCTGTGGCAGGGGGATTGGACTAGATGATCTTTTGAGGTCCCTTCCAATCCCTAATGTGATCACAAAACCCAAAGTCCTGCTGGTGACACCCAGCTTGGAGCCAGGAATTGACCTCGTGGGTCTTCCTTATCTGGTTTAATCCCTGCACTTGGGGGGTTAGAGGAGAACACTACCTGTGCTCTCAATCCCTTGGCCAGATGACCCAAGATCCTGAAGTCTTTCTTGACTGCCCTTAGGTCTCTGAGTCTAGCTTGTCAGTGCCTACTCAGTAACAATAATAATCTCTCTCCTGTTCTCATTCGCTGACCCTTTCTGTCAGGGGTTTGCCACTTGGAGAGGCAGCTCAGTGCAATGATCCCACTCCTCAGAGAAAAACCCAAGAGGGGACTGAAACTGCAAGCAAGGAATATTTCTGTGTTTCAAGGGGAAAGAAAAAAAGACATTGCTTCAGTCTCTAGATTTTAACAAAATAATCAAGCCTATGCTCCAATAAAACAACCTCAAAAGCTTGAAGCAGGGATAAGCTTTTAATCTGTAAAGGGATAACAATATGTAATTACAGATTTAGACAGGAAAAGCCTGATAGCCAAAGGTTTAGGTGGGTCTGTTACTTAAAGCAGTTTTGATAAGTTACTTTTCTCAGTGATGATTAGTTTTCAAAGCTATCGACTGGGAAGCTGATACCCTTTACATAAGTCATTGCTGAAGTTAATATGAAGTACTTACATGGTTAGTGCTTTCAAAGAAGTCTGAAATACTAGGATAGAAGATGTATATAAAGTGCTTTAACTTCTGTAATGCAGTTATCAAGAAATGTACTAACTCACAATTTGGCCAAATGGCCACATCCCTAAGAGATTAACCCAAGAGTGGCTGGATCAGCTCAGATCCACAGTCCATGTAATGCTAGTTCCCTGCTTTCACCTGTGGTTAGTAGGAGACACTTGAGACAATTAAGGAACAGAGTGACTCTTCCCTAGATACATGCTACTGGATTTCAACGGTTTGAGATCCTCCTGACTAGAACTTGCATCTGATCAATCGAGAAATAACAAATGGAACTACTCGCATGTTTAAAAACCTAAGTCAGTGCAGCAAGCCCTTCTGCATGCAGCCACGTCCCCCCGTCTTCTGGCTCCTCACTCTCTTGTCAGGTAAACTTCTCACATGATGTCCTTTGACTTTAAGCTGATGACAGCTTGTCATAAACAACTGAAATACAAGATCTTAACAGCTGGGAGAAGTCCGTTTCCAATACTAGGGACTCTGGAAGGACACACAAAATCTTTGAGAAGTATTGTTCACAGAGAACTTCCCAGAAGCAGAGGTAGAGCTCTGCCATGAGGACCGAAAAGCAAGGCCATGGAGATAGAGCAAGGGAATACAAATTAATGACTGAGTGACTAGAGTACAGTCAATAAAACAAGTGAAAACAGAAAACATCAGAAAGAGAAACAGATTGAGAGGCTACACAACGACAAGCTCTCATTTGACGAAGCTTAGTGTTCCATCAAGCTATTTTAACAACCTGATGATATTTTGAACAGTTTCTCTGTCTTTCGTATAACGTAGGCTTCTTTTGTGGTCTTGATTTTTACAACAGGTATTCACACTGCTAGAGTAAATTTTTTACCACAGTCAAATTCAGTCTGGATTTCAAAATCCACATTTTGTGTTCTCATACTAATGTAAATTTAGAGAGAAAATCTGAATGGCAAGTTCAGGGGTTGCACTGTAAGGCTGCTTTTCATTCTTCATTTAGGACAGGAATGCCTTGATTCAAAAGCAATCACATAAAGGCGCACTAAAACATTTAGTAGGACTGATCTAAAAACGTTTCTTGAGAAGAGACAAAAGTGCCTGACAGATTTTAAGAGATGAAATAACAAACCACATTCATATACAGACTAATAAAGACTCTCACTGAAATTAATATCAGGCGTGTGGCTTTCACTGTAACTCCTCCTCTTTGTATTTATGAGTAATCCCATCGCATCTTTTCACCTGATGGCATGAGAAACTACTGAACTGCTACAGGCTGCACTTGGCAGACAACTAAATTTATCCACTGTTTAGTTATTTCCTTGAATCATGAGGGCAACGTGATCGTGATACACCATTGCCCCAACCCGTTTACCAAGCAAAAATTCCTTCGCAAATGCCCGACAAAAGTGATGCTCCCCTACCAAACACCAGGAGCCCCCACTGAGAAAAGGTACAAATACCTTTTTGGATTAGCCCACCAAGTTTTTAGGAGTTTACACACACAAATATTTCAGAACAAATTTCAAAGTGATGTTAAATGTAAAAATTTCCACACTCAAACATTTGTTCATCTCTTGTGTGTTAAATGCCAGTCGTGCCATTTCTGAATACACACAACGAGTTGCCTTTTTCCCAAGATACATCATGGCCAAGTTCTCATGCTCATCATTAGCAAAGGTGGCAAGAAAAACCATTAAAACTGTAATGTAGCACATTTGTTCACAGACACAGAATGTGCAGAGCATCGCCCTCACACAGTTTCACAGCTTTCGCATGAGAGGACATACTGCCTTACAAGTTTGCTTTCCCACCCCTCCATAGCCATGTCACTTACACTGCTCCTGATGGAGATGGTGACTATACGGCTGCTGGGCAGTGGACGCAGGTAAAGCGAATAAACTTGTCCACTGCTCTGCTTAGATACAGGCAGCATTTTAACCTAACTCAAACTGTTCCTTCTGCAACTCCACTGCTTCTAATTTGCCTTCCCTGTGCTGTCCCTGACTGGCAGGCTGCTAACTCTTTCAGCTTTGGCTTTCCCAGCATTTTATTCAAGGAATTGATTGGGAAAGTTCCTTGGGAGGCAGCCCTTTATAAAAAGGGGGTCCACGAGGGCTGGGTATACTTCAGGAATGTGTTCTTGAAAGCACAAAGCCAGGCCGTCCCTGTGTGTCGTAAGATGAGCCGTAGGGGAAAAAGACCAGCCTGGATGAGTAAGGAAATTTTGAAAGAACTAAG
>JAOXOE010000256.1:56465333-56485023 GCA_028565055.1 Phoeniculus purpureus
GAGCAACCTCCTCCTGGCCACAGCCACCCCTCAGGTAGTTGTAGACAGCAATAAGGTCCCCCACTGAGTCTCCTCTTCTCAAGGCTAGACAATCCAGGTCTGAACAGGTCGTTTCTGCTTCATAGCTGGTCAAGTAAAAAGAGTGGAGATTTCCTGGTGGCTGTACAGGTACTGACTGCACTAAAGACAAGAGCTGGGTGCAACACTGTTTAATTAAAAATGGCAGATTGAACACGTTTGAGGTAACTGTCAAGTGATGCCAGTAGAAACAGATGTCCGGTCAAACTTCACCTGCAGAGTGGTGGGCTCAGAGCTGGCTGTTACCAAGCAGGCAGAAGATTTTACAATATGACAAATAACTGTTAAAACAGTATTTCAGCACTCAGCTGGAAATAAAAGTATGGTAAAACTACAAAAGTGAGATCATCACTACGCCACTGTATAAATCCAGCGTTCACCTTGCCTTCACTGAAGATCACCATCAAAGTGGTGGGGTTTTTTCTGATTTCAAATGATGATTTGAAGCAAATCCCACCAAAAAAGAGTATAAAAATGTTAATACCAGCTTGTACTCCTGAGATCTTTTCAGTATTGCTTTTATTCTAATGATCATTACATTTTATGGCATTTGTTAGCTACAGCTTTTCTTTTTTGCCAAATTACAGCTGCTGATTGGCACTAAAAATTACTTCTTTTTCCACTTGCAAGATTCTAAACAAAAATTAATCTCTCTGTATTGGCTGCTTGGTACACTGTGGAAAATCCATCAGCATATCAGGGAGAAGACAAGTTTGAAGTGGATGAAAAATTAGGAGAGTCACATGTCCTGTTTCATCGGAGCAAAAGGACAGAATTGCCATGAACATCATCCAGAATGCCTATGGTGGGATTTGGCCCTTGAGCAGGAGAGCCAGCTGCAATACTTGAGGCATGACAAGCACATTATAGGGATTGCTAAAGCTCAGAGTACATTCTTCGGCTGTCTTTACCCTGGTCCGTATTAATTAGTTGGTTTGGGAATGTTTTTATAATGTGCTGTCTTAAAGGTTTGTTCTAATATTATTTAGGGACCCGACTTCTAAAAACCCCTAGCATCGTTAGCTTATTACCTGTTTCTCAAAGCCAACCTTCAGTTTGGCACTGTGTGAAACACCTAAGTAGATAGTCGCTCATTTTCCATTGTCTTATATAATGCTGTACCTGAACGTTTCCTTCTGCTGTTGTCTGAAGGAACTGAAATAACGCAGGAAAACTTGAGGAAGCTCATCATTTCAGTCACAGAGTTGCCAGCAGTGTGTTCAGACTGGTGGTTAGTCTGGATGTGAGGAACTGTCAGCTCTTGCTGTTAACCTGTGCTAAGCTTTGCATTTCATCTTTTTGTGCTTCCAGCTGCCCTAGTGAAGAATGCAGAACAACTTGCTAATATAATAGAAGTGATTTTATTTGGAGGCTTGGCATATTTCGTATTTTCTCTTTTCCCTTGACGATACAAACTGGGTGTGCTGCCTTTTGATGACCAGAATTCAGTGAGCTGTATTTATAAGCCAAGTCCTCTGTTTCATTTGGAGTGTGTATTTTGACGTGTTACTGTAAGGATGCATACAGTTTACATGGATAAAACTTACTAATGTTGCAGAGCAAATGAGATAAGCTCTTAGAAGGTGACTTTTTCTTTGACGATGACTTTCCTTTTCAGGCTACTCATTCCCACTTCCGTATCGTTCTGTCAGTCAGGCTACAGTGACTGTACAGCCACATCAGGAGGGTAATCTAGACTAAAAATAATGCAACAAAGAGAGAAGCAAAACCCCAAAGCCAGTTATTTTTTAACTCTAGACAGTTCTATAGAAGGTTGTGCTAACTAAGCTTGAAAGAAATGCTTATGAAATTGTGACTGGCTGGAAAATGTATACAGCTGTTCCTTCTGGAAGCCACCTCGCTCAGTCTGAGGGGGCAGCACGTTCAGACTAAACAGGTTAAAGACAATTGCTTCTTGATAATCAGATTAGATGATAAATTCAGCCACTTAGAGTAGCCACAAGAGTTAGGTCTTAGAAGGAAGAGAGGTTCCAGACAACTAAGGAACAGAAGGAGAAGAATCATCAGCTCTTGCAGAATTAGGGCAAGCTGTAGCTACAGTTGTGGCTATAGTTAGTATGGTCTAAAAGCTTAAGAATGCTTCACCTCATTAACACTGTGTAGTATATATTCCCTGCCTCTGTTATATTTATACTGCTTTGACATAACAAACCTCTTCAGTCAGTGGGAAAAATTATTGGAACCGTGTTCTAATATTGGTGAAACACTAGAACAGATTGCCCAGAGGGAAGGTAGAGGTCCAACCCTGGAGACATTCAAGGTCAGGGCTCCAGGCAGCCTGGTCTAGTTGAAGATGGCTCTACTCACTGCAAGGTTACTGGACTACAATGAGCCTTAAGGTTCCCTTCCAGCAAAATCATTCTATGATTCTGTAATTCTACTGAAATTCTGTCAGGTCCTCCTACTAGTTTGAAATGTAAGGAATCCATCCATTTTTAAAATGGTTTCTTGTCATAAAATGATGGATTTTGTAATTAGCAAAAATCAGTTTGGGCAGACTTGTATTGCAAAGCACCTTCCTCCATGCTGTTCACTTTTTGAAAGACACTGACTGCACTCAGTTGTTGCATCTCATCCACATTCATTGTCTACATTTCCTTTGCACTTAGGAGGAGGGACGAGAAAGAGATCAAGACCTTGCAGCTGTATTCCCAGCCCATGGCTTAGGCAGGGGTCGCCTGCTCTCTGAAGATGCTAGTCCCTCTGTTTCTCAGAGCAAGTGTAGGTTTAAGCATGCACTGTGTATTCTCTTCTTACAGCTGAAGCTGTGGGAGGTGAATCCGACTGAACATGTCATGTGTTAAGAGCATCGTGTGGGCTGTGACCTAAACATTGTGGTTTATATTTCTGTACAATTCTGTTTTATTTTTTTACTGCAGCAATTATAGTCAGGTAGCCTTGCTGGCTATATAAACAACCAGTTCTGGAATCTCATTAAGCTCTTGGCTGCTGTGCATATCCCACACATGAATGCAGTAAGTTAACTGCACTGTTTGTGTAGCAAGTATTCACTTTCTTCTACTTGCGTGGGAAACAGCTCAGATTAATTAGATTTCACCTTGTTCATGCATGAGGAGACCGAAACAGAGTCCGCATTATTACCTTTTCTTTCAAGTAAAATCTAACAAGTGTTTCTCTGATAACTTCAGTGAGAGTCTTTCTCTTACCTGCCAAAGCCTTGCTCTGCTGGGGTTATGCTAAGAAACAGCATTTCACGCTTGAAGAGCCCCACAGAGCTGTGTAATAGTTTTGGAATATTTTTCCTGCTCTTTTCTGTCCTATTTCTTATATATGCAAACAAGGTATTTGCTTGTTTGATCACTGGTACCCCCTGGGCAAATGTTTTCTTTGAGCTTTCCACACTGATGCACACGTCTGGCATTTATTTAGGTTTTCCTGAGCTGAGAACAGTTCACTCTAACCCTAGCAGCAAGTTGCTCAAATTCATTCCTGTTGTGTGCATTGCTTTGCGTGTTTCAACATCGAATTTCATCTGCTCCTGATGTTGCATCACTAATATCTCTCACACACAGAGCAGTAAATACTAAAGAGATGTTAAAGCATGGGGCGAAGAATGAGAAAATCTGCTGGAGGGCTGGCAGTTTAGAAGAACTAGGTACAGTTATGTTTGATTTGTTTTCTATGTTGGAAGAAACTAAGCACAGCTCTTCTTTCAATCAGATGTTTATCTTAACAACATATCCATGGGAAGGTTTCATTCATTCTGCCTTTTGATAGCTTCACCCGGTTCTCTTCAGACATTGTGCTGTCCTGAACTACCAAGAATAGGCAACTGTTTGGATTTGACTCAAAACCTCTGTAGTCATAAACCCTTTTCTGCCTCATGCACCATTTTTTTCAGGTGGCTTCAGACCATTTGAGAGTGCTTGGCTCCACAACGTGGAGTTTTGCTGAGGTTTAGCAATTCTTGGGTGCCTGAAGACCACTTTGGGCCACTTCACTGAGAGCACAGATCAGAGTAACTTTATCTATCAGACAGTGTGGTTCAGGTTAACGGAGAGCTAGGAAACTTTACAGCACAAGGTATCTGTGTTCACAGTGAAATTCACCTTTTTGTAACACAAATATTGCCATGAAAATCCAAATTAGAACCTAAAATGAAACATTGCTGTTTTGTTTATAGCATCTTTCACCATTCATATCTGCCTTCAGTTCTGATATTTTATTCCTACAGGAGGACACAGACGTTGTTTTCCCCACATCCCATATGTTCAAATCATGTATAAAGATATTTAGCTAAAATACTGTGCATGCGAAACATTTCACGCTGTGGGTACGAGGTGGCATTTGAGATGTCTTTACCGTGCTGTGGCGTTCAGTTACGATACAGCAAATTTATTTTTACGCAGCCTTCTTCATAGAAAGTATTGGAAATTGCTCTGCAGTGACTCATCTGTCAGCTAAAGAACTGAAAGTCCTGTAGGGATATTTAAAGAGAGAAAGTGTTCAGAGCTGACAGAGTTCAAGACAGAAAAAGAAACAAATGAAAGAGAGGGCTGCCAACCATGGTGAAAACAGAGGCAAAAACTAGCAGTGGGAGGAGTGAAGAGAAAGTCAAACAAGCTGAGAATTGAAGATGCAGTTCTTCAGGATCATTTGAAAACGAGCATTGGGCTTCATGTGTGTCTCCTGCCTTACACTAACGTTAGCCAAGCAAAGATGACCTTAGTGGAAGGGCATAAAACCAGATAAATAAGAGCACCAAGTTCAGCACACTGTGAGGAATTTAGAAGCATGGAGGCAGAGGCCGAGGGAAGGGTAAATGGCTTAACTTCCTGGAGCACACATCACAACAACACTGACATTCTGTGCTCCATGATGTTTGTGAGGGTTTTGTTAGACCATGAAAGAGGGAATTTCAGTTAGTTAGACAGGAATCATTGTAGGCATGAAAACAGACTTAAGCAGCAGAGCTGTCAAAAGGAGGATGGATTCTGGAAGTCTTCTCTTGCTAGTGCCAGGAAGGCTAGACTCAAATAGGGTTCTGGGCCAGAAATGACTTTAGAATGCTGGCTTTGTGTTCAGGGATAATATCTGAGCAAAGAAGCGTAAAAGATGTCTTGGAGAGCAAGAGGGACTCCTTTTGCATGACATTTGAGCCTTCTGAGGAATTAGCTAGTAAGGAAATTATAATGAAGCGAGGAAATGACAGAACCAAAGCAGGCTGTTAAAGAGATCAGAGATTGTTTGCCAAGGTCACTGATGCTTTGCGTGCTTTTCCTATAAAGTTGGTGTCCAAAGCTGAGCTAGCAGTAAGATATCCCTTATCTTACTGCTAAGATAACAGGAGGAGGATATTTAAGGAGGAGCAAATAGAAGAATCAGATGCCTGGTGTTTGTAAAGCACTGCAGTGTTATGGAGGGATATTGCTGGCATAAGCACTGTCATCGAACTGCTACCAGCCCTGGGTGTTGGGTCTCTTGGGAAGCTCTCATGCCTCTGCCCCAACCTGCCCATACTGGTTTTTGACCCAATTCTTTTGACCTCCCTCTTTGTCTAGAAACGTATTATCTGCCTTAAGAAAAAGTGAATGTGATGTAAAGTAGCAGGAAAGAGAGTCAAGTCTTCATTGAAAGCAGAAGAGACAAGAACTTGGCTTTTTGCGTTCAGAAAAGTCATCTCAATGCATTCTGAAAGGTTAGCTTTGACATTGCGACTCTGAAAGGCATTCTAAGCGTGAGAGTAGCAGTAGAGACACTCAGACATCCAGAATTTGAAGGGATTAATATTTCATTGTATGTGGTTTTAAAATGCTTATTGCAGATCTTCTAATTTACAACTATCATGTCTCCTTTGAAGCTGCTGAGGAACAATGTCAAGGACAAACCAAGAGAAAGCGTGTTCGAAAGAAGAAACAAAAGAGAAGTTTACAAAACTCCAGTTTACATGGAGAAAAAACAGAGTCTGGAATGCAAGAGACTCTCGTTCAAGATAATCTACAGCTGCAGCAGATCAACAGTCCCAAAATAAGCAAAAACAGAAAGAGAAAAATGAAAAAAAAGCGTCAGAAAGAAAAAATGAGGGCAGCTGGCTTGGTAACAAAGACTGCCGGTGTGGATTTTACGTATCAGCCTGACAAAAACAACAGCGAAGAAGCAGCAGGCTTAAAAGACATACGTGAAAAGGCTGCTAGCATTCTGGACTTCCTGCAGGCAACACAACAGATTTATTTCGCTGACAGTATGTACTGTTTCTTTTCCTTTCTTTCCGTAAGCATTGCCATGTAGGGGAAAACAGGTGTGTTCTCATCATCTGGGTAGAAAGGGTGCCAAATCTAGTAGAGAAGTGTCTGTTTGGACCTCGGGAAGACGTGTGAGTTCTTAGTATTTGTGCCACTTTCTTCTGTGCATATGAATACGTAAGGATCACATCAGTGTGAAAGGACTGTACTCCTACACTGTTTGTCTTTAGAAATACCCACCGTATCTCTGGCTCTTGTTTAAAGCATCCCGATGCATTTAGGGGTAAATGCAGTGGTGAAAATCGACCAAATTCTTCTTTCCTCTGCAAGCAAACATTCAGGGTCGATTGCTTTCAGATACCTTCAAATGAGGGTGATAATTAATATCTTAAACTACTTTCATGCTTTCTAGCTCTGAACCAACCTATTTTTCACAAGATTGTGCTTCCCAATAGGATATTTGTGATATATAAGGCAATAGAAATAGCAGCATCCAAGAGGAAAGGGGAATGTGTTGTTGGCCATGGGACTGTGTATTGTCATAAAGTACTTTGGAACAAGATGAATGTGAGCTGATGCTCACTGGTACTACATAGCATGATAAAGAAGATTGCATGGATGCTATCTGTAAATGCTTATAGAATGTTCATCTGGCCACTAAAATCAGATAAATTCCTACTGTATGTTTCTTCCATTGCCTTCCTAAAAAGCCACTTGTGTAGTGCTTGTGTCATAAATATCCTCAGAGATGTCACTGTTTGACAGTCTGCTGTTCCTGCAGCCGAGGTACTAACAAACCGTTTTCCACTGTGGGTCTCTCGGAGTCACGTCTTCTCTTTTAAGAACTTTGCCACCTCTTCCACACCAGCTCTCCTCTTCCACAAGAGCTGTCTTCAGTGTGAGCTCTCACCTTTGGACCACCTGAGTTCACTGCTACCTTTCACCATGTTCCAAAGTGAGGGCTGGTACAGGTGGACCCTTCTCTCTTTCTTCTTCTTTGGAGCTGGGGTGGCAGTGCAGCTCTTCTCTCCCATTTCCAAAGAACAATGGGAGTTCACCAAAGGGGAAAAGCAAAAAAGACACCCCACCCCAAGGAAAAATAAAAACCAACCCAAAAGCCTGCAAAAGGTTTCTCCACCCAAATAAAATCATTCACAGAGGCCTGATTGCCTGAGGCTCAACGGGTTTGTGCCTGGAGCTGGGGAGAGTTTTCTGATTTTTGCAGACTTCTCACAAGACCCCATTTTAGCTCCTGTCCCTGTTTACCAGACCCTTGTCTAACTCTGACCACAACCAGACGTAACGAAGTACTGATTTTTCAAAGTACGTGGTCTTGACTGTCTTTGTGGAGCTGAATGAAGACTACTAAACAGCATTACTTAGCTGTGTAAGTCCTTGAGTCGGAGCTGTCAGCTCCCACTCCCTTAAAATCCGTATTTAGATCACGGAATTACTTTTAAAACCCTGTTCAGATATCATTAGGGAGTTCATGTTAATTTTTTTCTCAAGATTTATAGACGTAATTTTCTTTGCTTACTGTTGTATTTTTTCTGCTGTGTCAGCCCTTCATGCTAAGCCTAGCATTGGAAATCCATCCCACTTTTTGGCTAATGTTTTTCCATCTCCCTACTTAAGTGTATGGCTAACTGAATGCAAACTAAGCTACACGCATCGGCAGTAGTGCAACTCCAGAGTCGCTGAGCAGGACTGCAAACTCAGTTAGCTGTTCTGCTCTCAGTACATGATGCAGAATATATGGTCCTTGTTAGCTGTCTGCAGCTACACTGCATGTTGAATTTTAATAAAAAATGTTATCTTCCAGCTTTCCTGGAAGTCAAGTTTAGGTTTTAGCAGTTTGACAGACTGACTGGCCCTGCTGTGAAACCTACAGATCGGAGTGTTGAAACAGTGAGAATCCACGTAGATAAATATGAGGCAAAAGAAAGTTCATGTGTAGATGAGGTGTCAGATCCATAAATCAGAGTGTTATTAACTTTCTTGTTAGGCAAATCTCAGTTTATGTATAGGTCTGACATTGTGCTGTTTATGTTTTCTAGTTGAATGCCCTTAATGCTCCCTATTTTTTTAAATAAAATTGGAAAGCATTGGTTTTAGCAGTACTTGCAACTGGTCACGTTGGATTGTACTTCTTGTACTTAGGTCAGAAAGCTGAATCAGGAAAAGTCTGTTCTCAGTTCGCTTGCTGGTAAAAGCCAGAAGAATTAAACTGAGGAACAGACTGCACATTGTTACAGGAACAGAAGAATGGATTTATGCTTTACTACCGTAGAAACAGTGTGTGTCCTTTTCTGCTCTTTTGCGTGCTGTAAATTCTGCTTTTAAAATAAAAATGTTAAAGTACAATAACAAGACAGAAGTGCACTGCAGTGGTTCCACAGGGTTGTTCACTGTCTCCACAAGTTTGTGCGTTTGTATAACATACAGTGTGTAGGATGCACACACAACAGTGCTTTGGCCACCATACTGGTTTTGTGTCACACCTGCTTCCTGTGTTAGTCTTGAAAATTTAGACTTTTTTTCTGGCATCTCTGTGAATATGAAAACTATTGCTTGTTCTACTTTTTTAATTTGGCACTTTCCCTCACCATTGTTTTAAGATCTATCAGTAAATGGAAGGAGCAAGCTGCTCATTGCTCGTTTGGTTATAAGTTGTACTTAAAAGAAAAATGCTGTCTTTGAAAATCAAGCGTACTTACAAAAATTCTGTGTGCTCACAGAGTATTTTTAATGTGGCTCTCCGTTTGTTTTCCCAGGTAAATCTGCAGGCACAGATTCTGCTGTAAATTCAGCAACTGCCCAAGAGCTTTTATATTGTCTTGAATCTCAAACCATCTCTTCCTCAGATGTGACTCTTCTGTATCGGCTGAAATCCCTGGTATTGCTACAGGATATTGAGAGATTAAAGGATGCTTTGACACGATTCCAAGAACAATCCATGATGCTTCCGGGTAGGTACCATTCATTCATGGTTATTCACTCATGGGTTTTTTGTGTAGATTAAAATTCAGATTTGTGACAGGGTTTCTTATTAGGAAGCTGTAAAAAATTGTACAGTGGCAAATATATGCTTACACAAGATTTGAAAGCACAAGTCCCACTAAAAAGATTTGAAAGCACAAGTCCCACTAAAAGGATTTGAAAGCACAAGTCCCACTAAAAAGATTTGAAAGCACAAGTCCCACTAAAAAGATTTGAAAGCACAAGTCCCACTAAAAAGAAAGTGATTTTTCATTTTTCTTCCTTGGTTAGAATCGATGGAGAAACTTTTCATACTTTGTGGCAACTATAGGACGAAGAAGACTCATGTTCATAAAGATCATTTTCTAAATCTGAAGTGTTTTAAGATCTAATCCTTTTTAAAGTGTACTGTAAATACATTCTATTTCCAGACTTTCTTAATCACAGGAATTAACTTGTCTGTCTTGGAGATTGCACTTATCCAGTTAAGGATTAGTTTTTACGTTCATGAGAATCATTAAAGTTTCTCAGTCACCTACATAGCTTCTTTAACACATGAATTTTGCATTACAAAGGTTCATTTACAGCTTTGCTTTTGACAAATATAATTGTCTGCTTTAAGTTTCTAAAACCATAATGTTGACTACATAAAAATGTGACTCACTCTTAATAATAAATGATACAGTCATTAATCAAATGAAAAATTATTCTGTTACTAAATCTTTGCATCCCTGAGGCGCAAGTCTGGTTTCATTCATGTTCCCTTTGTTCCCTATTATAATCTCTATATTTTTAGTAGAATTTTCTCACATGAATGTGGGATCAGCATGTAGTCCATATAATATATTAATTTTTCATATAACAATTAATTTTCCAAGTAGTCTTCACTTAAATAGTCACTCTGACTTGTCGTTGGTACATTTGTTGCGGCATCAAGATATGTTGAATTTTCTTGCCTTGCAAAGCATTTTATCAGAATTGGTGTGGCACGAGAGAATCCCAACCAGTTCAGATAGTGCTCTAGTTCTTTAGAGTAACAACTGAGCTGACAGAAATGCAGTAGCAAAGTGAGAGTATAGCCATCAGAAGCTTCACGGTAACTTTCAAAGAAAAGGCTACTGCTTGTAGCAGCATTAAATAATTTACAGGATGGTAGTGGTTAAAATCTTAGTGAGGACTGGTGTCTGCTGCATGTGGGCATGTGAAAACAGACAGAAGAGGGGAATCCTGCCTGCGCAGTTCATAGCGGATGCATTTCTAAAAAGACACTCTTACAGAAGTACATAGATATTCTTTAAAATGTATATATATAAAGTACAACAGCCCTGAAGGTTCTGCTGGATCTGAAGTATTGTCCCAGGTTAAAAGCACAAACAAACAGAAAGGCAGCCAGGTCTCAAGGGAGGTCTTGGACAGAATTTATCAGGGAATGAGGCAGCTTGGGGGAACAAAAGGATTTTATTAAATCTATAGCTAAGCACAGAAAGAAGAAAAAGCCCAAGCAAGTTAAAACACACAGAACAGAAACTCCATCACAATGCCATTACACACATTCTGACAAAAAATGGGCAAAGAATTCTGTAAGCGGTCTTTGGCTTCAGGCCAGATCCTCTGGGGCAAGGAACATACACACACACTCTGCAGCAACGGAGCATTCCATTTCCTGAGCGTTCTGCAAAATGTTTAAGAGTTACAAGTCCTTTTCCTGCTCCTTGCATGGACAGTTCCATCATTTGAAGAAAGCAAACGCCCCTCAGTGTTCCACTCTCCCGCTTACTCAAGCATCTCCAGTTTTCTCAGCAGCAAACTACGACAGTTTCCCCTCCTGAGGTTCATTGAGTCAGATACGGTGGCGTCTGCTTGGCTGGCCATGTGGCAAGAACAGAATGGCTGTGGCCTCATGGCAAAGTCTGCAGGGACCTCCCTGCTCCTTCTCCAGGTTTTCAAGGTTTTTCCTCTTTAAGGTTAAGCCACTGCTCCAACATTCACAGGCTTGTGGTACTCGGTGCATGCAGTTCTGTTTTACTCGATGTGGGGAGGAATCAGTGTTGGTGGTTTCTTGTTGCACCCACCCACCTCGCCGCGCTGTCAGGTAGAAGCTTGCCAACACGGTTCCGTAGCTCCATAGCCACAGACAAAATGCACTGCCACTGCACTTGGCTGCAGACAGAACCAGCTCCAGGCAGGCTGGGCTGCATCCCAGCCCCAGCACAGGTGAGCAGGGCCAGCTGCCCCGGGGCCGAGCCGCCTGCCCTGAGAGATGATTTCTTCTGGGACTCCAGGAAGAGAAAAGCTCTGCTCACTTCGGAGCAGAGTCTTTTATCGGGGTGCAGGGTAGATGGGAATGCCCCTGACATTTCCCTCTAAACCCACTACAAACACCCTTATGAAGCCCCCACCTAAATCTTTGGCTTCAGCCCTGGGGCCTTCTCTTGCAGCAGCTGGAGGCTTTGTCCATTCAAATGAGCCATTAGGATAAGAATAACCTAGACTGATAGCTCTTAACATTCAGCCTCCCTGAGCAGTGAAAAAATGCTGTCTAGGGTGAGAGGTATTTTTCTGCCTCCTTTACAGTCTGAAGCAACATTATTTTGGGAGAAGAGGAAAGGCGATACCCAAAATCTGTTTTCTTAACCCAGAATGAGTATGTACACATACATGGAAATAAATCCTTCGTTGCATTCAATAGTTCATTCCAACCCTAGATTCCATGGTCTTAATCATAATCAACCTCATTCGATGTAATGCACATTTGCAAACTAAGTAGGACTTGGCAGGAACATTGAACTGTTATTAAATTACCTAATCTGGCTTCCGTTGATCAAATAAAAATGAAATTGTTGAAGTGACCACATTCAGGACATTCCTGACAGGCGTCGTCTAAATTCTCCTCAGAGCAGTAGGAATTCTGTTAGGTTTTGCAGTCTTGTTTACTTTTATATGGCAGTAATGTCAAACGGAAGAGAGAAGCAAATAAGAAACAAACCCATGCAACTCCTCTAGTTTTCTGATGGACGTATTTGTCATTGAAAAAGCAGCAAATAATTGTGAGTAATTTTTGAAATAGCTTATGTTTCTGCTAAGCAATTGCTTTCTTAGTAACTTCTTACAGATCCTTTAGAGCAATGCAATGCACTGCCCAAAGTCTGCAGACGGTAAGTTGCAAACCATTTGGAATTTCCTTTACGTCTCTCGGCGTGTTATCCAGACCGGGAATCACGGTTCGAGCAAAAGAAACAAGAAACAATGAAGAAAAGACTTGCCATTTTATGTTATGCTCTTGCATCGCAGTATGTGCAGTCTTATCAAGCAAAGGTGGTAGGATCTGAAAAGTTTTTCAGGAAAAGAAAATTGCTAAGGAGATTGAAACAGAAAAATTACCAACATTAAGGGATCATCTTTAAGCCTTCATTCAAACAAGAAAACATACTTGGACAAAGACATCTCTGTGGTTGAGAGATAGTGGTTATTCTGTGTGGTTGTCGTCATCCATCAAGGTACTTTGTGGTTAAGGTTTCTTCTTCAAGTTATCTTTGACCTTGTACTTCAGTAGTCATACAAAGTGGAGGCTGCCCAGGAGTTTCTGTTTGACCATTGCTGTTGAAGGTGTCATTGTTCTCAGGTGAAAAGAATAAAATACCCTATTAACTCTTCCCATTTATTTGGTCTTTAACAAAAAGTACCTCTAAAGCCTTATGTAAGTGCAGGGAACATAATATTTAGAGCTCAGACACAGATTTCTTGTGATGAGGGCTTGGCTAGTCTGCCATAAAATCAGTGGCCTTCTGTAAAAGGGAACCACACACCTTTCATGAGCCTGCAGTGTTGGCAAAGGAGAGGAGCTGTGACTGGAAGTAGCGCTCCACTTGCTGGGTAGAAACTAGCTTTTGAAATGAGGGCTACTTAATCCCCATTTCACACCAATTATTAAAGCATAGGTGATCACCTAATTAAAAACAAAGTCATTATCTCCTACTTTATGAACTCATTCAGCTTCTACTCATGACCTTTATTCCATCATCTATTAACATTTCCTCCTTGTTGGTTAATACCATGTCTCAAACATAGTCTTCACTTGTTGCCTAGGAAATCACTGCTCACAGAAGAGCTAGAAACTTCATTTAACTACTTCTCCTTGGAGAGTTGTCCTTTATACAGCAAAAAAAGGCGATTCCAAAATACAGGATCAAAATTGTTTCTCATCCAAAGAACTTATCTTCTAGAAGAAAATGTCTAGAAGTTTATATGTATCAGTCTTCAAGTTGCAGTGTCTGTGCTGAGACTAGAGCAACGCTCCTACCGAATGGAAACTGATGTTGCACATGGTTTTTCTTGAATATTAAAAGATGTCGTGGAGGTATTTCAGGAGGAATGTGTTTTCTTTGTTTCAGATCATAACAAGGTAGTCACATCGCTGTTTCACTACTGGATTACAGATATCCTTCCTGTGAAGAACAAGAAATAAAGCCTGGCCTGGGGCCGTATGTATTGGCTTAAATTTGAATGTACAGACTCTTAAGCAGCTAGCAGTCGCCCAGGAAGAGCGGTGTCAGTACACATTCTGAACCTTCGGGTAAAGGGATTGTTTTCTCGTGTTACAAACTCCAGAAGGCAATGAACAGGGCATAACTCCGTGTGATTCTTTTCTGTTTGATTGGTCAAGAGTGATATGCTCTGTGGCCGGAGTTTTCAGCTGGACTGGTGTGAACTTTATCCTTTAGGATAAAGGACTGACTTGGGATGGTAAAGACTGTTTAAGAAGGGTACTATTGATTATTCGCTTACAAATTATTCGCTTATTTCTTTCTAGGGTTGTTGTTTCTTGACTTTTCTTGTTTATCTGATCTATCTGTTTATCTGAAGAAGAGAAATATATTTTTATATTTAAAGTTAAGCAATGCTGTGAATGTATTTTTTCAGAATAAACTGTTAAGTTATGGAAACAGAGGCATTTCTGTGTCTGGGTCATGAAGCTGCTGTTTGGAATTGTGCAGAAGCACGGATGGCATTTGAAGAACTATACTGCAGCACAACCTGTTGAAATCCAATGTGCTTCACTGACTGCAGAATTCTGAGTCTGAGTTCTCTCCCTGATCACTGTGTAGTCTTTCTGCAAGTCAGCACATTCAGATGTACATGGTGTAGTAAATAATGTCCATGGTTGTCAAATGTATTGGAATCCTGAGGAAAAAAATTTCGCTCTCAGTCATTCAGCTGGTAGGTGGTAACACAGAAAATCATTTGTCACATCTTCCTCAGCTATAGGACATGGGCAACAGTTTTATCTCTTTGAAAGTGTGTTTGGATTTACGTTGCTGACCAGACTTTGCAACATCACGTGGGGGCTTTGCTTGTTTTTATTATATTGCCTGATACACAGTATTGCAAGACATTGCTGTAGAAATGCTCAAAAACGTGTAGTAAAAATACAGACATGCCTCTTTTTTCATTAATTGGAAAAGTTAAAAGGGATTCAGTAACATGCCAAAGGATTGCAGATGCAGAAAAAATGCTCCTATGGATAAGGCAGCTCTGTGCAGCTCTGCAGAACTTGACTTAGGTCTATCTATCTGCTAGGAAAGATACTTAAAACAGACTTTGCCGAGGGGAAACTAGTAGTGGTTTAATGCTTTTGACGTGCTAAGGCATAGGCGTTGAACTGTAGCAGTGACTTTTCACTGAGAGTCTGGGTACCTTAGTCCTGCATCTGGAGAGTGAAGAAATATCACTTGAACGTGAAGCGTCTACATACTCTGTTGGCAGACCCCACAGGAAATTAATCACTTTGTCATCGGATTAACGTTTGAATGTCGTGCAGTAAAATGAGGTCAAGGGACTGCACCAAAGAGATACTCTCAACTCAAACTAGGTTGAATTAGGACTGTACAAACAGCCTTAGTGCCTCTATTCTCTGATATTCACATGAGTGTGCTGAGGGATATCATAAAGTTGCTGCCTTGGATGAGCCCCAAGACCTGAGGATTCCTCCTTGCCCTGTGGATTCCAGGATGATGTACCTGAAGACCTGGATGATTCTCCAATCTTTGCTAAAGGCACTGCCTTTAACAACACCCTTGAGTAAACCTGCTAAGACTTACATGGCTGATGGAAACAAGCTCATGAGTGAAAATGCTCTTAACCCCATTTGCAGATACATCAAATACCAGCACAGGCTCCCCTGCTTGTCATACTCCTGCCTGGACTCTGGCCTTCTTACCTGCTTTATGGGTTTCCTACACACCAGCCAGTCCAGCCTGACACATGCCATCACATGTGCACACAGTTCATCTCACAAGCACTCACACACTTACCTCACAGCTTTGTTTGTTGCTTTAATTTTTCTTCTTTATTATCTGTGTTTCAGTTGTTGACCATTTCTTATGGTATTGAAGTAATTTTTGGAACTACACTGAATTTTAAATAGCTGCCTACAAAGGAGCAAATTTGTGTATCTTTGCCAAAGAAATATTTTGTACTGTCAGTAGTCTAATCCCAGAATGTGAGTAAGATTTATCAGGTCAAAAATGTGCTTCACTTAAATTAGGTAATAATGAGAAAAAGATTGCTTTCCATCTCGTTTTCTCCCTTCACTTCAGCTGCTCTAAGAGCCTTACATTCTGCGCAGAAATCTGCTGATCCTAGCAAAGCAAGCTTGGGGGCTGTTGCAGAGCTTAGCTGGTTAGTGTCAGTAATACCTGATGTCTTTGTAAATGAGCTGCTGTATGAGCTGACTCTTACACACATCAGACAAGCCCCTATTACAGTAACAAATTATAAAGAGTAGAGGAACAGTTCAATTTCTGAGATGCTGGAGAGTCCAAAAAATTGGACCAAATTCAAGCAGATAAATTGTAGATTGTCATTGTAGATATATGCAGTTGCTCAACAGAATCACAGAACATTAAGGATTGGAAGGGACCTCGGAAGACCATTAGTCCAATCCCCCCGCACAGGAGTCGTCTCAGGTAATGCCTTGTTTGCTCTTGTGCTGGGGGGATGTGGCCAGTGGTCACTGCCGGCTATGGGCCCTTTAAATAGCCCATGGAAAGACCTGGTACTGCCCCTTCTACAAGAGCCCCTGTGGCAAAACTGTGCTGGAAAAGAAAGGGAAACACAGAAGAAAAACACAGAACCCATCCTGAAAAACCAAGGCAGTTGGAGCGCCGTCCAGGAGCGGTTTCTCTCAGTGACTGTGAGGCGCTGCAGTGCTCATGCTAGCCCCATAAATTGCAAAGGGTACAGCCTTGAATTGTTTCCTCTGCATCGTTCGGTCTAAAGAATGGCAGTATTATGTGGAATTTCTGATGCATGGAAGAGTTACTCTAGTGGGCTTTGCATCGGAGAACTTCACCCGGAACTGTGCATGCGCTGTTACCAGCAGGTTTCAAATTCTGGGAAGAGAGAAATTTAAAATTTTTGTTTTAAAACCTGAATGGAGACTACAACAGTAGGGAAAATGTCAAGATTAACTAGAAGTAGGAAAATTTAAAGATCTGCATATCGCTTCAAGATTTAACTTTCTAGTCTGCATAATCAAACATTACACAATAGGGAAGAAACAGCAGCATAATGAATGATAAGTAAGTCTCCGAGTAGGTGGCGATTCCATAGATGATGGTCCCTTCTCCAGGCTAAGGGTATAAGGAAAACCCCAGAGGCTGAAGTAGTTTTGGGCATGTGTAGTGCTGAATAACTGGATGCAACACTTGTATGCAAGGCTATGGGTTCAAAGCCATGATCTCTGTATGGGTACCTGCTTTATTCTCCAAACTGCCTTTTTGTGGATGTGTAATTGGGAATCAGTCTGTCATGTTCCAGAGTTTTACCAGCCCGTAAGTGGTGCGGTATGGCGCTCGGTTACTCTGTAGAGACCACATGGGCACAGGTCGGTGCCAGCGAGTCCAGCACCAGTCCTGCTCTCAGGAGAATTCAACAGGCAATGAAGCAATCTTGCTGTAAAGAAAGGAATTTTATTGAACCTACAACCCAGAAAAAAAGGAAATACCCCAAAAGTAAATATGAAAAAAACCCAAAACCAAGAAAGTAATTACATAAACAGCCTTACACATGCACCCTGGGGTAAGCGTGTAGTTCAGATCAGAGGGGCTTAGAAGCACCCTCTGTTTACCCACACTTTACCTCTACACTGACTCTGTGCCCAAACACAAGGCTACTGAAGTGACCTGTTGGATAATGAGAAGTTCTTCTCTCCTTTCACAGATGGGTGTTTTCCAGAAGAAATTGCCTCACAGCTGCATTCGTTGTTCGTCCTGGAGACAAAAGCTGCAGGGAAAGCAGTCCGAGTTTAAATCACACACCCCTTCTGCGGTGCAGGGTGGAGGCTGCCCATGTGCAAACAAGCAGCGGCAGTTCAGCACTTTCAGCAGGGGCAGCCTCGGAGCCGCCCAGTCACAGCCAGATCGGCTGAGGTGGCAGTCGCAGGATGCCAGCGAGCACTTCCATGCCTCGACACTGCTCTTCAGAGCGGCAGGAGCATCTCTTAAAGCTGAAATGCATTTTTATTCATGAAAGCACAAATCCAGTTACTGAAAGTTTGAGCAACCTTCGAACGGTAACAGGTACGTTATACAGCACTTTGCAGTCCTGTGGAGTCACAGATTCTTCACCATGTTTTCTACGACAGCTGACTTTTCTCCCCTGCACCAGTGCTGCGAAGGGTTTCACACAGTGGGATGTATCTCTGAAGTGGCATCTGGCAAAAAAAAAGACACTAGAAAAGGACAAGAAAAGAAAAAAATGGTGAGTGGCAGCTCGAGCGCAGACAATTGTTCAGCTGTCTTTGACTGAAGGGAACGTGTTTCACCTAGTCATAACGTACACCATAAAAACAGCCCACAGAAGTAGACTGGACAGTGATGGGGGTTGTGGTGCTCGACACATTAGGTATAATAACAGGTGGTAGTGAAAAAAACAGAACTGTGTTTCCAACAGGGTTGGAAAAATACCTAGTGCTTAATATTTAGGCCAACTGCATGTGACAGCTATATTATATGTTATATAGATAGCGTGGGGTTTGTGATTCACTGTTTCAGCCTGACATTGCACCAAAGGAGGGCTGCAGTACACGCGTTTATGTGCCTAATGTAACGTCACTGTTAGCTGCTCGATCCTCTGCATTACATCTAAGTAAATTCTCTCGAATAAGAGAATTAGAATGTTTGACTGTACAGCAATTTTTAATGTATGGTTTTCTTAGACTTTAAAAATGTACATTTTTTAAACACATCTGTGCTGAGCTAAGCCACGGGGGGAGACCACTACATGAGTATAAAGACAAAGCACAAATTTAAAAGTGCTGTATATTTCCCAAATTTAAATATCGGGGGGAAATTTATATTATTTGATTATTTGAAAACAGTGTGTATGCAGCACAGTCACTCAAGGTCAAATATACAGCTCTAGTAAGGACATCCTTCAAGCTGAGTGCTTAACTTCATAGGGGTAACAGTCTGTTGTCATTTTAATTAAGTGTATACGTCTGCAAAATGTACGAGCAAGCTGTAGTTCCCCTTTACCTTAGTACTGCAAAGCTACACCCTGGTTTAGGCTACACAATGCAAAAAATTACTTAAGATTTAAGAGGAATATACACAAAAATAGAGAAGGAGTGAAGCTATGGTTCAGTGCTGCTTCTTTTGATTTAACTCTAGGCTGCTATGGGTTGAATCAACTGGAGGCTGATTTTCTTCACTTTCAAGGTCTTTGCCAGTCTCCCCCATCCTTCAGTCACCACACAGATGATTCCATCATCCCCTCAGCCTCTCGTGCTAGCTTCCAGTACCCATTTGCTACATTTTCAACCTTTTCCTTTTCTCCCCACAGTGCCTTCTGCAGTTCTCTGTAGAGCAGTTGTTCTGTCATCTTCCTCTCCTGCTTTAAAATTCCTCTGTGCCATGCTGCTGCCCAGAAGCTTGGCCACAGCTAGGTCAGTAGTGTGCTAAGACAACTGCTTACTGTGCTGACTAATGCTGCCTTAGATCTGTGTCCTCCCACCTCAATCTGCCTGTTTTCTCATCTGTTTTCTCCTTTCTTACGCTAGTAGGAATTTGATGTGGGATTTGCCCTGCTGCACAGCACCCAGCACGGTGAATTTCTCTTATGTCTGAGGAGCCAACACACCACATGGGAAGTGTAGTAGACTTAACCACAATGCAGAATATACTAGACCATCTAAGCAAGGCTGCTGATAGCTGAAAATGGATTAACTTTACATCGCATACCTTAGGTAAGTGATTTGTGGTAGAAATCTACCCTAGGATAACAGTGATTGTACAAATGGGAGAACCTCTGTTTGCTGATGACACAAAGCTAGGAGGAGTGGCCGACACCCCAGCAGGCTGTGCTGCCATTCAGCGAGACCTGGACAGGCTGGAGAGCTGGGCAGGGAG